>CM031924.1:1175240-1713110 GCA_018703695.1 Prunus fruticosa
AAAAAGCAATAAAAATAAGACGGCGGTTTACAGAGAAGGCGGATGTATAAATAGAAAAAAATACGACGGTAATTTGAACTTAGGACGTGGTAAATAAATACGACAGTAGTGTTGTAGGTACCGTCGTAGTACACTCCAAAATAATAAGTCGATAAATTAATCTCTCGCATCATGGTACATTGATTTAACACGTCGTTTTTTTTAATATACCGACATGGATTCTATTATATTATATGACGTGGATTTCATTAAAGAATAACCGACGTGGTTTTGTACAATTAGACGGCAGTATGTGTATAAGATATATGTTTAATTTTCTTTAATGGAATCCACGTCGGTAAATTAATAAGAGAACGACGTCATTTTCAGAAACCCAAAGTAACCACGTCAGTTAGATAAACAAGCGCCGTCATAACCATGTCGGATTACAAAAGTCTTTTGGCTGTAGTGTTAACCACGTCGGTTCCTACTTATTTACCGTCGTTATAACTAAATACTAGGGCGGTTTTTAATAAAAACGTCGTTGTATTGAACTCTGGGAAAATATATAAACTTTTCGTCACTTGACCTAATGTTCTACGTTCTCTCTCACCGATATAAATATCTCAGTTTCCCTCTCATTTCCCAAAAGCAGCTTTGAAAGCATCATCGTTTGAATCTCGTCATTGTCTTCGTCTTCGTCTCCAAATCACCATTTTCTTACGTTGGAAGGAAACTTTCTTTGCAGGCCAAAGGTTTTTTCTCAATCTCTTCCCTAATTTTACATTTCATTTGAAAGAACGAGTCTAGAAACAAAATTCTGTCAAATTGAGGAAATCTTTCACTGGTTTTGATTAAATTCATTAGTCCATCACTCTCACGACGTCAAAAGACAACAGTTCTATCTTGTTTGCGACGATAGAATCGACACACCACAACAGTTGTTAAATCCGACCTAATGCAAACTGCACGACGGTGGTTAATAACCATCATGGTGTGACAATTAATACGTCGGAAACAAGTTAAAACTGTCGTCCGTGGGAGAAAGAACTGTCGTTTTTCCTATATCACATCTCAGTAAGACGACGGTTGTATTTTGTGTTTGACGTTGTAATTTGAAACCACGTCGGTTCTTAGGCTGAATAACCAACGTGGTGTATACACATTTACGTCATGAACGAGATAAACCCGTCGTCTTATTTCCATACATGGTCTGAGAGACTGTTTAATAGGACGTCTCTTTTTTCGTGTTAACATCGTGGTGTTGTATTTACGACAACGGTGTTGTTTTACAACTGTCGTCCTAAATTAAATATCACCGCTGTATTTTTTCGGACGTTGTTTATTTATTACTATGTCATTCTTTTTTAATAACCGACGTTGTTTTTCTTGCAAAAATGATTTCGAAATCTCAAAGGGATGAAGAAAAATCAGTTTCAAAGGCTCAGCTAATTGAAGCCAAATTAGTTTCAAAGGCTCAAAGGGATGAAGCCAAATCAGTTTCAACGGCTGAAATGGATGAAGGCAAATCAGTTCAAAGCAAATCCTCGAAGAGGATGAGATTTTCTTCTACTTCCGATAAAGACCCCAGCACAGCCACATTTGTTGAGGAGCCGTGTTGTGAAGAGGAAAATTCAGAAGATTAAGCCTGTGGTTGAGTTCAATAAAAGGGGCAGACCACATGGCAAAGCTACTATTGAGATGCAGTCTTACATTGGTATTTTAGCACGCACCAGAGTCCCTCTTGTGGACAAGAAATGGACTCAATTTCCCAAGGACGTGAAGGAGCAGATTTGGGAAGCTGTTCAAATGGCCTATGTTATTGGGGATGGGTGCAAGAAGATGGTCCTCTCACCCTGCCGCCAAAAAATGGAAGGATTTCAAGTATAACGTAACTAGGCAGTATATCCTTCTATTCGCACATGACAAGGAGAAGTTAAAAGAACCCCCTGAGCTTTATAAGTTCATAGAGAAATTGCAATGGGATGCCTTTGTAGCTTCAAGGTTATCCTCAGATTTTGAGGCTGTGCATTATGGGCAGAAAAGGAGGAGGGAGAAATTGGAGTACAACCATAGGTTGTCTCGAAAAGGGTATGTAGGTTTGGAGGATGAATTAGAAGAAAACATGCCCGGTGAAGAAATTGATCGAGCTCTTCTGTGGAAGAAGGCAAGAGAACATAAAACAGGAAACATCCCTGATCCAAAGGTTGCAAGAGAAGGCAAAATTAATCGTAAGTCTCACTAACTCTGTTCTAAATTTGAAAAACAGGGTGTTTTATATTTGTATAGACGTCGCACGTTTAAATAACCGACGTTACAAAATAAACACCACGACGGTTTTTATTTACTGTCGTTTCAAAATGAATAGAACGTCGGTTTTTGAATAAATCAAACGTCTAGATAGAATTAATACGACGGCTTAAATTCTGGAGACGGCCGTTTTGTTTTAAGTTTACTCATACACACACTCTCCCTCTCTCTGTCTATTTCACTTAAATTTGTGGTGCACAATTTCTGGAAAAGAATGCATATTTCAATTGAGTTTTTTCACTTCTTCATTAAAATTTACGATGGTTTTATCTCATCTAGACATTAGAACGTTTATACAACGACAGTACTTTTATGCAACCATATGAAATTAAGTCCTATGTCTGTTTGTTCAATAGTCCGTCGTCTTACTTTAAATACTACGACGGTCTTTGATTTATGTTTTAATCTGTTTGATTTTGAATATACGACGGGTTTTTTTTCTCCCGACGTTGTAAATTATAAACAACGACGGTATTTAAATACCGAAGTGTCAAATTAATACTACGTCAGTTATTTAAGGAAACCGTCGTTGTAAATGATATATTACGTCGGTTTATTTATCTGTTTTACACTCCGCTCAGTTTCTAACAATCTCTCTTTCTCTCTTTTAGGATGATTTGCAAAAGCAAGTCTCCAAAGGCACTCTGACTCTCTCCGGTAGCAATGATATCCTGACTCTCTTTGGGAACCCCGAGCATGGTGGGAGAGTCAGAGGAGTTGGTGCTTGCGTTTCCCCAACTCAGTTCTTCAATTTGCCGAGACAGCAGAGAGTGAAATTTAATGACAAATTGAAGGAAAGTGTGATGGAGGCAGTCAGAGAAAAGAGAGGGAGGTTTTGTTGGCACAATTCCGTGAACTAGTTCCTAATTTTGATCCCAACATGATCAAAACCCCAATGTCTCCAATTCCTTTACCCCCTCAAGATCAAAGCCCAAAAAATCCAATGTCTGATAAGGCAAGCTACTCTGGGGCCACTAATATTAGACCCCTAGCTTTGGGGGTAGAAGATCCAAAGCCTGATGCTCATACTCCTGGAAAAACGCAAGATGACATGGTAAAATCTCTGATATTTTCTTTTTCTGCCTTTTAAATTTTAAATAGACGTCGCTCTTTTAAATATCCGACATTAACATTTCAAACAACGACGGTATATATTTACCGACGTTAGAAAACAATAATACGTCTGTTTCTTCCAAGAACCATCGTTTTGAGTTAAATACCACGACGCTTTTACTTGTTTTGCAAATTATTGAGCATTAAAAATAACGACTGTCTTTTTTGCCGTCGTCTAATTCTTTTTAAACCGTCGTCTATTTCATGATAGCATTAACTGCATTTTAATTAGACGACCTTTCTTTAGTGTAGCGACGTTATAAAGTTTACACAACGACGATTATGTATTTACCGACGTCTATAACCTTTCCTCCGTCAGGTATTTACTAGAAACCGTCGTTTATATTATATACCACGTCTGTTTTTTGGGTTTAGTTAGAGTCGTTTATTTTAGTTCACACACAAATTAACTTATATTTCTTTATTTATTTCTTTTAACAGGATCTCTCAAAGCTAGACATGCCACCTCCTCTGTTAGTCTTATGCCAACTTGTCCAGACCAAGTTGTTGCCCGCTGAACGAGGCTCTGACAATTCACATGCCCAAGGAAGTGTTTGGCTTTGAGCATGATACTTGTTTGTGCCTAATAAATCTCGACCGAGGAAGCTGACCGAAGGAACTCCCTCTCGGCCCTATCGTCTACCCCACGGCCGAACGTTACAGGTCATCGTTCACTTCTTTTTGTTAAAAACAAAGGCGAGCTTATGATTCAAAGTCAACAACGGCCTCGGCAATCCTGGTCGAGGACAAACTCCTCGGATATATGGCCAAAGTAGGAAGGTCAGGTGGCGTTGAGGACCCACGCCTCATTTAATGAAGTCACGCCTCTGACTATAGCAGAAGGCCCATAACCCACGTAGAAGCATTAATGAGCCAAGAAAGAGGGGACGTGATTGAAGTCAGGATATGGCAAGTAAAATCAGGGATTAGGTGCGAAAATCTCACGACTTGTAAGGTTAAGCCACCAACCATCAGACCAGAGCATTAAATGCTCCTCCAAGGCCCGAGACGCAGAGCCCATCATCAGGGGGCGACTGGGGTTTATGGGGGTCACACCACCATGCTTCACGTTCCCAAATGTCAATTCGACTACCCACTAGCTCTAATCAAACCTCACCATGCAGATTTTCAGCCTCATTGTCTTATCAAGACCTTCCCCATAAATACCAGGCTCCAACTACATTTGAAGGGTTCAACACCAAACACAAGCCTCCCACGGAGCAGATTATATTTTCCTGTCATTTACTTCTTGTCATTTATCTTCTTGTAATGCATTTTCAATACTTTTACTTGCTTTCTTAGGAGTAGTGGCAGTATGTAGGAAAATCCATTCATTAATATATCATACGACCCTTGATTTTCAAGGCGCCGGAGCACCATCTTTATTACTCTTTCGTTCATTTCATATATCATACGACCGTCGCCACCCAGCGGCGCATCGGAGCACCACCTAAAAACTACCATCAGGCCGTGAACCTCGACGGCCGAGATTAGTTCCTGTCTCGGCCACAATCGCTCTAATTAGAAGTCAGATTTAAACAGGCGCAACTCATCTATTCACCCAACCGCATCACTCTCAAACGCACGGAAACCGTGCCTGGCACGCCCGCGCACAAACCATACGGCACCAAAAGAAGGACGACTTGTGTTGACGCATATCCCCTCGGCCCGGAACACCAACAATACCTTCCTCTTCACTGAAGATATTTTGCAGTTTGGTTCCAAGGTTGAGATTGGAACCACAGTGATATCAGTATACATGAGGTAATTCTAGAAATCCCATTTCGTTTTACATTTCCCTTTCTTTTAAATTAAAATCTCATTTAATTGACTTTCATATATTTAGGTACCTATTTGACTATTTAAAAATGGCAAATATGGTAAACCTTATTGGCTTCCTGGACCCTAGGCTAGTCAGCTCTTAATCCGGATCTCTATTCAGACCGAACAAAAACCCTGTCAAACCGCCTAAAAAACGGCATATGGGAATCAATTTTTCTTGGTCCCTTATAATCCAGGGTTAGTACCCTTAACTATTTAAAGTATTTTCCTTGTAATATTTTTCTTTGTAGTACTATTTAACTATATGGATCATTATGTGTAGGGGTCATTGCATGATGGTAATTGTGAGACCAGCAACGGAGACCTGCCTATTACATGAATTCACTGCCAAAACGCTCCGTTGACGACGACATGAAAAGTATAGTGAATACGTAAGTTGATTTCTTCTGATCTAAGATTTTTTTTCCTTTAAAGCATTTGAAGTATACGACGGGTTTTTATAATACCGACGTTATAATGACAATACAACGACGGTAAGTTATTACCGACATTTTAAATAATTTATTACGTCAGTATTGTCTTAAAAACATCGTGTTAATTTAACTACCACGTCGTTTGGGTTTTATTTAAGAACGTTTTAATTTTTTCTGTTCAATTTTTTGTTATACGACGTTTTCCTCTTACCGACATTATAATGTTACACAACGACGGTAGTTTTTTTACTGCGTTTGAAACAAAATACCACGTCATTTGTTTCAAAACTTCGTCGTTTTGACTAATTTACCATGGCGGTTACTATTTGTATTTAAATTTTTCGTTTCGTCATTAACACTCTTTGTTTTCTTGTAACAAGTCAATTAAAATGTTTAACATTCATATAAACAAAAATTCATCACGTAAACAGGCAATTTGGAAAAATCTACACACAAGAACATATTGACGAAGTTAGGCATGAATGGGCAGAATTCGTTAACAGGCAAATACAGAATGATAATTGATGTACATAAATATTTATTAACAATGTTTAGGTTTATTTTAGTTAATTAAAAATGTACATAAATATTTTTGTTGTAATCAATTGAACAACCATAAAAATAAATAATTAATTTTTTTAAATTTGTTTAGTTCCCAAAAAATTTATGAAAACTTAATATAATTCATAAAAACTTAATTTAATTCCCCAAAACCGACGTCTGATTCTAATTTACACGTCTCATATGTGTATACAATGGTCGTCTTGCTATAACTGGACATGTATACACATATGAGACGTGTAAATTCTTAAAACATCGACGGCAATTCTTAAAAACGACATGTAACAGTCATAAACACGACGGTTTATAATTAATTCATCTTGTACAGATGAAATTTGTACCAATATACTACGTCTGTTAGTACAACCTTATCGACGTCTTAATAATATATAAAGGCGGTTATTATAAAAAATTTGACGTCGTATAGATAAACAACGTCGTGATCCAAAACAAGATGACGTGGTAATACAATAACCCACGTCATTTATCCAAACAATTGACGTCGTTTTCTGTTCGTTTCGACGTCTAAAACAATATATGACGTTAGTTTGTGATGTTTAACGCCGTTGCAAAAGGATACAACGTCGGCTAGGTCATTTGGCATTTAATTCCATATTAAATTCAAAACTAATTCCAAAAATTAAACTGACAACTACCAAGCACTCATTGAAATATTGTCTCTCCCCTAAAGCTTTAAAAAAATATAATTTTACAAATATTTTTTTATTGTATTAATTATAATATTAATAATATATTCAAAATAAAATCCGAAAAATATACCGACAAGTTCTATGCACTCATTGAGACAATATCTTGCCCGTTAAGGCCTGAAAAATGTAATTTTAGTTTTCAAAGTTCAAATGATATCAAAATTCAAACAAATTTAGAGACAAAGCACGGTACTCCTTATACTTTACATAACATAACTCTAAAGTTTATGTGATCCATCGGTGCCCATAAATTCAGAATGATGAAATCCATATTTTAGCCTACTATTATAGAAGGCATTGTTGTAAGGAGTCCGTAGTAATTTTCGGTTCATTTTTCTCATACTTGTGTATTTTTTTTTTTAATTATTGTAAAATTTAGGGTTTATGGTTTATTGAAATGACGCCAGTTTTCTTCCGCTGTTTTTGGTCAACTACGTAAACCCAGACTAATTGTATCATATTTACGACGTCGGTTATTAAGTGGTGGCGTATGTTCTGTTTACAACGTCGGTTTTGTGTGGAAACCGCCGCCATAAGTGCATATTAGACGTCCATATATAAGTATTGGGTACATTCTCTCAGCTCTCTCTCAAGCTTTTGTTATATTCTCTCAGCTCTCTGAAACATTGGTTATCTTATCCATGTAAGTGCAAACCCTAATCTCTTTATTTAATGATATTGCACGGCTTCTTAAATCCATAAGTGTTTTCGTTCGTAGCTATATTTGGGTTATTTTATGTTTTAGTGTTTGCATTCTTGTAATAATTACTCTCTGTTTGAGTTCTTTTATGTTTGTTTGGTCATGGGTTCTTGGAAAAGTCGTAAATATCCACGTCGGTTCTATTACACATAGCGACGTCATATTTAACTAATCAACGTCGTCCTTTTCACTTCTGCAAAGAGAACAACGTCGTGTATTACAAACTTTTGTCGTGTATTACAAACTTTTGTCGTGTATTAAAAAGAGAACGATGTAGTTTTCAGAACCCCAAAGTAACCACGTCGGTTTCTTAAAATAAATAGTCATTGAATTTCGAAGGACAACGTTAGTTTAGATAAACAAGCGCCGTCATAACCACATCGGAATTCCAAAAGTCGTTTGGCTGTAGTGATAACCACGTCAGTTCCAACTTATTTACCGTCGTTATAACTAAATACTAGGGCGGTTTTTAATAAAAACGTTGTTGTATTGAACTCTGGGAAAATATATAAAATTTTCGTCACCTAACCTAACGTTCTACGGTTTTCTCTCACCGATAAAATATCTCAGTTTCCCTCTCATTTCCCAAAAGCAGCATCATCGTCTGAATCTTGTCATCATCTTCGTCTTCGTCTCCAAATCACCATTTTCTAACGTTAGAAGGAAACTTTCTTTGCACGCCAAAGGTTTTTTCTTGATCTCTTCCCTTTTTTTACATTTCATTTGAAAGCCGTCGTTGTCTGGAAACAAGATTCTGTCAAATTGAGGAAATCTTTCACTGGTTTTGATTAAATTCATTTGTCCATCACTCTCACGACGTCAAAAGACGACAATTTTATCTTGTTTGCAACGATAGAATTGACACACCACGAAGGTCGTTAAATCGAACCTAATGCAAACTGCATGACGGTGGTTAATAACCGTCATGGTGTGACAATTAATACGTCAGAAACAAGATAAAACCGTCGTCTGGTGGGAGAAGAACTGTCATTTTTCTTGTATCCCATCTCAGTAAGACGACGGTTGTATTTTGTGTTTGACGTTGTAAATTTTAAACCACATCGGTTCTTAGGCTGAATAACCGACGTGGTGTATAAACATTTACGTCATGAACGAGATAAAACCGTCGTCTTATTTCCATACATGGTCTGAGAGACTATTTAATAGGACGTCGCTGTTTTCGTGTTACCGTCGTGGTATTGTATTTACGACGACGGTGTTGTTTTAAAACCGTCGTCCTAAATTAAATATCACGGCTGTATTTTTTCGGATGTCGTTTCTTTATTATTACATCGTTCTTTTTTAATAATCGACGTTGTTTTCCTTGTAGATTAATTAAAGGCTCAACTAATTGAAGCCAAATCAGTTTCAAAGGCTCAACTAATTGAAGCCAAATCAGTTTCAAATGCTCAAAGGGATGAAGCCAAATCAATTTCAAAGGATGAAATGGATGAAGGCAAATCAGTTCAAAGAAAATCCTCGAAGAGGATGAGATTTTCTTATACTTCCGATAAAGACCCCAGCACAGCCACATTTGTTGAGGAGCCAAAATCCACCCACGGTATCAACACAATGAGCAGTGTTGTTAAGGGGAAAATTAAGAAGATTAAGCGTGTGGTTGAGTTCAATAAAAGTGGCAGACCACATGGCAAGGCTGCTATTGAGATACAGTCTTATATTGGTGTTTTGGCACACACCAAAGTCCCTCTTGTGGACAAGATATGGGCTGAATTGCCCAAGGACGTGAAGGAGCAGATTTGGGAAGCTGTTCAAATGGCCTATGTTATTGGGGATGGGTGCAAGAAGATGGTCTTGTCGTCTGCCGCCAAAAAATGGAAGGATTTCAAGTATAACGTAACTAGGCAGGTATATCCTTCCATTCGCGCATGATAAGGAGAAGTTAAAAGAACCCCCTCAGAATTATAAGTTCATAGAGAAATCGCAATGGGATGCCTTTGTAGCTTCAAGGTTATCCCCAGATTTTGAGGTTGTGCATTCTGAGCAAAAACAGAGGAGGGAGAAATTGGAGTACAACCATAGGTTGTCTAGAACCATAGGTTGTCTAGAACAATAGGTTGTCTAGAAAAGGGTATGTTGGTTTGGAGGACCAATTGGAAGAAACCATGCCCGGTAAAGAAATCAATCGAGCTCTTCTATGGAAGAAGGCAAGAGAAGATAAAACAGGAAACATCCGTGATCCAAAGGTTGCAAAGAAGGCAAAAATAATTTAATTGACTTTCATATATTTAGGTACATTTCCCTTTCTTTTAAATTAATATCTCATTTAATTGACTTTCATATATTTAGGTACCTATTTGACTATTTAAAAACGGAAAATGTGGTAAACCTTATTGGCCTCGTGGACCCTGGGCTAGTCGACTCTAAATCTGGATCTATAGAGACCGAACAAAAAATCTGTCAAGCCGCCTGAAATTAGCATATGGGAATCAATTTTTCTTGGTCCCTTATAATCCAGGGTTAGTACCCTTAACTATTTAAAGTATTTTCCTAAGCTTGTAATATATTTCTTAGTAGTACTATTTAACCTATATGGATCATTATGTGTAGGGGTCATTGGGTGATGGTAATTGTGAGACCAGCAACGGAGACTGCCTATTACATGAATTCACTGCCAAAACGCTCCGTTGACGACGACATGAAAAATATTGTGAATACGTAAGTTGATTTCTTTTGATCTAAGATTTTTTTTTCCTTTAAAGCATTTAAATATACGACGGTTTTTTATAATACCGACGTTATAATGACAATACAACGACGGTAAGTTATTACCGACGTTTTAAATAATTTATTACGTCAGTATTGCCTTAAAACGTCGTGTTAATTTAACTACCAGATCGTTTGGGTTTTATTTAAGAACGTTTTAATTTTTTCTATTCAATTTTTTGTTATATGACATGTTCCTCTTACCGACGTTATAATGTTACACAACGACGGTAATTTGTTATCGCCGTTTGAAACAAAATACCACGTCATTTGTTTTAAAACTCCGTCGTTTTGATTGATTTACCACGACGGTTACTATTTGTATTTAAATTTTTCGTTTTGTCATTAACACCCTTTCTTTTCTTGTAACAGGGCAATTAAAATGTTTAACATTCATATAAACAAAAATTCACCACGTAAACAGCCCATTTGGAAAAATCTACATGGCACTCCTAAACAACCAACAAGTGTAGAGTGTGGCTATTACGTGATGCGATTCATGAGAGAGTTTCATTGAATGAGGTAGTGTTTCAGAACCCCGTCGTCTGAGTTTTAATCCGCAACTGGTAGCCTAAAGACGATTGTTTCTACATTAAACGTCGTCTTTAGGCTACCAGAACCCCGTACAAATTTCTGGGTTTGGGTATCTTAATGACGACGGTAACTATAGATGCCATCATCTGAATTTATATTAAACGACGATTATGTTGTAAAAACCGTCGTCTTGTTCATGTTTTATGACAGGACCCGCCCCGAATTCCTCGGAACCCGAGACGAATCCTGTGGGAATTTTTCGACATCACACCAATGCCGGGCCCACATACTAAGAACCGAGACTTTCTACCGAAATGGTTCAAGCCACACGTAGTTCTCACCTCAACAGTCACTTCCAGTAATATACAAATATTTAAAATAGCACCAACGATACATTTCAGATTATCACAACTCCAATTCCAACAAAACACAAAATGAACACATTATCAAATTCTTCCCTTTATATTGGTTCAATCCTGCAACCATACCCTATCCAAGGCGTATGTTGCCGTACAACACTTCCCAATCCAGGCTCAAGCATTCATACATGTACAAACTCACAAATCTCAAACCAGAATCAAAACCACATATACATATATGTAATATATTAACACCCACCTCTCACCATCATCATGTACCAGGGGAAACAATCCACCGGGGATTGTTGAGTAGCTCACAAGTATCCGGCCTCAAACGCCCATGTAGCTAGGGACGAGCCGTCCAACTAGGGGACTAACTCTCGGCCAGCACGTACGGACGAAGAATCAAGACCCGTACGCCTGAAAATAGCCCTACGCATGCAGACTACCCAATTAAGGGTCTACAGCGACACCCCGTTAAGGTATGCCCCAAGGTTCCGTCATATCCAGACCATATCCACAATTTCCATGTATCCCAGTGTCCATATCCACTGTTTCCAAATGTCATCATCCAAGGGGGAGGTACGTATGATGGTGGAGTTCGTAATCCCTTATATAAATATTTTAAAATAGCACTTTCTCAAATATTATATATATAGGAACTCAAGATACTCCAATATGTCCAAAACCCAAATATATATAACAAATACCTCATAACATATTAAATCCAATAATCAAATATATAATATATTTCAAGGAACCATTAAAACAATATGCATAAACTTTCCATCCCAAGGCATCGTATTAAGAAGACATCCGAAGGGCCTGGACAAACTCCGACGGGCCTGGGCAAAATAAATCTCCGAGGGCCTGGACAAACTCCGAAGGGCCTGGGCAAAATAAACTCTCAAACATAAAACCCATAACCGGGGAGGTACCTAAGGTAGTGCTAATAACATTCAAATTACCATTCCAAGTACCCCACACAAATTCAACAAAGATAGCACTTTCTCAAATATTATACATAAGACTCAAGATACTCGAATATTAACAATAATAGGCTTACTCACAAATTGACAATCTACTTATAACTATATATATAAATATTCATTCCAAGATCATATAAATCCCTAGTAGATTTCATGATAATTTAATCAATGAGAAAAATAATATTCTAAACCAATGATCATTCACACGAGCATAAGTTACATAAAGATCCTAAAACAATATAAATAGGAAACTATGCTCCTGAAGACAAACGTCCATTTAAATACTAAAATTCAAGCCGAGACCCTAGGCTCGCTTGCAAGGTTATCCTAATACTTTTCGAAGGGTAAAACTACCTCGGAAGACTCATGGCCAACCGAGAATCAAACCTTCCAAATTTGGTCAACCGGGCCCGCAGGGCCCACGACCTCCGTTTTACGATCTGAAAGTTCCTATGGGTTCCACAAGGTCTAGGATACACGTCTTGGAAGTTTGGTCCAAATCAGACGGTCAGATCGCTCACGATCGCACAATCGAACGGTTATCGTAAAACGCAAGCTTTAAATTATTGAATCGGAACATCGGGGCTCCGATTCACGATCCGCGAATTCCTACATGATCCTAGGAATGCCTAGATCAACATATATTAAAGGGGAAGTGATCCAACGGTTCTAAAATATCGAACCCGGAATTCACACAATATGTAAAATCCGTTCGGGGTTCAAACGTTATCCAAAATGAGATCCGTAAAATCCTACGCACTCATGACAACCAGGGGATTGGATTGGGACAAAATGCCGCTCTGATACAGTGCCTACGTGCCGCCACACGCGCTGGCAGCTCGTGGGTGTCCAAAGCGATATCACATCGCCGGAAAATCTTAGAATCTCGGGCCAAGACTCCTACCCAAGGTAATACACCTAATTTGGAGTCACTTTTGTTCTTAGAGATACCCCAAAAATTCGACGGAAGTGGCTGAAAATGGAGGTCGAAACCGGCAGATTTTTCAATCGCTTAAATAACTACCATAACGCAGAAATTTCACGATTCCTACCCAACTATCAGCTAGAGCATGAAAAATAGGTGAAAATGCATACCTTGATCGCAAGATTTGGTTGCCGGAATCACCGGAACCAGCTCCGTGAAGTTTTGGGTAAAACCGACGACTTTCTCGATATTCGGCGAGCACAGGCGGCGGTGGCGGCTGAGAGGTCGGGATGGGTAGGCGACGTCACGCTGGTTCTTTTGGTACCACTGCCACCCAAAATGGTGGCTGGATGTGACGGTGGTGGCCCAAAAACCCTCAGAATGAATAGTAACAGCGAATGGGGAGGGGGGTTTTCTGCGCGCAGGGAGGGAGAGAGAGAGAAATTCTGAGATTTCATTAAAATCCAATTCTATTTATTTACGGTTTTGCCACTGGGGGTATTTTAACCATATCTTTTTCGTTACAACTCCGAAATCGAGCCCACCGCATGTCTACGGACTCAGCTCAGGACGACCTACATAAACATACCAGCCACTGCCCCGAGGGCAAAATTGGAAATTCATATTTAAATAAATTAAATAATTTGGTGGCTAAATAATTTAGGGTCGGGGTGTTACATTTTTTTTTTTTCAATTTGTTCTCTGCTATTTGAATGAGGTAGTGTTTCATTGCTGGTCTTTCCACTTTAATATATATATATATTTATTTATTTATTTATATGATTTTATAGAGTGTGAGATGGATAAGTCATGGATGCCTTCGGATAGAAGATCGAAGGCATATGAGTTAGGGGTGGAAGGATTTTTAAACGTTGTCCATGTGTTAAATGTGGGAATATTCGATTGTTTGGGGTTGGAATTATAAGGGAACACTTATACTTTAATGGAATTGACCAAAGCTATAAGATTTGGACATGCCACGGAGAACCTTTGGAATGGACTACCAATGCTAGTAGAAATGTGGAAGAAGATGAGCAAAGTAGGTTCAGTTATGTTTCTGAAGAATTAGGGATGGATGATAATGATTTTTCCAATATTGGATCTGATCCTTATGAGTTTGCCAATGTGATTGGGGATGGCGATGAACCCTTGTACCCTGGTTGCAGGTAAGTACACGAAGTTGTCGGCTTTGGTGAAGTTATATAATTTGAAAGCAAAACATGGGATGAGTGATGTTTGTTTAACAGAATTATTGATACTTGAAGGAGAATTGCTTCCAAAAGGAAATAATCTACCTTCCTCTATGTACGAGGCAAAAATGACTTTGTCTGCTTTAGGGATGAGTTATGAGAAAATCCACGCATGTCTCATTGGCTGCGTTTTGTATCGGAAGGAGTATGAGGAAGCTACTAAGGAAACCAAAGATGGGTTCTTGAAAGAGGGTGTGTCAGTGAAGGTGGTGTGGTATTTTCCTCCAATTCCAAGGTTTAAAAGGATGTTTCAATCACATAAGACAGATAAGAGTTTGACTTGACATGCTGCAAGAAAATCAGTTGACGGTCATATGTCTCATCCAGCAAATTCCCCGTCTTGGAAACTTGTTGATGATAAATGACCCGGCTTTGATAATGAGCCAAGAAACATGAGATTGGCTCTCTCATCTGATGGATTCAATCCCCACAGTTCTTTATGTAGCAGATACAGTTGTTGGCCAATTATCTTACTTACATATAATCTCCCACCATGGCTATGCATGAAGCGGAAGTTCATGATGTTGACCTTATTTATTTCCGGTCCTAAACAGCCCGAAAATGATATAGACGTCTACTTAGAGCCTTTGATTGATGATTTAAAATCTCTGTGGGATGGGATTAGAGGAGTGTATGATGCCCACATAGGAGAATACTTTACACTCAAAGGTGTATTACTGTGGACAATTAATGATTTTCCTGCCTATGGAAACTTATCTGGTTGTGTCGTTAAAGGATATAAAGCTTGTCCAATATGCGGCGATGATACACCTAGTCACAGGTTGAAAAATGGCCACAAAATTTATTACATTGGGCATAGAAAATGATTACCAATCAATCATCCATATAGGAGGCAACGTGCAGCTTTTAATGGGAAACCTGAATATGGCATTAATCTTGAGCCATTAACCTGAGAAGAAGTGCTGCATATTGTTGAAGATATTAATTACATATGGGACTTGAAAAATGGGGGAACTGTTGGTGAGAATGATGGTGACAGAGTTTGTTGGAAGAAGAAATCAAAATTCTTTGATGTCAAGTATTGGAAATACCTCCCTGTGAGGCATGCCCTAGATGTTATGCACATTGAGAAGAATGTTTGCGATAGTATCATTGGTACATTGCTAGAGATCCCTGGAAAAAATAAAGATGGGATTCCTGCTCGGTTAGACTTATTGAACATGGGGGTCAAACTGATTTGCAACCCGAGTATGGAGAGAGACGTACTCGCTTGCCTCCAGAGCCTTGGAATTTGTCAAGAGCAGAGAAGAGAGCGGTTTGCAATTCTTTCTATGGTATGAAGGTCCCTGAAGGTTATTCTTCAAATATAAAAAATCTTGTATCTTTAAAAGATTCAAGACTTCTTGGCCTTAAATCTCATGATTGTCATACCTTGATGCAACAATTGCTCCCTGTGGTAATTCGTTCTGTTTTGGAGAAGCCATCAAGGTATGCAATAACTCGATTGTGCTTCTTCTTCAATGCTATATGTGCAAAGACGGTAGATGTTTCCAAGCTAGATAAGTTGGAAGAAGATGTAGTAGTTACTTTGTGTTTGCTTGAGAAGTACTTTCCCCCTTCATTCTTTGATATCATGGTTCATCTAGTAGTACATTTTGTCAGAGAAGTTCGTCTATATGGGCCAGTATATTTTAGATGGATGTATCCGTTTGAAAGATATATGAAAGTGCTAAAGGGGTATGATCAGAATCGTACTCGTCCCGAAGGTTGCATTGCTGAGCGGTATATAGCTGAAGAAGCTGGAGAGTTTTGTACCGAGCATTTATCTGATGTTGCTACAGTTGGAGTGCCTTCAAGCCAAAAGATGGGAGTTTCAAAGCCATTATCAGGTTGCACAGTGAGCTTAGTTGATCTGGACTTATTGAACCAGGCACATCTATATGTCTTGGAAAATACGGAGGAAGTCCTATCTTATATCGAGTACGTATGAGTTTAATTTTTCATATGTAGCAATTTTAAATATTATTACTCCTTATGTTTATCTTATATACAAGGGACCGTAATGCGTGATTTTTTCGTGTCAACTGTAGGGAACATATGATCCACATCAAGACCACTTATCCAAAATTTAGAAAGAGAACAAAGTGGCTACAAGATAAGCACAATAGCACTTTCATTCAATGGGTACACTTTAAGGTATATATGTTATTGAATGACATATTGAACTTTTAATTTTCTTTCTTTCTATATGTTAGATTGAATTAAGATATATATTTAATTTGCAGGTTCAAAGTGAACTTAATGGGGAAGACAATAATGGCATATCAGAAAATTTGAGGTGGTTAGCAGCTGGTCCGAGCATGGCAATGCCATCATATAGGAGCTATCTTATTAATGGTGTCAAATTTAACACCATGGCACAAGATGATGTGCGAACTGTCCAAAATAGTGGAGTTTATTTACTTGCATATACTATGCAAGTTGCTAGTGCCAAGGATAAAAACCCTATTATCTCCAATATGGGTTTTTATGGGGTTATTCAAGAAATTTGGGACCTTGACTAGGCTCGAAGACAAAAACAGCCCACGCTATTGCTTGAGGAAGCTGATATTAGCGAAAATCTTTTTTTTTTAAAACAAATTTTACAAAAAAAACCCAAAAAATTCGGAATTTTTTTTTATTAATACCTAGCAATTTTTTTATTTATTAATTTCATACGTATAAATACAATCAATCCCATGTGAATATTAATTATTCTTAGGTTGCCATGGTAATGGGTGGAAAAGCAAAAAAATAATTACTACTGCAAATACTATTCACGTAAACTGTAACCACCTTGTCTTATACTTTAAATTTAGTTCAAATGAATTTGGATATGACCATCCCAAGGGTGGTATCATAATCCCCTTGTCTTATACTTTAAAACCTTATCCATCCTTGTCTTATACTTTTCATTATCTTCTTGTAGCTCTGTTATATAGTGAATCACCAAATGGCAACAGATTTGCACAAGAATTGAAGTATAATTGCTTAATTTTTTTATTTTATTTTTTATAAATGGTGGCTCATACAAGTTGGGATCTTGAACATTTTGATATTTCAGCCTCTCGGAATAAATTCTTGTGGGTCTTTTCCCTATAAGATATCTGCAGATACTATATATATGAACTACGAAAGATTGGCATGGGTGTGGGGTTGGAAAATGAACAATTATGAAATTGGTGAAGCATGTTTAGGATCTTGCCACACAAAATTTTACAATTATTGAAAGAAAAAGAAAAGAAGAAACGAACGTAAGAGAGAATGCGACAACATAGAAAAACACAGTTATACTATATTGCTATTAGGGCATATTTAACCCTTATATTATATCTGATTGTACAATTGTTTTTTATTACAAAAGATTGGCATGGGTGAGATTGGAAAAAGAACAACCATGAAAAAGGTAAATGAGATAAAACTTGTCATAAAGGAGAACTAGTAGATACTCTATTCCCGTTCTTCCATTATTATATCACTTTGTCATGGGGTATCAATTTCTGACACGACTTGAAACCAATATGGAAAATTAGCGTACTACAACTAGAATTGGCACAACTATATGGCATTGGCATAGGCCAATCTCTACTCATAGGTTTTTCAGTTTTTCTTTTAATAATCTTGAAGCAGCCAAACATATAAGAAATAGGGAAGGCAAAGGGGATAGATTGATAGGATTATCAATGTGAAGACGATGGTAGCAAACGTATTGAACCATCGAGGAAATGCACTAAGGCCCCATTTAGTTCATGGGAAAGGAGGCTTGGGGATGAGAAATTAATTGCTTTTCTATGTTTGGTAAGTCCAGGCATGGGAAATTGTTGCTTGACACATGGGAAAATAGGGGGAAAAGTAAAGTCATCCTCCCAACTTGGGTTTTGTTTTCCCTCCTCATGAGAAAGTTTGGAAAAATGAGCCAACATTAAATATACATTTTCATAATCATTTTGTCCCCATTAACAATTTAGAATTACAATATATATTAAATGCATTCTTTTTTTATTTGATTTAATATGGGTATAATTGAAAAATTATACAAAATTTGTTTTCCATTCCTACTCAAAACAAACATGGGAAAGTAAATAAAGTCAGAAATTATTGATTTGCTCCAAATAAGTTATGACGGACTAGATGAGATGAATAAGGATATATTTCTTGATGTTGCATTTTTCCATAAGGGGAAGGACAAGCGGCAAGTAATTGAAATACTAGACAGTTGTGGCCTATGTGTTCATATTGGGATAAACGCACTCGTTCAGAAATCACTTTTAACTATTGATATTTCAAACAACAGTGTTGAGATGCATGATTTGATACAAGAAATGGCATTGGAAATTGTTTGTCGAGAGTGTTCTGAAGAGCCTAGTAGATGAAGTTGATTGTGCAATCGTGATGATATCTCTCATATATTCATAAACAATACAGTAAGAAATTATGTAGAAAATACCACGTTTTGAAAGAAATATGATTTATTTTTAACCTCGAAGCCAGGTTGAATTTGGATGAAGAATCATCGAATTGCTGGGACTCTTTGTTTCAGCTCTAGGCATGTTCTGGTGAGGTTGTCATGTTTTTTCTGAATGGTGAGACTTACTTAGGGCATGACTGTTGCGAAGCCATTCGAACCATTGAGCATCAGTGTTGGCCTGCCTTGCTTGGCATGCTAGGGTTTACAACCAAGGAGACTGATGTACTCAAGGGTTATTGTGATGAAGCCCTTCATATTCAATTCCCACCGTCGACATCATCACCACCTGCTGTTGATAAACCTATTAATTAATAAAACAATTCTGGTCTGTAAAAGTTGGTTCCTCAAAGAATTTGTTTATTTTTTGGGTAAGATTATAAAAAAACATGTATGCATGTTTGCTATTTTAATAAATTAATAATTAGTAAGGCTTTGTTTGGTCTTGCTATATATATATATATTCAATTCTAGCGTCTATAATTCGAGAATGATTATATGTCTTAATTGGCTTTTAATTAGCCATTATGTCAATCGCTTATAATTTGTGATGTATTGGTGTTTGAAAAACGACACATGCAAATATGGATGTAGTTATGAAAAAGAATAAGGATGTAGTAATGAAAAAGAGAGATGAAGGCCAAAACAATATAATTAAGAACACCAGCCATACAAATTAAAATAGAAATCCTAAGAGATTGGAACTTTGATATATATATATATATATATAACACAAAATATGATCGTGGAATCTGTGACACATTTGCGTATTAAGGGATGCAACAATGGATGCCTCTTTGACAAATTGCTTTAGAACTTTTAAATTTTTTGTTTCTTTTCTAATCGTAAACAAAAGTTTTTTTTTCTTCTCTTTATTGACGAGTTCTAGACAGATCATGAGTAAACATTGTAGAGAAAGGGAAAATCCTTGATGCCTTAACCAATTATTATTTGATCCATTGTTCTCTTTTACTCCATATATATTGTGATGAAAGGATCAAGTAATTGCCTTAATAATAAACCATTCAAATAATTGGCCTCTTCATTGAAAAGCAAATGAAATGATCACTCATTGACCCAAGACTTACTTTTAGACTCCCATTGGAGACGCTGGACATAACTGACCAAAGAAAGCGTGTGCTTACTGTAACTACACGGTTTCAACCTTTTCTCACCCACCCCCACCATCACCCCCCCGGGCCCCCTTCCCCCTTCTCCCCCTCCGTCTCTGTCTCTGTGTGCTGGCCATTATGCCCTTCAATTAAATCTCACCACAGTTTTACAAAGAAACCGACCATTCAAATAAGGGAAATGCTAGCAACTTTCTCCCTCTTTTGGACCTTCTCCCTTTTTCTCATGACATGTGTCACTTTTCTTACACTAAAAACAATGTAGTTAATGCATCAAATAAGATAACATTTGTTTCCAAATTTACCCTTATTTTTTTGTATTGATTTTCATGTTTCCTTAAATTTATTATCCATATTTGTTACAACTTTCTTATCACCTTGTTAAAAAATTAAATAAGAAAAAAACATTAGTTTTTTGTTTTCTTTTTTGAAAAACTCCAACAAATAAGACTTACCTAATTAATGGTTTAGAAAAAAAAAAAATCAATAATCAGACTTACCAAATTAATGGTTTGAAAATGCAATCAATGAACTTCCTTAGAAGGACGTATTTTGTCTATATAAAAAAAGGATATATCTTAGTGGATTTTTTAAAGGTCATTATTGGGTTTTTTTTTTTAACAAAAAAAAAAACATTTTTCCTCTAAAAAAAAATAGACATTTTCTTTTAAAAAAACAGAATTTTTAATTTTTTAAATTTTTTACATATGGTAAGAGAGTTGTAAAAAAAAAGGATAAATTGAAGGACAATACATTTAATAAGGGTAAACTTGGAAAACAAAAGGTGGTTTGTTTGATATATTAATGTCATTATTTTAAGTGTATGTCATGAGGAAAAGGGAGAAGGTTGGAGAGAAGGTTGCTAGCATTTCCCATCATTCAATGAAACAAACGCTAACAGTTAGTTCTTTCTCATGTGGAAATTTTTACATTTCTCACTTCTTCACATGCACATTGCCTTTCCTTAACTAGTTTGTCAATTTTCTATTATGTTTGAACTTATTGATGTGTATGAGTTCTTATCGTGTATTGGGGGGACAAACAAAAAGGAAGACAGATTAGTCAATGAAATAATGTATGGAATTTTCACTCTTTCTTTATGTAATTTTCATATTAAACGACGAAGAAAATTATAAATGAAGACATTTAATATGAAAATTACATAAAGAAATAGCGGAAATTTCATACATTATTTCATTGACTAATCTATCTTCTTCCTCTAGAATTTTCTTCATCGTTTAATATGAAAATTACATAAAGAAAGAGCGAAAATTCCATACATTATTTCATTGACTAATCTGTCTTCCTCTAGAATTTTCTTCGTCGTTTAATTTGAAAATTACATAAAGAAAGAGCGAAAATTCCATACATTATTTCATTGACTAATCTCTCTTCCTCTAGAATTTTCTTCGTCGTTTAATATGAAAATTACATAAAGAAAGAGTGAAAAATTCATACATTATTTCATTGACTAATCTCTCTTCCTCTAGAATTTTCTTCATCGTTTAATATGAAAATTACATAAAGAAAGAGCGAAAATTCCATACATTACTTCATTGACTAATCTCTCTTCCTCTAGAATTTTCTTCGTCGTTTAATATGAAAATTACATAAAGAAAGAGCAGAAATTCCATACATTATTTCATTGACTAATATGTCTTCCTCTAGAATTTTCTTCGTCGTTTAATATGAAAATTACATAAAGAAAGAACAGAAATTCCATACATTATTTCATTGACTAATCTGTCTTCCTTTATAATTTTTTCATCATTTAATATGAAAATTACATAAAGAAAGAATGGAAATTCCATACAGTATTTCATTGACTAATCTGTCTTCCTTTTTGTTTGTAAACCCCAATACACGATAGGAACTCATACACATCAATAAGTTCAGACATAATAGAAAATTGACAGACCAATAAAGAAAAGCCAGTGTGCATGTGAAGGAGTGAGAAATGTAAAAATTTCCACATGAGAAAGAACTAACTGTTAGTGTTTGTTTCATTGAATGATGGGGAATGCTAGCAACCTTGTCTCCAACCTTTTCTTATGGACCTTCTCCTTTTTCCTCATGACATACACTTAAAATAATGACATTAATACATCAAACAAACCACCTTTTGTTTCCAAGTTTACCCTTATTAAATGTATTGTCCTTCAATTTATCCAATTTTTTTTTACAACTCTCTTACCATATGTAAAAAATTAAAAAAATTAAAAAAAATCTGTTTTTTTAAAAGAAAATGTCTTATTTTTTTAGAGGAAAAACATTTTTTTTTTGGTTAAAAAAAACCCAATAATGACCTTTGAAAAATCCACAAAAGATATATCCTTTTTTTATACAGACAAGATACGTCCTTCTAAGGAAGTCTATTTTAAAAGGAAGTTCATTGATTGCATTTTCAAACCATTAATTCGGTAAGTCTGATTATTGAATTTTTTTTCTAAACCATTAATTAGGTAAGTCTTATTTGTTGGAGTTTTCAAAATAGAAAACAAAAAACTAATGTTTTTTCGCATTTAATTTTTTAACAAGGCGATGAGAAAGTTGTAACAAATTTGGATAATAAATTTAAGGAAACATGAAAATCAATACAAAAAATAAGGGTAAATTTGGAAACAAATGTTATCTTATTTGATGCATTAACTACATTGTTTTTAGTGTAAAAAAGTGACACATGTCATGAGGAAAAGAGAGAATGTCCAAAAGAGAAGGTTGGAGAGAAGATTGCTAGCATTCCCCTTCAAATAAATGGCTTGACGTGGGGGGCCCCTATAATTTGCCTCTAGCAGAACTTGTCCGAAATGAAATGATGCTCCTTCCTCTTCATTGAAAAGCATAGGAAATTACTCATTGCCCAAGAATACTTGGACTCCGTAAGACCAGAGAACCTTGTGCTTACTGTAACATTAATTTTCTTTTGGACTCATACATCGCAATTTTGTGTATTAATTAAATTTCTGAAATCCAATTGGGATGAAATTTAGTGGTGTGATATATAGCCAAAAAAGAAAAAGAAAAAAAAGAATGGATTTTCTTCTCGAGATAAAGTTGTGGGAACTCTCTTTAAAGAGGGTGAGAAAAGCAAAGGTAAAGAAACAACTTCCATGAAATTTAATGGGGTTCTTCCTCCCTATTTCAATTTTTTTTAAAAGAGAAAGAAAAGAGAAATGACTCCCATTGGTGACGTTGAAAATAGCTGAAAAGAGAAACTGTGTTGTAACATCCCACATCGACCAACGGAGAGGGGGTGATGTGCCTTATATGTACATGCTCGTCTCCATCTAACACGAGGCCTTTTGGGAGCTTCCTGGTTTCGGAGTCATGGGAACTCCGAAGTTAAGTGAGTTGGGGCTAGAGTAATCCCAGGATGAGTGACCCACTGGAAAGTTGCTCGTGAGCTCTCAGAAACAAAACCGTGAGGGCAGAGAGGGGGGTCCAAAGTGGACAATATTGTGCTACGGCGGAGCCGATCTCGGGATGTGACAATTTGGTGCCGTGTGGTGTGAGTGTGCCAACGAAGACGTCGGGCCCCTATGGGGTTTGGATTGTAACATCCCACATCGACCAACGAAGAGGGGGTGATGTGCCTAGTACATGCCCGTATTCATCTAACACGAGGTCTTTTGGGAGCTCACTAGCTTCGGAGTCATGGGAACTCCGAAGTTACGCGAGTTGGGGTAGAGCAATCCCAGGATGGGTGACCCACTGTTAAGTTCATAATTTCATACATATACGTACCCTATTTACTTACTTCTTTTGCTTAGTTTCTTCAATTTCTAAGTTATTTGCCTCTCTTTGTGTGTTTTGTAGGCCAATAGAGCATGAGAGCATGAGAGGAATACAACTTAAGGCATTTGAAGCAATATGGTGCAAAAATGTGCAAAAACTGGAGCCTGAGTTAGAAGTTCATTTCGGACTTATCTTCTTCATCCGAACTTGGATTGGGCCAATACTTGTGTGGTTGGATCACTGACATTCTGGACTTCAAACTGGATATCTTAAAGTCATCATTTGATTCAGCCCAACCCAATTCGTGAGCCCATGGAAATACACATCATGCTGACAGGAAGATGAGCTCATTGCATGCTTGGTCATGATGAGCTAGGCATGAGCTATTGGTTTCTGAATGGAAGCTTGGTCATGCTGACATGAGGATGAGCTAGGGCTGCTAGTGGGATTTAGTGGAGCAACCATTTCTGATTTTCTAATGCAAGTGTTGAGTCCATTAGCCATATTCAATTCAGATTTCCCACTCCCATCTCCCTATAAATACCACTTCCATTCCACATTCAATTCACATCCTGAGATCCATCATTTACACTTCCATTGTACACAAAGAGAGGGAAAGTTGAGAGTCACAAAGGGAGAGAAGGGAGAAGGCAGCAGCTGGGAGGCTTTGGCCTCCTGGCAGCCATGGAGATGATTCTTTTCCATCTCTAGCATGCTGTCCTTATCTTCTTCTCCTCCCTTTGTCTTTTATTTTCTTCTTGTATTTTCTTTGTTTTACTTTGTTTTTCTGTTATTAGTTGTAATAAACATCTTGCTAGTCTTGTATCATGGTTTGAGTTTATAAAGTTTGATTTCATTCATGAATTCTTCTTCACTGTTTTAATGGAGCTGTTTTTGCATCCTTTGATTGATCACCTGAGGTTTCATGCATTTTGCTCTTGTTGGGAAGGTTTGGGGATCATCTTCATTCCATCCATTAGCAACTCACGTGATTTGGTTTCTAGGTCTCCTAATGTAAACACCATGCTTGGGGTCCTTGTGATGTTCAATACAATTTGATCCAAACACCATGGACTTATTTGTGAGCATCTTCATGAGTGAATCAATTTGTTTACTTGCTGCCATAACATGATTAGAACAATTAGGGTGGATTCTAAAACCTCACCATCTTGTCTTAGTTCTTTTCTTTCTTCCTGTTTTGTTTCTTTTGTTTCCATTTCTGTTTTGTGTAGGAAAACTGAGTTGGATCATTCAATCACCAATCCCTGTGGAATCGACCTCGCACTTACATATGCTAAACTACCAACGGCTCGTGCACTTGCGAGTATCACAAGTTGATGATGCAGCTGAATCCATTTTGGTGCAGCTGAATCTACGCAACAAGTTTTTGGCGCCGTTGCCGGGGATTGGTAACATTGCTTGATTCGATTTGGTTTCCTACTTTTTATTTATTTTCATCTTTTTTTATAACTAGACAGTTTCATGTTTTAAAGTTAATGAGGTTAATTGACAAGTTGTGTTTGTAGTCCAACGGACAAGGACAATTGCCTGACAAGCAAGAGAACTGGGTTTGAGTCCCAGCTTACACAACACCAAAGAAAGGGTTTAAGTAGCATGTTGATTATTTCTGGTTTATGGTTTCATTCACTTGTTCTTAATTAAATATCTTGTTCAAGTTTACATAAACACCATATGACTCTTGGACTGATTAGTGAATGGATGGGTAGATATTGAAGACAAACACCATGTTTAAATTCTACTTGGTTCTTTATTGTTCTTCTTGTTCTTAATGGGTTTGGAATTTGTGTTTAGACTAAACACCATAGCTAAATACTTGTTCTGAATACTTGATTACAACCACACACCAAATGGATAATCATATTTGAGAAAGAACGAACTCCATAAGCTAGTTTGATTTACTTTGATGCTTGTTACTTTGAAGCATGGAATTAGATGTTTGTGGTGAAGTTTAAGCCCTAATCTTGATGTTTTAGTTTAGTTTATCCTTTTCATTTATGTTATGGTTTCCTAATCCAATAAATCTGAAAATCTGTTTCAAGTCTCCTTGTCTTTCTTTAAGCATTTCTGAAGTAGCTCAATAAGAAAGAGGGAAAGAGAGGAGACAACCCAATCCATAGAAACATGGAGTATGGAGCAGCGGAGAAGTCGACCTCCAAGCTGCTATGGCCAACCACGCTCCAGCTATCACTTCAAAGGGAGCATTCCAATCATATCTCTTTCATTTGTATAATAACTGCTACTCATGCTTAGTTGTGTCTAATTTTCTGTTTTGTTTTTGTTAAGGTTTTCTTTTCCTTGATGTGGGAGAAACATGATGAGCAGCTGACCCAAATACTCAAAGAAGAACATGTGCTGTCATGCAATGTGTATTTCCCTCTCATTGTCTTCAAGGGGAAGTTCTAAACTCTCTTTCTTTCTTTTCTTTCATTTCATTCTTTTACCCTGGATTTCATGTGCATTGTATGCTTTACATGGATTCAAACATTGAGGGCAATGCTTCATTTAAGTTTGGGGTGCTGGAAAGTTTTTAGTTTTTGTGTTTGTGTTGAAAACGTAGGCTTCTTCATTGCTACAATGTTTTTTTTTCTTGCTACTGTTTTGAAAGTTTGGTCCCCGTTGTGTTCTTCATGTCTTCATGTTGAATCCAACGACATAAAGAACGTTAAATTTGACCAAGTGGTTTGAAAGTTACATGTCAAAACAGATTATATGTTGAAATTGAGCAGAACAGCAATTTGAAACCTCACGTTTTTCTTTTTCTGTTTCTTTTCTTTGAGTCATTTTCAGTTTTCCTTCCCACACCAAGGATAAATCTTGTGTCTAACTTCTAATATGGCTCTTAGGAATTTGATAAGCATTGTGTTAGGTCTTAATCTTATTCTTTTGCTAGCTAAGTCTCACATAATTATTCTTGAGTTTCTATGCACTTTAGCCATGATTATACAACTCTTGCATGTCTTACCCAATTGTATGCATTTTTGCTTGTGTGATTCACTGGAATGTTAAGTTATAACTAAGATATGATTTAGGCCATCTTTGTTAAGCCTCTTTCTTTTTCCTCCATCAACCCCTACAATACATATTCCATTGTAAACCCTTTTGTGCTCAAACACTTAGCCATTTCTTTCTATCACCTTATCATCCATTAAACATCCTACCATCTAGGGGACATGTAGAGTATTGATTGTATTTGAGATTGTAATGTATTCAAGGCAATAAATGAGCCATAAAAAAAAATCAAAAGAAAAAGAGAAATGAAGTGTGGCCAATGTAGTCACGACCCTAGGGTGATATAAGGAGAAATCAAGGTGATCTAGGGTGAAGAGCCGCAAAATTGGGCCAAATATTATACAAAGTGTGTAAACGTCAAAATCAAATTGTGAAGTGATTCAATTGCAAAATCTGGTGTTGTGAGCTCTTGAATTTATGTGCCTTACATGTCAAATGTCAATGATCTTGTTTACATGTTATGCTCTATTTTGTTCCTTAGACTTTGTGTTTCATTATCCATTCCTTTTCTAACCATTACATTACATCCATGAGTAAAGTCCTATTGATTTTGGTTTAGCTTGGCAAACTTGTGTTCATTCTTGCAGGAATTCATATCGTTGGTTGAGAAGCATGAGTTGTATCTTCATGGCTATTTCACACACACACCTTGAGCATGATTTTTGTGAGATTGTGGTAGCACTTGGATAATGTTTAGAACTTCCTTAGTGCTTGTTTTGTTCCTTGTTGAGCCATGTCTATGAAGTTTAAAATTTCTGTTCGGTTGGAAGGTTAACGTTTTTGTTTTTGTTTTGTTTTTTGTTTTTTGTTTTGTTTAGACTAACAAATCTATTAAGTTTTCTAACCGCTTTGTTTTGTAGAGTCAGGTAAAACGTTTGTGGGTATCGTAATTGTTAAACCCTCAGGAGACACAACTCCTCCTACTAGGGATGCCTAGAGGTTTAAAGGCTTGTTGCATACGCTCAATGCAATCGAGTTACCTACGAAAGTGGTCTATCTAACTTCTTGTTTTGTTTTTATTTTTGTTTTTAATTTTGTTTTCTTTTGCTCGAGGACTAGCAAAATCTAAGTTTGGGGGTGTGTTAAGTTCATAATTTCATACATATACGTACCCTATTTACTTACTTCTTTTGCTTAGTTTCTTCAATTTCTAAGTTATTTGCCTCTCTTTGTGTGTTTTGTAGGCCAATAGAGCATGAGAGCATGAGAGGAATACAACTTAAGGCATTTGAAGCAATATGGTGCAAAAATGTGCAAAAACTGGAGCCTGAGTTAGAAGTTCATTTCGGACTTATCTTCTTCATCCGAACTTGGATTGGGCCAATACTTGTGTGGTTGGATCACTGACATTCTGGACTTCAAACTGGATATCTTAAAGTCATCATTTGATTCAGCCCAACCCAATTCGTGAGCCCATGGAAATACACATCATGCTGACAGGAAGATGAGCTCATTGCATGCTTGGTCATGATGAGCTAGGCATGAGCTATTGGTTTCTGAATGGAAGCTTGGTCATGCTGACATGAGGATGAGCTAGGGCTGCTAGTGGGATTTAGTGGAGCAACCATTTCTGATTTTCTAATGCAAGTGTTGAGTCCATTAGCCATATTCAATTCAGATTTCCCACTCCCATCTCCCTATAAATACCACTTCCATTCCACATTCAATTCACATCCTGAGATCCATCATTTACACTTCCATTGTACACAAAGAGAGGGAAAGTTGAGAGTCACAAAGGGAGAGAAGGGAGAAGGCAGCAGCTGGGAGGCTTTGGCCTCCTGGCAGCCATGGAGATGATTCTTTTCCATCTCTAGCATGCTGTCCTTATCTTCTTCTCCTCCCTTTGTCTTTTATTTTCTTCTTGTATTTTCTTTGTTTTACTTTGTTTTTCTGTTATTAGTTGTAATAAACATCTTGCTAGTCTTGTATCATGGTTTGAGTTTATAAAGTTTGATTTCATTCATGAATTCTTCTTCACTGTTTTAATGGAGCTGTTTTTGCATCCTTTGATTGATCACCTGAGGTTTCATGCATTTTGCTCTTGTTGGGAAGGTTTGGGGATCATCTTCATTCCATCCATTAGCAACTCACGTGATTTGGTTTCTAGGTCTCCTAATGTAAACACCATGCTTGGGGTCCTTGTGATGTTCAATACAATTTGATCCAAACACCATGGACTTATTTGTGAGCATCTTCATGAGTGAATCAATTTGTTTACTTGCTGCCATAACATGATTAGAACAATTAGGGTGGATTCTAAAACCTCACCATCTTGTCTTAGTTCTTTTCTTTCTTCCTGTTTTGTTTCTTTTGTTTCCATTTCTGTTTTGTGTAGGAAAACTGAGTTGGATCATTCAATCACCAATCCCTGTGGAATCGACCTCGCACTTACATATGCTAAACTACCAACGGCTCGTGCACTTGCGAGTATCACAAGTTGATGATGCAGCTGAATCCATTTTGGTGCAGCTGAATCTACGCAACACCCACTGGGAAGTTGCTCATGAGCTTCCAGAAACAAAACCGTGAGGGCAGAGAGGGGAGCGTAAAGCGGACAATATCGTGCTACGGCGGAGCCGATCCCGGGATGTGACATGTGTGCACGCCACTACACGGTTTCCAAGTCTCTCTCTCTTTCCTGAGGCTGCTAGCTTTGTTTTTTCTTGTTGGTTTCTTGGCTGATCTTGAGAAGTTGTATATTTTGTGAGTTTCTGGCTGGCTTGCTGGTCTTACAAATTCCTTGGCTTTGTAATTTTTTCGGTGTTGAGGTAACACTAAGCTAAAGTTGTTGGCTTGCTTCGTCTACATTTCCATATCTGTTTTGTTCACTAGTGTAGTGATGAGGCTTTTTCATGCCAACCCATTGTTTTAGACGTTGATAACATCATGACAAGACGACCATTTACCCAAAAAAAACCTCTCTAAATTTTAATCCTTTTCCTTTTGCAAGCCATTTATCATCTATTTATTACTTGAGTGTTTGGATTTTTAAAGATTTAATTAGCGAAAGGCTTATTTTCATTGAGTGTTTACAGCAGCAGAAGATTGCCAAATGGCATTGAGCACCCAAGGAGACTCTGCCCTTCTTCCTACACCTGATCAGTCTTCTCCTCAACCGAACCACGATGTGTTTTTGAGTTTCAGTGGTGAGGACACTCGACTTAACTTTGTATCTCATTTATACTATGAATTGCAGCTCAGGGGCATTAAAACATTCAAGGACGATCCTAAGCTTGAAAGAGGGACACCTATTTCTTCAGAGCTCTTCAATGCAATCGAAGAATCAAGGCTTGCAATCGTTGTTCTCTCGCCAAATTATGCATCTTCTTCCTGGTGCTTGGATGAACTTACAAAGATTCTCCAATGCATGAAATCCAAGGGCACAATTCTGCCAGTGCTTTATAATGTGGATCCCTCCCATGTGAGAAAACAAAGCGGCAGTTTTGCGTGCGCGTTCGCTGAGCATGAGGAAAGGTTTAGGGAAGACAGAGAAAGGGTGAAGAGCTGGAGAGATGCTTTAACTGAAGTGGCCAGTTTGTCTGGGTTTGATTCAAAGAATGAGTAAGCATGAATGAACAACTTCTCCATATGTCTTAACAAAACCCATGGCTTACATTTTAAACTTAATCATCGTTTTACTTTTCTTCCTTGTAGGTGTGAAAGAAAGCTTATTGAAAAGATTGTTGAATGGGTGTGGAGTAAAATGCATCGCACATTCAAATTGTTGGATTCCACAGAGTTAGTGGGAATTAAGTTTACACTTGAGCAAATAGATTTGCTTTTAGCTCGTACGGATGATGTTCGCTTTATAGGGATATGGGGGATGGGCGGCATTGGCAAGACGACCATTGCTAAGCTAGTTTATGAGAGCATTTCTATTAATTTTGAAGTTAGCTGCTTCCTTGCTAATGTTAGAGAGGTTTCTGAACATGGGAATCTTGTTAATCTACAAAGACAGCTTCTTTTCCCGATCTTGAAGGAACAAATTACTCTAGTTTGGGATGAACAGTGGGGGACCTATTTCATTAAGAATTGCTTATCTAATAAAAAGGTTCTTCTTATTGTTGATGATGTGAATGAATCAAGCCAACTAGAAAAAATTGCTGGAAAAAAGGATTGGTTTGGTAAGGGGAGTATAATCATAATTACAACTAGAGATGAACGGTTGCTAGTTAAGCATGATATGCAGGTATCATATAAGGTAGAGGGGTTAGGTGATGATGATGCTCTTGAGCTCTTTAGTCGGAATGCCTTTAAAAAAAATGAGCCTGAGGAAGGTTTCTTGGAATTGTCCAAGGGTTTTGTAAATTATGCCAGAGGACATCCACTAGCTCTTAAACTTTTGGGATGCTTAGTGTATAAGAGAGATCCAGATGAATGGAAAAGTGAATTGGATAAGCTGCGGAAAATTCCTAAGTCAGAAATTATTGATTTGCTCAAAATAAGTTATGATGGACTAGATGAGATGAACAAGGATATATTTCTTGATGTTGCATTTTTTCATAAGGGGAAGGGCAAGGAGCGTGTTATTGAAATACTAGACAGTTGTGGCCTATGTGGTCTTATTGGGATAAATGCTCTCGTTCAGAAATCACTCTTAACATCAAATACGAATGTTGAGATGCATGATTTGATACAAGAAATGGCATTGGAAATTGTTCGTCGAGAGTGTCCTGATGAGCCTGGTGGACGAAGTCGATTGCGCAATCATGATGATATCTTTCATGTATTCATAAACAATACGGTAAGAAATTATGTAGAAAATACCAAGTTTTGAAAGAAATATGATTTATTTATAACCTGAAATTTGACTTAAATGCGCAGTCAAGTTTTCATTTAATATCTTAATTACAGGCAACAAACAAAATTAAAGGCATCAGCTTACACATGGCAAGACTTGAAAAGGCAAATTGGAATTGTGAAGCCTTCTCTAAGATGCTTAACCTGAAATTTCTTGAATTTGATAATGTGATGATTTCTTCAAGTCCCAGAATTCTTCCTAATTCCTTGAGAAGTATCAAATGGAGTTGGTATCCTTCCAAATTTCTCCCATCAGGTTTTCAACCGAATTTCCTGTTGGCACTTGAGATGCCTAATAGCAAACTTGTTCGGCTTTGGGATGGAAGAAAGGTAAGAGTAGTGAACATGTGCCATTCTTGAAATTAGTATTTTTTTTAAAATAAAATAAAATAAATCTGAGCTAATTATCTATTCTACCATTGTTTATGAATTGTACAGGACTTGCCCAACTTGAAAAAAATGAACCTTTCATACTCTGAAAACTTGACCACAACCCCAGATTTCAGTGGCATTCCGAATCTTGAGGAGTTGTATTTTGGAAGTTGTACGAATTTGATTGAGATTCACTCGTCAATTGCAGATCTCAAATGTCTTAGATGGATGAATCTTGATTTGTGCTCAAAATTGAAAAAGATTCCAGAATTTTCAGGGCAAATGAAAAATCTGTCAATGCTTAATTTCCAGAGGACGTCCATTGAGAAATTACCTTCATCAATAGGATGTCTGGTTGGCCTTACTTTTCTGCTTCTAAATGATTGCAAAAATCTCGCGGGTCTTCCGAGTGAAATTTGTAATTTGAAGTCTCTTAGAGAACTGAATGTGAGTAGATGCTCAAAAATTGACAAACTCCCAGAGAACATGGGGCAGATGGAGTCTCTTACAAAGCTTCAATTGTATTGAACTTCTCTAAGACAGCTGCCACGCTCTGTTGTTGGTTTGAAAAAACTATACAGGCTAGATTTGGGTAGAAGTGGATCACAGCCTAATAAATCAAGGTTTTGGTGGGGCCTTTCCGGTTTATATCAAAACAGAAATGGTTTTGTGTTAAGTTGGTTAGATGGTTTATTGTCTTTGAAGTATTTGAATCTGAGTAATAGTGGACTTAGTGAAGGGGATCTTGTTGTGAATTAATACTAACTCACTTCCCCTTAGGACCTTGTTGTTGATGAACTTTGTGACCAACTCAATGATGGATGAGTCTTACACACACACAGAAATTTAACCAAGAAAGAAATGACACAAGTGTTTATAGAGGTTCAGCAAATTGCCTACTTCCTCTTTGGTGATCTCCTTGAGAACTTTCACTAATGAAGATAGGTTACAAACTTTGGTTTACAAAGAAAGGAAACCCCCTTAGAACACTACCCTCACAATCTGTTTCTCTCTCACCCTTGCTCAACACCTTGATACACTTAGAGAACTCTCTTGCTCTCCCCTTGGTATTTTCTGAACTTACAAGTTTTCAGCTTCTCTATACTTTGCACAAACTTATGCACTTAACAACTTAATGTTCTCTTGCTTCCTCTTCCCTCTTATATAGGCCTTGGGACTCCAAGATCAGATATCATTAAGTTATACACGTTCATGCTTTAGTTATCTCTCTTTAGACACCTGTTGTTGGCAGCTCATAAAGCAAGGGACAAAGGATGCTAGCTGCCATCAATCTCTTGAACCAAGAGAGAAAACACTCATGAAACAAGTTATCAATTTGCCAATGTGTTCTCCCAACTTTCCAGCTGCTATGCCACCTTCTAATATCTCAGATTTGATCAGAAATATCCTTGCAAGTCGATAGGAAGTGGTAGCACACCAAGGAAGACTTGAAAACGCGTAGGAATTTGAAACAGCATCGTCTCGGCGACCGGTCGCCCAATCCTGCGACCGGTCGCTTTGTCACAGAATCAATTTTTCGCTCCAGGCTTCGACTGGGCGACCGGTCGCTTGTAACTTGCGACCGGTCGCTTTGGCATTTTGCTGAAACCGACCGGTCGCCCATAACCTGCGACCGGTCGCTGGTTTTTAATATTTTTGTATCTTTTTAATTGAGCCATTTTTCTCAACAGATCTTCCCAGTGATATTGGCTGCTTGTCCTCTTTAGAAGAATTAGACCTTAGTGGAAGCAATTTTGTTAGCCTTCCTGCAAGCATTGGATGTCTTTCTAAGCTTCAGATGCTTAAAGTGAAGAGGTGCCAAAGGCTTCAACAATTGCCAGATCTTTCTAAGCTTATCTCATTAGTGGATATAGACATAGCCGGTTGCACTTCCTTAAAAATGTTACCACATCTTTCGTCAAATTGCTCATTAGTGGATATATACAAAGAAAGACATTATCGTAGTTTTAATTGTGCCAATTGCTTTGTATTGGTTGACAATGAAGGCTGCGATAGTATAATACTGAAAATGCTACAGCGATACCTTCAACTTCAGGTTCTCTCTCTCTGTCTATCTCTCTTTTGTTGTTTGCAATAATAATAATTACAACTTACTAACCTCATATATATCTATGTATATGGTACAGCTAATCCCTGGGCCTTATTTCGAAGGGAAATTCCAGATTGGTTCAGTAATCAGAGTTTGGGCGATTCCCTAACTGTGGAGCTACCTTCGGATTCATGTACCACGTGGATGGGAATTGCTTTATGTGCTGTGTTTGAAGTTCAGGCTGATCTTTCTGAATTTCATTATTTTCAAATTTGCTGTTCCCCACAAGGAATGCGGCCACTTGGAGTATTTTCAAAATATTTTAAAATAGGCGATGTTGTGTCTGATCACCTTTGGGTAATTTATATATCTCGTAAACAATTTGAGACGAAATGCGGTCAGATAGAGGTTTTGTTAACAATTGATTATTATCACCAAGATGGAACATGGCGGGGACACGAAAAAACTGGCGCGAGTGTGAAGAAGTGTGGGTTTCGTTTGGTGCACGAGCAAGATGTGGAACAACTCAACCAGATCATGATGAACAAATCCATCATCAAGAGCACTACTACTTGTCCTACCAAATCAGTTGATGCACAAGGTCAACAACGCCACGATGACAAGGAGGCTAGTCCTAGTGGAAGTGGTAGCTCTCACCAAAAATCTCTCTTCTGCAATACCTATGCTCTTTCTGAAGATGCAGACCAAGATGAATTAAATGATGTTGTTGACGAAGCTCGACCCAGAAAAAGAAAAAAGATCTAAGTGATTGGGACTGACCTATGATTCCTCAATTTCAAAGCAAGAGGCATCACAGCTGCTGCATTTCAATGTGAGTTGCTGCTTTTGCTGATTCTACTTTTCATTTTGTTTGTTCCACTGCTTGTGCTTCATTCTTTTGGCCTAATGTTGCTTTAAGTTTTGTTTTTCACCTATTGCTCCTTCATTTGGTTCTCCCACTGTTTTTATATTTGGCTCTATTCCTTGTTTTGTTTTAGGAGCAAATCTGAATTTCTCTCAACATGTAAAGATTTTCTCCCTCATTTTAATAACTGCACTTTTTATGAAAATTTTCAACTATAGCAGGGGACTTTTGATTTGGAGGGTAACCACTTTGATTTGCTACTTAGGCCTTGCCCCCTCTTATTTTTCACTATTGTTGAAAAGTTTAATAAAAACTGTTATTCTTAAAAGAGGAGCTAAATTTTTGCTAACTTCGTTAAAAACTCCTCCTCCTCCTCAAATATCTGCACCTCAATACTTGAAAGGCCAATAACGGTGCTCTCACAATTGATATTATTAGTAAGTCACCACCATCTGTCTCCCTGCATTTTCTTTTCTAGATACATTTATCATTAGATTCATATCTTCGATGATAATTCCTCTGCTCTCTCTCTCTCTCTCTCTCTCTCTCTCTCTCTCTCTCTCTCTCTCTCTCTCTCTCTCTCTCTCTCGTACATTTGTCATCTTGGTTGATAACATGAACATATATGCATCTGAGAAAGAACATTTCTTTGTTAACTACTGCAGAGCATTAATTAATCAGGTTAATTAACTCATGTTGCTGCATATTATATAGCATTTGAGCAAAGTATCTGTTAACATACTGCAAATCATTAAGTAGTTACTTTCAGCAATCAAGTATATATATGTCTTCCATGATCTCATCTATCTTAAGATAGAGTGAATGGTTGTTTGTTTTGTTTGTTTCAATGATATGTCTTCCAACTGTAATTTGGGAAGCTAAAGCCCCTCCTAAGGTAAGAATATTAGTTTGGCTAATTGCTCATGGCAAAACTAATACTTGCGACTTGATCCAAAGGAAAAGACCTGGCTGGTACTTCTCTCCTAACTGGTGTGTTATGTGCAAAAAAGATAACGAATCTGTGGATCATCTATTCTTACTTTGCCCGATTGCCTCATCCCTGTGGGCTAAGTTATTTAAGGTGGCAGGCCTAACGTGGGGAAACTTCGCAACTTGCAAAGCGATGCTTGTAACTAGGCTGAAATTCTTTGATGGCAGGAGGAAGGGCTCAGTGCTGGGAAATTGCGCTTTGATGGCCATTTTCTGGGTAATATGGGGGAAAGGAACAGGAGAATTTTCGAGAATGTGGTCGGGGAGGACATTGAGCAGTTATGGGACCGTATCCGTGTTTGGGCATCACTTTGGGCTTCTGTTACAGCAGAGTTTAGGGAGATTAGCTATCAGCTTATCCATCTAGACTGGAAAGCGGTAGCCATGTAGTGTAGGTCTTTCTTTTCTTTGTATCGGTTTGGTGGCCTTCTTGGCCATCTCCTGTATCGTTCTTTTACGTTCTAATGAACACTATTGTCTCTTTTCAAAAAAAAAATGATATGTCTTCCAACACGTTTCAATGATATTAAGTAGGAGAGGAGAACAATTTATCTTTCTACTTTTTTTTTCCATTGCATAAGTATGTATATGCAAGATTTATGAAGCAAATAAATAGGACATGCTGTGTTGATGCGAAAAAGTGGTTCGGCACTCTTAGGCTCAACTTAGTGATTTTGGGCCTTCGGAATGCGTTGGGCCTCAGGAGAGCGTGCGATCTGCAAAATGAGAAACGCTCAGTAAGACCTCAGGGCACCGGTGTGGTACCGGCCGAAGGCTCTCCGATGGTTAAGTAAGTTCGGATTTAGTAAATGAAGCTGAAGAGATCAATAGGCTTTTATGCCGTAAGTTCTGATTACCTCTATTTTGGGATAGTTGTCCTCTTTTATAGGCCTTGGGAGGTGTGCATATTGTTTAGAATTTCGATGTGGGACTGTAGACGTCGATTGTGAGCATGCCACGTGTCCTGGAGAAGGGAGTTGCCCTAATTGCTGAATCGGTAGGCTAGGTGTCGAAGGCTACCATAATCAGGCTCAATCTTGTCCACGTGTCTGGTCCCTATAGGATGTTCATTTTGGTATAAACATACTGTAACTATTTTTTGTTTATGCATTTAAGTGCATAATTACAAGACTACTGTTGTTGAAGCCAGCCAATTGTGTCCTCTAGTCAACTGAAATTTGGGTTCCTGATGCCATGGCCGATCCTGGGCACACTGCTAATGTGCAGTGTCCCTAAACCCTAAAGTAGTCGTGTACTTATTGGCCAGGTTCACATGAAATTTGCACCTCAAGATCACCTACCTGATTCTTATTGACACAACTTATGTGACTATTTAAACTGCCATGTTCTATTTTGTGCAGGATGGAATAAGACAACAAGAATTCTCAAATCAGACCCATAAACATTTGCATTTAAATCGATCTAAAACCGACCAATTGCTTTGTCGAAACTCCTCCCATGTCCGCTTCATTGATCATCTCTTTAATAGTTTATACAATCTCTTTCACTTATGTAGTCCTCTTATTTAGCATCACTCAGTTTTAAATTATTCAACAGACAAATTCTGAGAGGTTCATTAACATCAAAATATGTTTGCGCAGAATTTGGCAGAGCTAGTTGTCAATCTAGTCAAAATGTATTCACATTTCCACAAAAGAATGTAATCTTCATAGAATATTCACACAGTAGTCTGTCTGATGACAACATTTCACTTTTGGAGCTATTATTTTCTTTCAATTTTATTTTGAGACATTTTGGAACTACAATTAGACATATGTTCTAAAAATTAAGATGTATTGTAAGCTATAGATATGTTCAAACAAACAGAGCCGAACAAACATCCAAGAGCCATCAACCGAAGGGCGAATGGCACCAAATAAAGCCCAAAATGAAGCCAACTCCAGTATCTAGCTAATCAACAAATCACAAAATTATTAATTTGTCTAGCTCTAAGCAAAATCCAATGAGAATTGAAGCATAGTTTCGAGTCCAATAACTAAAAATCTAATAGAAAATTAAAATTGCAAATGTGGGTTATGTGAGTTGGTCAAGGTAGTATGCTTGCCCCTTGCACCTGAGTTCAAACCCCCTCTTGTACCGTACATTACAATAGGTTGAAATCAACTTTGTCAATTTGAGAACAAATTTGAAATTAAAATGTAAAGGAAACATAAATTTAGTCATCCAATTATTGGTCTCAATCAATCGTTTGGAATGAGCACGAATAATGAATATACACTAACCAACTTTCGGTAAGCAAATGAATGGTCGACCCTTTTGAACATCAGCAAACAAAACCAACACTAGCAAGCAAACCAACCATCACAAAGACCAGAAATTATCCATTAATTCGTCTGTGTTTGGGAATTACGTTTAATTATTTTAATTCCCACAAAAAATTTTATATGCATCATCAGTTGAGTTGAGTCCCATCAACTTCTCCTGCCTTTAAGTATCACATGATCATTGTCATTATGAGTTACTCCCAGCAGCCTCTTCACCACCTCACCATCTATATAAAACCCTTCATTGGTATCAATCGCTTACTCATCCACAATCAAAATCAAAATGGCAGCTTACACAACTTTCAAGCTCTTCCTTCTCACCGCTCTTCTAGCCTTGACTATGCCATTCTTAGCCACAAGTGCTCGCCCTTTGAATCCTAACATAATTTGGTCAAATTCGAACCTCGTGGCCATGTTGAATTTGGATGAAGAATCTTCCAACTGCTGGGACTCATTGTTTCAGCTCCAGTCATGTTTCTGGTGAGGTTGTCATGTTTTTTCTTAATGGTGAGACTTAGGCTTAGTTTGGTATTGCTTAACTTAAAAAAAAGCAGCTTTGAAAAGAAGTTTTGGGGATTTGGGTGTTTGGTAAAACAAATCCAAGCTGCTTATTTAATAAGTTGCTGTCATTCAAAGCTGAAAAAACGGAAGCAGGTGGGGAGCTGCTTCTGAAAAGCCTGCGAGGAGAAGCATGCGGAGGTTTAAATGAAAATTTCAAATTGCCCATATTGCCCTTATTTGTTTCACACAATGACATGCTATATCCTCATCATCCCGAGTTCGAACCACCCAAGTGTCGTTCCTCTTGGATTTTCTGGATTGCTCGCCTCATCTTCTTCGTCCAACTTGCTCCTCTTCCTCAATCTGTCAAAGCTACCATCTCAACCCAAAACCCCACCAACCCACCTCCCTATTTTACAGACCTAGAATATCTTCTTCCCCTCCAACTAAAAAAAACCTCAACCTTAGCTCCACAGTTTATCATCTCTACGGCAACAAAAAATTCAACACCCAGATTACCAACCAATTATCTCCTTCAGCAAAAGAAAATCAAACCCCCAAGAGGTGGGCATGTAGAAGAAAAGACGAAGAAATTTATAAAATGAAAAAAAAAAAAAGAGGGCGGGGGTTGCTGGGAAGGTAGAAGTAAAGAGGAAGAAATTAAAAAAAAAAACATGGGAAGGGAAGAAGTCTTGGAAGGAAGAAGAAAAGAGAAAGGAGGAGAAGAGGAAAGGTAAAAAGGTTGAGAGATGGGGGGCTGGGAAGGAAGAGGAAAAGAGGAAGAAAAGAAAAAAACTGGGACGGGAGGAAGAAGAAAGAAAGGAAGTGAAGAGGAAGAAACAAATAAAAATGAGAAAAAAGAAAAAAGAAAGGTGTCGGCTGCTTTTGAATTTTTTTTTATTTGTTAACTTAAATTGTACATTTTTTTATTTATTTTTTAAAACTTTTATCATCCTACCCTTTTTCGTCATTATACACTCTCACAGCACTTCCATATAAAAGTTTACCAAACACTTTGACACTATTTTTCATACTCAAAGCACTTTTACAAATACATATTACCAAACACTTAGCTGCTTCATTTTACAGCTGTTTATTTTCGCAGGCACGGCAGAAGCAGTTTTTTTTAAAAGCAAGCAATACCAAACTAAGCCTTACTTGGGTCACAGTTGCTGTGAAGCCATTCGGACCATTGAGCATCAGTGTTGGCCTGCCTTGCTTGGCAATTTCGTGAGATTTAGGCATGAGTTAAGACTTCAGCCAACTGATTGGCGACAAAATATTTTCAAAGGGCGACCAAACTATTTAGACACTAATCATTGAGAGGTAGGCATCTAAAGTATTAAAACTACATCGTTTTACTTGTTTGGTCTTTTGGGTTTTCTGGCTGATTTTTAGACTAAATAAAAAATTTCCCAAACCCATCGATTCCCCAAATTCCATTCTCTGGTACCCACTCTCTTCATCTACCACACAACACAACCGACGGCTTCAAGTCAATCCTCCATCGACGCTCACAGCGCAATCCTTCGCCGATGACCAATCACTCATATACCCATCCTCTCTTCCTCCCCCCTCCAGATTTCTCATGCCATGAGTTATTTCCCATTCTCTCTTCCCCTCCAGATTTCTCTCCTCCACTTGCTGCTACATCAACACTCTCTGACTCAAGCAAATACCAGAGATTCTCTACAATCTCTTCACCCAGACCAACTCTGATTCAACAGTGTGTTCAGTTAATTATTTTGTTTATTTAACCAATTTTCTGTAATTATTTGATTTTGATTCGATAAAAATAAATCTGGTTTGTTTTTGTGATAATAACGAGGTCGTAGACAGCCCCTCAACCAGCAGCTGAACGAAGTCCTCCTTCACGACTTCTTCATCTGCTGCTTCTATGTTAGGTATAGGTGTGACAACCAGTTTTTCTGTTTTTAATTTTTTGGCCGTGCAAGCCTACATCATAAAAGTATGAAATGGATCATCGTCTTTTTGTTTGTTGGTAGATTCTTTGTCTGCCTTGCACCTTAGAACCATTCCTTCTGTACATGCTAGCCTTTTAAAATTGAATGAATCAGATCTAACAAGCACCCATTTCCCCATCTCCTTCCACTTCATTCAATTGAGGTCTGTCTCTCAGCTTTATTTTTTTTATTTTTGTGCAATTGAATTGGTGGGGGTGCTTATATTTTTGGGTGGTTTTTCAGTGAAGTGTTGGAGGCTTGAAATTGGTCATTTGGGTTTAGGGTTCTTCAAAAATTGGGATTAGTGGTTGAATTTCGAAGCCTTAATATGAAATGGGTAGAATTTCAGACGAGCTTTTATGCTCAAGGGTTTTAGGTTGACGAAATTGCCCATTGCACCGTCTTGACAAGAATACTAACATGTCCTTGAATTGCTACAAATACAAAATTGAAGGGTCAAAATTGACGGAAATTAAAACTCCAGAGTCAAAAGTAGTTGAAGTGCCAAATTACATGGACCAAAGTGACTTTTGGCCTTTATTTTCTCACATAGAATATGCTTGACTTTTCTTCCTATTCTTTGCAAGTGACTTCTTCTTCCCCAAATTCTTACTCTTGCATCTTCAATTAAAAAAAATTAAAAAATTCCTTCGTTCTCATTGAAAATCATGTGGTGATCCTCCCAATGTAACAAAAAAAAAAAATTCATGTGGTGGTGTACAACGTAATGGACTTATTCCTTGTAGATGGACTTTTTTATGAGTTTGAGGTTTCAATTGGATTTAATGTTTTGTCAATGTAGAGTGGAGCTTTTTTATAATACTTATTTATAGTAGTGCCGTTAAAATTCAAATTAAAATTAAATTTTACATTGCCCCTAAAAGTCAAAGTGGCCCACTTTGCCTTCTTCACCAAGGTTTGATGTTCCACATTACCTCTCGCCATTAGCTCCATCCAAAAGTCTCTAAAAATTAATGACATGAGAAGGGTGTTTATGTAACTTTGTAAATGCGGGTTTTACATTTAAATAATTAAAAAAATTAAAAATCAATTATATGTTTAATCAAAAGCAAAGAAAAAAGGGAAATAGCCTAAAATGCCACCGGTTTTTAAGTTTTAAGTGGAAATATCACCCATCCCCAAAATTTTTGCAAATACCACCTATAAATATATATTTAGTGTCCAGTTATTGCCCACATAACACTTTTTCTGAAATTTAGTTCTCTCTAAGCTCTCTATTCGTTCTCTCTCTCTCTATGTCTCTTTCTCTCAGCTCTCTCTCTCTCTCTCTCTCTCTCTCTCTCTCTTTCTTCTACCCCCAACTCTCCTTCTCTTTTCGTGCATAATTATCCCTCTCACGAAGGTCCTCTCACGCAGCTCTCTCTCGCTCAGCGCTCTTTGGTATGAATTGTCCCCATCTCTTTGTTCTGAATTTGGAATCCCCTCATCGACCCCATCTTCTAGGTATGTCTTCTAAATAACGTAAGGTGAAGCTGCTTGCAACCTTGAAGCTGTACTCCATTGCTGACCTCCAATAGGAGGTCATGATGGTCATTTTCTTAATATCTGTGGGATTCTATGAAATAGGTTTTATTTTAATTGCTTGGGTTGCTGTAAAATTGGTTTTATTTTAATTGCTTTGGGTAATGTTTTTGAATCTTGATGCTCATCCGTCTGGGTTTTTACCAAATGCATTTAGATTGCTCAGGATATGTGAATCTTGAAACTTGGGATTTTCCATTTGATGTTTTAGATTTGTATAGTGTAATTGTGATGATACATTGTTCATGCTGTGATATTGGTGTTTTATTGCTGTTGTGTTGTTGTTATATTGCCGTTGTATTGTTTTTGTATTGCTATTGTATTGCCTGGTTATTGTGGTTGTATTGCTGGTCGTGGCTTCAAATCTATTAATGAAATGTTGTTTTGTCATGGTTAGAAATGGAGACAATTGTTATTCTGGTTTGCTACAATGGAAAATGGGTAACCTCAAAGAAGATGTGCAAATACGAAGGGGGTGACTCAAAAGGCTTAATAGTACCACGGACCATCACATTTGCTAAACTGTTGGATCGTGTGCATCAGATTGGTAATACAAACATGGAAGACAAGGTTTGCTTAAAGTTCTCAGTTTTGATGAATGAGTGGAAGCACATAAAGATTGAGGACGATGATGATGTGAAATTTTTTATGAAGTACAATTGTGAGGTAACACCTTCAAAACTAGACCCCTTACTCGTGAGTATAGAAGATAAAGGACTGACAAATGATGTAGTTGATAGTATGCATATGACGACAAATAGTAGTCGGATGGGTCAGTCTTCAGTTGCCATTGTTGACAGCAATGAAGTAATTCGGAATAATACAAATGTCGCTGATGTGGGAGGTGATATTGGGACAGATTTTATGGACACGATTGATTTTTGCAAGGTGGAGGAGATGCATGGTCGTGATAATGGTCCTGAAACAAATGACGTGTCAGTGTACTCTGCCCCTCCTATTTGGGCCGCTTAGATACATCAGTCCAGTTGCCAATAATGCGTTTAGGAGGAGAATCTGAACCCACTCGTGAACATCATTTGAGTGAAATGAGTGAACAGAACCAGTATAATGTGGCTGGTGTAAATGCTGGAGAAGCATATTTGGAGAGAGTATTTGCGAAGTGATTGGAATCGGCAAATTAAAGTTGGGCAAATTTTCTCTAGTAAGGGAGCCTTGTTGACCAACTTATGGTTGAGGGCATTGAGAGGCCACTTTCAATTTAAGGTGCAAATCTCTTGCACAAAGAGGTTGCTTGTGGTTCGTTGTCAACGTCCATGCCCATGGCAGGTCAGAGCATTGAGAATTGGAGAATAAAACTTCATGATTGTGAGGTGTACAACTGTCCATGAATGTGATTTGAGGTTCGTAAATGACAACCATCGTCAAGCAACCGCATCACTTGTAGCCACTTCATTGAAAAGGAAATTGAAGGATTGTCGGACAATATACAGACCAAGTGACATAATGAGAGATGTGAAACACAACTTTGGTTTGACCATTCATTATTCGAAAGCTTGGAAAGCGAGGGAGTTAGCTCTAATGTCCATTAGAGGATTAGCCGAGTAGGCATATTATATCCTTCCAGCCTATTGCTATGAATTGGAGCGTATGAATCCCGGCACAAAGACACACATCCATACTGATGAGAACAATCACTTTGTGTATTTTTTTATGGCAGTTTTAGAGGGTTTCGTTCTTCCATGCGCCCAGTGATAGCCGTGGATGCCACTCATTTAAAATCCAAGTACAAGGGTGTTATGTTTGTAGCAAATGCATTCGATGGTAATCGAAATATATATCCTCTTGCTTTTGGGATCGGGGATTTGGAGACTGATGCATCATGGCATTGGTTTTTCACTAAACTTCATGAAGCCATTGGTGAGTGTCCCAATCTTGTTATCATTTCTGATCGCAATGTTAGCATAGAGAATGTGTGGAACAAAGTTTTTACAACAGCGCAACATGGCATACACTTTTATCATATGAAGGAGAACATGAAACACACTTGCAAGTTGAAAAAGCATGATGAAATACTGATGCACTTTGAGCAAGCTGCGAAATCTTATTCAATTGCTGAATTTGATTGTCATTTTTGCAAGATCAAGAGGAAGGAACACGATGCTCAATATCTTCAACAAGCAGGGTTACATAAGTGGTCTAGAGCTCACATGGATGGACGCCGCTACAATGTAATGACGACAAATATTGCGGAGTCAATAAACTCAGTCCTTAGGTTTGCAAGGATGCTGGCAGGTAGTTCGTTTGATAGGGGAAATTATTAATCTTCTTGTGAAATGGTTCACCGAACGTCGTGAGTTGGCTTTGAAATGCACAACAACATTGTGCCCCAATTTTGGCGAGAAGAAGTTGAGGAATAGGTTGGATGATGCTTCAAGGATGAATGTGGTTAAACTAAATAACGTAGGTATAATGTTGTGGACGGTGATATGGACAGCCTCGTACATATGACGAACAACAGTTGTAGTTGTAGGAAGTTTCAGCTTGAGCAACTACCTTGCAAGCATGTCGTTGCAGTTTGCCGCTTCTTGAACCTAAATGTATACTCCAAGGCTTCTCGATATTACACTCAAAATACTTGGTTGAATGCTTATTCGGATAGCATCTACCTGGTACAGCCTCAGGGAATATGGGTTATTCCTGAAGATGTTCGAAGTTCGAGTTATGCTACCTCCCATGGTGAAGGTCATGCCAGGCGGACGGAAGAAGCTGAGAATTCCCTCACAAGTAGAAGGCAGCAGGTACAAGAAAGTGCTCAAGGTGCGGTTCCACGGGCCACAATAAAAGCACCTGTCAAAACAATATTCTACTGCGTAATGTATCTTAGACAATATGATTTGTGTTGGTTTGTTAGGTACTGTCAATTTAAATTTTATGTAAGGTGGATTTGGTGTTATGTGGAATGTGAATTCTGTTAAAAATGCATAATTCGGGTTGCATTGTTATAGAGCATGGTGTGTTCCCTATTTATATTGACAGTATAGCTATCGTATTGTATCCTTATTGCTTTCAGATTGCTATTATATTGTATTTATATTGTACTTATATTGCTCATATATTGTGCTTATATTGTACTAGTATTGCTATTGCAATGTACACTGTGTAAGGACGAAATTAAAGGGCCTGAAATGTAACTTCATCAGAATCCACAATATTAAAGTCCTAAGAATGCAATTATTACCCAATTACCGTGATACTCCTACTACATCTTCTTTTGTGATTACAAATTCAGACGATGCATGGGGCAAATGTGGGGCAAATACAAGGTGAAATGTCCTACGTGTTTGACTGGATATAGTTGCTAAAGAAGCATTATGACTGTTAACCCCAACAGATTCCTCATGTCTTTCCAAGAACACCCTTGAATTGATGCAATGTGCCCAAGCCAGTCCCAATGCTAGACTCACTCGTCTGCTTGATGTATGCATTGACTCCAAGTTTCCCAACCTCACCCCATTGATTCCATGATGTGGCCCTATAAAATCCACCACTTGGTTGGTGACAACCACCGCCACCCCAAACTTATTTGCTAAAGCCTTCAATGTCCCTGATATCTTGAAAAACATTTCAGACCATCATTTCAAATCAGCCGGTGTTGCCTCATATTGTGATCGGAACAGTGTAGCAATGGAATCAATAACAATGAGCTTGACAGGTAATTGGGTGTGATCAATGGCAATAAATGCTTGTATGCCTTGAAGGACATGGATGAGTTGTTCAGCATCATGAACGCCATGAACATATATGTCTTCCAATGCCTCCAACCCTATTAAGTTGGGGTATGACGCATGATAAAGGTTCGCTAGTTGTTGCAATCGACGAAATGAGAAGCTGAATTCTGTGAATATGTGGAGGGAGGAGCCCCCTAGTCCGCCATGTGAGGGTGGGAGCTGAGCTCTTACCGTTAGTTGGAGGCAAAGTTGCGTCTTCCGGAACCGCTCTCCCCTACCAATTCTGTTATGGAGTTGCAGGGTATCCTACCGCCCAAGCAGCCATCAAGTATTGGGCATCCAATGGATAATTTAGGGGTTGAAAGAGGAAGTAGCATGAGGTTTTGTGGTGTCATGTTTCTATAATTGAGGGAGGATGTGATGGTGATGCCAGTGCAAGGCATGAATTGTATATATAGAGTCCATATTGAAGGTGTGTAATGTAGGCCATGTGTCCTTTCATGGATGTATACATCAGAGTCCACCTCAAATATTTTTTATTTTTGTATTTTTTGTTCTTTTTAAATTTTTTTTGTGTTTGTGGACCAAAAAATAAACAAAAAAGTCTGATGACGACCTCCTGCAATATTATCCTATTGTAACTCTATTGTCCTCTTATTGTGACTCTATTGCGCTCTTATTGATATTATATTGCCATTATCCGTATGTGTATTGTCCAGTTATTGCCGCTATAATTGTTTGAACTGGAAAGGATAAAGGAAACTGTGTACGCACAAATACAAAATGAGGCTTCATAATTCCATCGCATCCAAGTCCAAAACTTACATAATACAACAAGAGGCCACCTCATAGTTACATAATACAAAAAGAGGGCACCTCATAGTTCCATTCTACAGGTTGTTTCCACTACATTTGAAAGTCATATTAAAGTACCAAAAGTTTCCTGCTGTTCACACATTCGGAGTTGCATCCTCTTCAATTGCGGCGACTTGTGACCCATGAAATTCATGACCCCGGCCACAGTGATGTTCTCCCAGTTTCGTTCTGGATCCACTATTTTTGCAAACTTGCGAAATAGTTCGAATCCTGTTTCCACTTGTTTTTGCTTCAACTGGGCCATTCGTTACCTTCCTTGAATAACATAACTGGCAGTGGCAGGGGCAATTTCAATTTTTGTTTTCATACCCTTTATATGTAGGAGATGCATACGGGCATGATAACGAGACCGAATTGTGCGCTTTTTAATGACATCCCACCTAGCTTGGCCTTCCATAATTTTTGAAACTATGTCTGCATGGAGATTTTTCCAAAACATGGTATTGCCTCGACATTGCTGCAGGCCATGGACCAAGTCTGCACTCAGTGAATTTGCTGACTTGGTTGGTGTTTCAGTCTCCCTTCCTTCAGTAATTGAAAGCGTTGAGTTTGGTGTGAGGTTAGGGTCCATGGTTTTGGATATTTATTGTGGGGTGGTGGATGACTTAATTGGACAAAGCTGGGACTTAATGCGATGTGAGTGAAATGAGTGGGGAAGGTAATGGCTGTAATGGCTGCAAGCAGGAGTTAATGTGATGGAAGTTTTCTGTTGATGGAGCTGGGGTTGAAGTTTTAGATAGGGAGGTATTAATGAGCTGGAGTAAATGATTCTGAAATTGGCGGGGCAGATTGGAGGGAGTAATTGGCGAGACGGATTTGGGGGAGTAATTGGCGGGATTCTCTGCGGGAGTTATTACCTATATCCTATGAATATTTTCCTATATTTGTATTTTGGAATTTTTGAATTTGGTAATTTTCCCATTTTATAATTTAAAGAATTTGCATAATTATGCTACTTTGCCTAATTTGCCGACAAATTAAAATTGTCCAATACGGTAATTTTCCTATTTCCCATTTCTGCCATTTCAATTCATTTCCAAATTTCCAATTCTCCAATTGTCCAATTTTCCAATTTTAAATTTTTTTCCAATTTTCTAAGTTTCTAATTTTCCAATTTTCCACTTTTCTAATTTTCCTATATCGTATTTGCCAAATTTCCTTTTCCATATGTTCCTATTTCTATGTGGCAATTTTCGTATTTTACCAAATTTTGATATTTTCCTATATTTGTCAGTTGTAATTTCCCAATTTATTGGTTTTCCCAATCTTCGTTTCCAAATTTCCAAATTTCCTATTTCGTAATTGCCTAATATTCTTTTTCCTATGTTCCAGTTTCCTATGTGGCAATTTTCGACTTTTCCCAAATGTTGACATTTTCCTATATTTGTAATTTGGAATTTCCCAGGTATTTTTCCCATTTTCCGATTTTCCAATTTGGTTTTAAATTTTTTCACAATTACAAAAATTGCTTAGTTATGTAGTCCATGTATTGCCCGAAATGCACAATTTCCAATTTCCCATTAAGGTTTGGCTTTTTTTGTTTGTAATCCAATTTTGTTATTGTTATTCTAAACCTAAATTACAGCCAGCCAAAGAGTAAATGGTGCACAGTGCACTCCCATCAAATTAATGGACCAACTACATTCCCAATTTTGTCATATCTACAGCTGTCACTAACTCCTAACTCGTTCAATACAATATAAATTAGACAAGTTCCTATATATAACAGAAGCATTGGCACCATCTTGAAGTCAAGTTTGGGAAAGGTTTTTATTCTAAACTTACTAGAGACTGACCATATTCTTGTTTTCAAGTTTTCAGAAGTAAAAAGTAGAGACTGAATGTACTTTTGAATATTTGTTTTTTGCAGACTGCAGCTGTCAATTGTCCCACCGATACTTCATCATGTCAGATGTACGCCCTCCAAACGACCATGTCAGTTACCCGGGAGACCATCCATGGCATGTTGATCGGTGCATATTTATATATCATTTTGTACCCTTCTAGCTTATGATTTGGTTATGTTTTTGAGTTAAACTTGTGCTTTTAATCCTTTTTGTGTTTATGTTTCAATTCATTGAGTTTTAGGTAACAATGATGACTTTGGATAGGAAATGATGCAATCCATGCATGTTAAGGCCTTATTTGGGTGAATGGAAGAAGAGCTTAAAGACAAACTCAATTTGGCTACAACTCCTTGCCAGCCCAGTTTCGTAGGTCAACTTCTTGGCCTTGGATGAGCATGCTATGGGGCTCGAATGAGGTGATGATCTTCATGAAACGTGTTCCAATGGGTGTCTAGTACAACATATCCAAATTTCAGCCCAATTGGACATATGTGGAGTGCTTAGTCCGTCCAACACTCAACCTTGCTCAGGAGGATTTGCAGCTGCCAGCTTTTTTGCCATGTGCCTTACCCTAGCTATAACTGACTTTGTACCCAACATAATGAGTGAAGTAGGGAGGCATTCCAGCTATGAAATTCTAAAGGAGCAAGTTGGTACATGATGGAGCTATTAAAGAGAAAGCATGTGCATGCATGTGAAGCAAAAGAATGAAATGAAATGAAATGAAGTCAATTCCAGTCTATGTTCGGCAGCCAACTTGCAAGGCCCAAAACGCACACTTCTACTGCTCCGATGGGAATACTTTCTTCATAGAAGTTGTTCCAATGGGTGTCTAGTATAACATATCCAAATTTGAGCCACATTGGATACGTTTGGAAACCTCTGGCCTTCCTACACCAAGTCTGGTTCAGAAGAATCGTTTTTTCAGTAAGCAAAAGGCAACCACATGGGTTCGCAGCAAAAGGCAGCCACAACACCTTTGAACCCATGTGAGGAAAGCTTGAGGTGCAGCAAAAGAAGTATGGGATGAGATTGATTCCAACCACACTAACATAGACAAGATGAAGTGTGAGTTATGAGTTGTATTAAAAGAGGAATGGTGGTGTTGGATTTCATCATGTTGTTCCTTCCTCTTAGCCCTATAAATAGAGAAGCCTTCAAGCTTCAAAACACACCCCAAGGGGGGAGCACTCAAACACTTCTCTAGAGCTCCCTTCCCTTCTCTCCCTCAAATTCTCTTAGTTTCCTTTCAAGTTGTCAATTGTTGTAACAAAATGATTTTACTAAATTTTCCTTCAAGTTTTCTTAGTTCTACTTTACTTTTATTTGTAATGTACATTCTTTCTTAAGTATTCAAGTTTAATTAGTTTCCAAGTTTCAATTATGGTTTTTGTTCTTATTCATTATGCTTATAAGTTAATATGCTAGTTTGAATGATTGATCACCATTTAGGCTTGCATGTTAGCTATCTTGGTTTGAATTAAGAGTAGACACCATGCTTTAATTTGAATTGAACTATGAATAGGAAGAGTATGTATGGACATTCGACAACATGGATTAGATACATGCTTGGTTGTTTAAATTGTTCTTCTATGCTTAATGGGTTCCTAATGCTTAATTTTAGGTTAGACAACAAATGATCAAATTAGGGAATTAGGAACACAAGGTTATGACCAAACACCATGGCTTAATCATACTTTAGCTAGAATCAATCCGTTAATCTAATTGAACTTGGGAACTTATTTGCTTGAGTTATTTCCTTTTTTCTTGTTTTATTTATTTTCTTTTTCATTTCTATTTTGTGTAGGGGAAAGAAATTGGATCATTCAATCACCAATCCTCGAGGGATCGACCTCGCACTTACATATGCTATACTACCAAACGGCTCGTGCACTTGCGAGTATCACAAGTTGAGGATGCAGCTGAATCCATTTTGGTGCAGCTGAATCGACGCAACACATGTGCCGTTCCCATCTCCACGTCTGACTCCAAATCACGATCCCACTTCATCAGGAAGTGAGGCTGAGAGCAATAATCCACTTGACCAAATCTCTCCGAGTGAAGCACGAGCTCCAATATTTTTGTAAGGCAACAGGATTGGTGGGAGACCAAATGTGATGTTCATGGCCAAGTGATGGGAAACTTGGCCAACAAGTTGAACAGAGCATATGCTGGAGAAGTCAAGCAAACTCTAAAAGCAATAAGTCGGAGCAAAGAGTTAGAGTCCCTTAAGTTAAAATTGGAAGAGACAAAGAAAAATGTTGTCCAACAATTCAGAAAATCTGAAGAATATAATCATGAAATGGTTGACTGTTTCAACAACGGCTTCGAGATCTTTTCGAGATTATGCTTCGGTCGTCTCACCAGGACTACAATTGGAGCGAAATTGATGTAGCTGGTGTCTGGTAGGTGCTCAATACGGGTGGAGAGGGAATGGCTCATCATAGTCTCGTGCATGCAGCGAGGAAGAAGGCCAAAGACATGGATTTCTTGATGGACCTCTAAAAATTAGCATTTACTCGGGTTTGTGCAGCTAGGTAAGGGTGACTGCTGGTTGGGTTGATGTTGTGGCAGGTGAGGTGATGTGAAAGTGTTGGCTTTATTTTCCATTCGCTGGATAGTATTGTTAGGGTTTGGGGTAGTATTATTTTGCATGTCCAACGTGAAGGTTGTCTGAACTGGATGTCTGCATATTGTATGTAAAATGACCTACTATTGCTATCATATTACATGTATATTGTCTTAATAGTGCTATCATATTGTATATATTGTATCATATTGTGACCCTATTGTATTTATATAGATCAAATATTGCCACCCTATAGCATATATATTGCGCTTATATTGCTATATTATTCCGTGTATATTGATCTACTATTGAAAGTCTATTTTATGTATATTGACTATGCCTCTGAAGGGGTTTAGGATTTAGTGCCTACGTCATTGGAAAAGAAGAAGAAGACGAGAAAAACAATGTGCCTTTCAAAAAGAGGCATTCAGATGCATCATAATTGGACCGTAACATGTTTTATGAACTAATTTTTAAAAACAATAAGTATAAAAATATTATTTTTTTTAAAAAGATGGTATGACTAAATATGAAAATATGCAAATTATTCTTAGTCATCATATATGTACTTGTTGGATTCATAATTGACATAAATTAATGTCCTAATCATCCAATTAGAAACTAGTAATGAGAAAAGAAAAGTAAAAGAAATTAAACAAAACAACAAACCCAAAATAAACACAAGCAGCAATGTGTAGCACCCCTTTATCACAAGTTTATCGCTCCTGTATCACCATGGTAGCATAAGTTTAACACGTTTTAGGCAGAAACGATTTATGAACTGCCTCTGGTGTTCAGTTTTGACATCTGTCCAATTGGACCCTATAACTGTGGAATCGTGAATGCAAATTTTGTGTTCATTATATTGTTGGATTTAGGGCAGAAAAATGAAGAACATGCGCGGACCAAATGTAAAGATTTGATAAACAAACTGAGGAGAAATCAGTGGAAAAGCTTCACTTTATTTCAAACACAACTACAGTGGTATACCTCCATAAAGAGCAAGTATAGATATGTTAATATATCCAACAGTTCGAAATAGCTCAACTAACACTCTAAAGATAAGGATGCTAATCAAAATGTATACTCCAAAACAAAAGCCCAATTTGAGAACCGAATGAGAAGTACATCCGTAGTGGTATTGATTATACGTACAACCCAATTTCATTTCACAAAATAAAAAAGCATGCATATTCGTAGTCGAAATTGAGTACAATTTATCTGCCAAGTCTACAAAATTGATACAGGTTATGTGCCATGTAAGGCAACTAGCCACTGTTACCGACTGTACAATATTACATATGACTGAAATGCACAACATGGCCGCAGACCCTGTACATGATTTAACATTGCTACACAGAATAACTAAACCAATTAGCTCTTTCAAAGTGGAAGGAGCACCATATAAAGCAGCTCCACCAGAGCTTCCATGTCTACATATTCATAGTAAGGTTTGAATTTTCCAATTAAATTCTGACTGAATGGGCAACTGATAAGTGAAGACTTAATTCAATTGACAAACATCCTGTACCTTATATATACGCCTCCCCCCTCAAAGCCTCTATTGCAAGCTTCAGTCGGTAATAGGTGATCTTCGTTGGGTCAACTTTATCCAAAGAAATGCCGGCAGTGAGATGCTCGATGAATTTGAATGTCATTATTCCGCAAGCGGCATTGTCGGGCCAATAAGTTCAGAAATTAGAATTGCACTTATTTACAATACCGATAAACTCCACTACATTAACATAGGTTACTTACCCATCACATTGTTGCGGTACATCTCCAATGCTGCAAATTGTGAATGGCGTACACTTGGACATCTGCATCCCCTTTTGCTTCACCTCTTCAACCTCAGAAGTGTCATAAAAGTGCATATCATACAGCACTTGTGCCAGAGTGTTGGTAATCGGCTCAAGATATTTGACCAACTTGGACCGTGAGGTAAAAGCAATATAGGAGTCATACACAGTCGCAGGTATGTCTCACGAAGTCCATTTCTACTGCCACCCAATGGCACCCTCGAAGATTATACGGGAAATACACCTTCCGGACTTTGGTCCATGGTTGCGCATACTCATGTTGCCATGTACCGTGCACAAAGGGATGTATCTTTTGTACGTAGTTGGGTGGAAGGTCAACGGTTTTTTGAGCAGCTGCTTTCTTCGATACTCGTTTCTTTGCAAGCCGTTTGACCGGCTCTAAAAATTGCTGCAAACATTGAATTGCAGGCACATTACATAATGATGAAAGGATGACAGAGAAGCAGTGATTTGTAAAATGTTCTAATTTTTACCTGCAAACAAAAATCTGCAGTTGTCCAGTGGGTTCCAAATACCAAAGGATGAGAGAGCTGTCTTTTCCGTATGAGAAACGTCGCCATGTCAAGGTGCTGAAAGTTTACGTAAATAATATGACCACAATTTTGTAATACAAATGTACACATAACAAAGGTGAGAAAACAATGGAATTATCCTAATGAATATGCAAGGGTTCAAATTCTTACCCTCGAGCTAACCCATTCGGTATCATGTATAAGTTTGTAAAAAAAATTTGCGCCAACACAACTTTGTTCGAGCTGCACCTCCGCACTACAATAGCCAAACTTCCAACGGTGAATTTTGTAATCATGTAATAATTCGAACATTGTATAATATGAAAAATACATACATGTCTATTAACATGAATTTTAGATTTCGAAGGTAAAAAATCCTCACCTTAAATCGGTTTTCCAGGCGGTGCAAAACTGTATTACTGCCTTGACTTCGTGAATGGGTAGGGGTTTTTTTGGATCAAAACATGGCTAGGTTGGCTCCGTATTCGACATAGTCATCGACCTCTTCTTCCTCAAGGGATCGGTAAATGGACTCAATAATGTAGTGGCCGGTCGCTTCTTTCTACACCCTTTACCTTCCATATCTTCTTTGTCAACAGTGCTGCAACCTTCCTCAATCGTTTCATCACCAGCTACAGTAACATTGGGTATGATAGGAGGAGTCATCTACCCTCCCAATGCCATAATGTCCCCCTTTTTCCAATCCTCTAACAAACATAACAGTTTTTTGCGGATTACTCTGCACCCGTCCACCTCCTCGGAGTAGGAAGCTTCTCAACTTATGGCTCCTGAGCATCTTGCTACAATTGTATATCAGGTAGTGAAGCGGCCTTTTCTGCCTCTTGGCCTTCCATGGCAGTGGAGGCTTCAGCTCCATAACCGGGGACTTCTGCAGCTGTTTTTCCGCCTGTTCAATGGTCGAAGCAATATTTTCAGGCACGGATGACATGTCATTGTCACCTCTTTTGTTCATATGAGGACAACCGACTTCGTCATGCCCTTCCCCTTCCCTAGGTTCATTCAACCCACTATATCGTGTTTTCAACTCCTCTATCTCCATCTTAACATAGCGTTCGAATGAAGCAAGGGTCCTGCTCAAATCGTCCATAGCCTTTTTATTTTTTTGACACTCCTTCTCATGCTTGGAAGACTCCTTCTGTGCCATTTCTTCCAAGTCATGCACTCTCTTTCTCAGCGCTCGATTTTCATTGCCTAACTTTGCCAACTCACGTTTGAAAGTGTGTAACTCGAGTGGATGACAGTTTACCCTGCTTTCAGTTATAATGCAACTGTTACAATAGGTACAAAATATAACCCACATATTGCTAATGTATTGCTACTGTATTATCATTGTATTGCTCCTGCATTGCTCCTGTATTGCTATTGTATTGCCTATATTGACTATATACTGATTATATAGCAGCGCCATTAAGTTCATTATGACATATATATATAGCAAAAATGTGATGCTTACCTTAGAAGACGACGGAAGGGTAGCAGTTTCGTCAACTTCATCATCGAGATGTTCAACAGAAGTGCTGGTTCTTTCTACGACGTCATCGCCAAACAATTCCACAATTTCTTCAGTGTTTTCAACATTCTCACCCCAAGTCCAATACGGCTGCTGCATGTCAATTACACTTGGCCGGAGAAGTTCCACATCAACCTGTAATTTACACATAGAAAATACATATCAGTAAACCTATTATTTGAATGACAAGCATAACATTAGTATTACGAACATAACTAACCTCACAGTTTTCAAATACTTGGCTCATTACTTCGTGAAAATGAGCCGAAGTATTGATCCTCCATTGTAGTATACGAGGGACGTGGCCATTTCTTTTGCGCACAACGAAATGCAGTGCATCCAATGCTGGAAACTCCTCAAAAGCCCATATCTATTTTCAACAATAAAATATCAATCACTGTAAACAAAGTAAATGGAACTTATACATTAATGGATATTTGCTCACCTGAAGTGCAAAGCCAAAACCTTTTATGTGGTACTCCCTTGGTCTACCACTTGCCATTGTCTTTGATTGCTTTGCCGATTTTTTTGTTTTTATGTGGGGCACTTTTACTCGCTGGTAATTTGCACAAAGTGCCCTCAAAAGTGAGAAATTTGTCTTCGCATATGAAACGGCACCCCATGGATACTTCAGGAGCTCTTCAACGTCTTCCGCCAATTTCAAATAGCGCATGTCAATGTTGACATGTTTTTCACTGCCCAACAGCACAAAAACAGCGTAATATAAAAGTCCAAGCTTGAAGACGTCCTCCTCATCACCGCAGTCGATGAAGGCTTGTTCGAGTTCGGAAAGGCTGACAGTTTTATTGTTGCAGAAGTACTTCTTCTTCAATGAGCAGTTGTCATTAGTTGCAGTTGGAATGAAGGGGAGGTTTCCAAACTATAGCCCTGTGATGACGCAAAACTGCTGCGCTGTGAATTGTATGACCTTGTTGGCAACGATGAATTTGATCCCGTTGACTTGAGAAACTGTCTTCGGGTCAGCCTTTCTCAACAACAAGCTGTGGATAATTTGTGTTGTCCACTTAAGGTCCTCAATTAGTAATAGATGGCCAAAACAACTGTCTTTGAACCTTTGTAACTGTTGCGGACTCAATTTGTCCTTAATTGTAAGATCGCCGTTTTTGTATGGGAAAGGGTCAACGCCTTTCCCTGGAATTTTTCATCCGCAGCAATCATCAACTTTGCTTTCGAGACCATATTTCCCTGCACACCACCATTATACAAATAATTTCAAGCCTTTGAAATATACACAATTACAAGCAATAAACACATAATACAGATGCATATCATGGCAATATGCACGAGATATATCAGTGATAAACCTACAATACAGCCCTAATAGAACTTTATATGCATTTCATGTATGTTCACCAATGTCCCATGACAGAAAAAATACAAATTCATTGTACCTTCAACCCTTATATTTTCTCTCCACAAGTCTTGCTCTTATATTTTCCAATTTCCTTATGTTATATTTTCTGTCCACAAGCCGTGCTCTTATATTTTCCCACGTCCTTCTCTTATATTTTCTCTTCAAAAGGCTTCCTACAAAATGCCGCCAATCCCATTTCATACACCTACAAGTGCAAAAAATGGGAAAAAGTTTGACTACAAAGTAACTACGGAGTGAAGTGAAGTGAAGCCTATCGTCGGATTTGACATAAGGGGGTAATAATGACACATTGTGCAGAAAAACATCATTTTATTTAAAAGAAACAATGTAATTCGTAAGCAGTGAACAGTGTGGATATCAAAGATAATTTAATCCCAATTGCCATTATTTAATCCTCAAACTAAATATGTTGTGTATTCCAGGTTGATTCAGACATTGTTACATGTCAATAAATCAAGAAGCTGCGTTATGTAACCAGAAAAAGCATGCTGAGAAATGAGAGGCATCACAAAAAACAGAAATCTAACCTCAGGGAGTCTGACAACAAAATATTTTATGTAGTCCCGTCCGCTATTCTTTACAATACTGTCCAAAAGATAAAGTTATGGTGACTTCTGCTCACTAGAAACTTGCAAATTAGTTTCTACAATTAGATATGAAACACTAGTTACATCCAATATTGTTTGAACAAATAAGTGACTGATAAACCAAAGGCCTAACACCAAAATGCTTCCTGAAATGAGAAGGGAAAGGGGAAGGAGAAGCTATTTCAGTATAGGCTCTTCAAATCCATTTAAAAGATAGCACAAGCAACACATCTGCAGGTACTGTAACTTCTAAACTAGCCCATTGTGTAGCAAAAACTAATATACATCCCCGCATATGGTTCTTTTCCCTTTGTTTACACATTGAATATTCATCCCCAAACTGAAATTCCAAATAATCACAAGAGAATATGAAAAACAAAGAGAACTTATCCATATCCAAGATGCAAGCCCTAAAGTTAGCAAACATAGTAAAAGCAAAAATATGTCAAATTAACAAGCATTATTCTGAAACAAAAAGTATGATATGGTTGGGAGCATACAAGTTAAAAATGATATACAAAGGTTAATTGTCTTAGACTTTAGATATCATCTTCAAGAAAGAAAATAGATACTGATTAGACTTGTAAGAAGGTTACATACACTGGTCATAAAGACCTATAGTAAGCCACCAAATATCAATTAATAACTGCTACAAAAACCCAGATGAGACTTCTAATGTCATCTAAAGATAACAAAATCCATGACACACATACCGCATCATTGAAAACTATTTAAATGACGTGTTTGTTTCATTGCCGTACAATGTATAGTAAAAATTACTTTCAATGACGTACATTTAAAACAAGTCATAAATAACATAATTCAATGTCACATATTTTAGACACCTCCTTAAAGGTGTGTCATTGAACTACATTTGTTGTAGTGGAACATGAATAAAACCATAATAAACCATTACAACCATAAAAAACTAACAATACAACAGCACTAAAATGTCTATACAATGTCACTACATCAATACCAACAGCAGTGCAAGCATCATTCCACAAACAACAAACCCATTCACTGTTTCAAACAATGAATCATCCGAATCAAAACATTTCAGACAAACCCCTAAGCCCTAAACCAATTTTAGTGAAACCCCTAAACCAATTTCTAGAAACCCCTAAACCCTATACCCATTTCAGAGAACCCACTAAACCAATTTCAGAAAAACCCCTAAATCCTAAACCAATTTCAAACAAACCCGTAAACGAATTTCATACAAACCCATAAACCCTAAGCTGTAGAAAATGTTGATGAACAGGACCTGTTTCAGGTAAACGATGGCGTTGATCTTCGATGAACGAGATTTCGCTGGGAGAGGAAGAGAGAAGAGAGAGTGAGAGCTGAGCGACGAGAGATGAGAGAGTGAGAGCTGAGCGACGACGGACGAGAGCGTCGAGAGCGAGCGAGCGACGAGAGAGTGAGAGTTGAGTGACCAGAGAGTGAAGAGACTGTGGGAGACGGAGCCAAGAGAGAGCTGATTCGCAGGAGGTAAATTTCAGAAAAAGTGTTAGGTGAGCAATAACTGGACACTAAATATATATTTATAGGTGGTATTTATAAAATTTTTGGGGAGGGGTGATATTTCCACTTAAAACTTAAAAATCGGTGGCATTTTAGGCTATTTCCCAAGAAAAAACCTCTCCAGGTAAGACATTAGCTTGTGGGGATTCTTTTGATGTTGAAATTTTGGTGGCTCCTGATTATGAACTAGAAGAGGGTTCTTTTGGTGACGCAATTCCGTTGGGGAGTGGGGCTACCACGAAAAGTGTGGTGAACATTGATGGTTTAGCTCAACGTAGGGACATAGGACAATCTGTATTTGGTTGAAGAAGGGGGCTTAAGGTGGGAGGTGCGCGGCCTTGGAGTAGTCCCAAGACGATGGGTTCAAGAGACAGAAAAAAGAGGTTCTTGTAGACAAGGCCGGCTCTGAGATTTTGGTGGCCTATGGAAAAATAAAAAAGAAGACCCTATAAATACAAGATTACTTACAAGAAAAAAATATTTGTTTCCATTTATACATATGCATATAGAGTGTAGACCTTTTACAACTAGTAACAAAAATTAGGCCTTACAAAAAATTTCATTTTACTTGTGGAAATGTTTAAAAATTTTATATATAAAGCAATGATTGAACACAAGAAATTTTTTTTTTTGAAAGAGATTGGAAAAAAAAAAAATGACACTGTAACTAGTAGAATGCACCAAAGGAAGAAAGAGGGGTAGAACAATATATGTTAATTATATCAACCACAAATTACTCATTCCAAAGTCATTTATAGTCGTTTCTTTTCCAAAGATAGTCCATTCGATACATTTATAATTAGAGCATCAACTCATCAATCATCATAAAATAAATAAAAAAGTATTATTTCTTAACGCTAGTAGGACTTGAACATAGATTTGGTTTGAATAAAATCAAAGAGAAACCATTAATGCAAGATGGAACTTCAAAAATCTTGATGTTAGCTTCTTATCTTCTTATATATACTCTAGGCCTTTATATATACTAGTAAACCACTGTACCTCATATTAAGAAACTATTTTAGAAGCAGCTTTTAAAAGAATAATAAAACAAATAAATATTTTGGGGCCCTCCTTGAGATAGGGCCCAGGGCAATAGCCCTTCTTGCCCTGCCTCAGGGCCAGGCCTGCTTGTAGATAGAAATGCGGTTGGTTCGACTGGACAACATGTGATCACTCAATCGAAGCCTTCCAAACAACCATGGTTGGAACCAAACACACGAGAAGCAAAACCGCCACGACGGCTCAATCCGCAAGAGACCCATTGTCCAAGTTGCCTCTTACCATCAGCAGTTGAAGTCTTTCTACGACAAAAGGGCCAAGGTTAGGCAGTTTCAACCTAGCAACCTTATACTTAAAAACACTTTCATTACTGCACAAAGACAAGGATCAAAGAAAATGAAACCCAATTGGGAAGGCCCTTACTTGATCAGCCGGTCAGGGGGGGGCAGAAGAAGCTATACACTTGACACCATGGAAGGGAAGGAGATTCCAAGACAATGGAATGCCTGCCACTTCCAAAGATATTACCCATGAAGCTTCCTCCTACCGGCTCAGTTCCTGACAAACGACTAGCCCTGCCCTTTCTGAAAAAAAAAAGCAGCTCCTGGAAATTCCAAGTTATTTATCCAGTTATTTTCATTTCAAATAAAGCGATTAATCATATAAACATAAATGCAAATTCAATTTCTCATTCAACAATGTGTTAAAAAAAATAAAAAGCAGATTGTCGCCCATAAGCAGCGTCCTAAAGGAGACTCAGGGCGACAACTATGAACCGTCCTAAGGGAGACATAGGCCAAGCAGGCCATCACCCATAAGCAGTGTCCTAAGGGAGATGCAAGGCGACAACTATAAGCGTCCTAAGGGAGACGCAGTCCACAAAAAGCGTTCTTAGGGAGACGCAGGACGTGCCGGGAGTTTCTTAAGGGATATCCAAGTTCCTTTTAGTTTCTTAAGAGAGGCATGATAGTCATTTATAAGCGTCCTAAGGGAGACACAATCCACAAAAAGCTTCTCTAGGGAGGGAGATGGGCGGTCGGTGATAGGATTAGGCCCTCTCAACTCTCTTTACAAAAGTGGTGGAATAGCTATAAGGTAGGTAATATCCCTAAAAAACTTTGAGTCCTACAAAGCAAGTTGCATGATTTACAAGGGCGCGAACAACACCCAAAGGTTTGTCGTCGCCAATGGGAGTTGACTAGAGAACTGGATACTTTACTAGAAATGGAGGAGATGCTTTAGCGACAAAAGTCTCGTGTTGCATATCTAAAGTCTGGAGACAAAAATAAAAGATTTTTTCATCAGTTTGCAAAACAGGCAGGAGAGGCAGAATAGACTACTTGGTTTTTTTTTTTATGCTCAAAATCGATGGTGTACTTCTAAAGAGGAAGTTTGGTCAATTTTTTGTGATTATTTCAAAAAATTATTCTTGACTAATGGTTCACATGACATAGATGAGATATTGGAGATGGTCTAGCCAGTTATCACAACTAAGCAAAATGATTATTTAATCAAGGGGTAATTACATTTTTTGTCACTAAGGATAGGATCGAATTTAATTTTGGTCACCGAAATTTCAATTTTTTGATTTTAGTCGTTGTATTTGCACCTGTTAGCAAATCATGTCAAATGTTTCAATTCTATCAGTTTAATTAAGAGATTTTATATTTAAACCCCGCACTTCTCTTTATTCACCCCAATACTTAAAGCATTAAGCTGTAAGTTTTATTATTGTGTAAAAAGACGAAAAAGGTCATCCAACTTAATACTTAACCCTAGTATTAACACACCCCACCACTCTTCATATTAAGTTTTAGAAAAATACAAACTCCTCACCACTCTTGATATCCTTGAGATCCGATGCATTGAAGCAACGTGTGCTGCTAGACGATTAGGCTCCACAACTGTAGAAGATTCTTTCCTAGGCTTGAAGAGAAAGATCAGTCGTGACAAAATCTCATGTATACTACAAATACTTTTGCTTCAAACTGATGCCTAACACAAGAAGAAAATCTCATGTATTTTTGCTTCAAACTGATGCCTTTAAACCGTCCTTAAACTGATGCCTAGCACATACTTTTGCTTCAAACTTTCGCCCCAAACAAAATCTCATGTATACTAAAAATATTGTTTATTATTTTACAATGCCATACTAAATGAGTGTAACTATCTGCTGCATATTCTCAAGCTATATGAAAACATGTCAGGCCAAAAAATAAATTTTGAGAAGTAGGTTGCTTGCTTCAGTCCAAACATGGATCCAATAATGAAGCATTTAATATCTTCTTTGCTTGGGGTGCGGACTGTTGATTGTCATGAGCGATACTTTGGGCTTCCCACAATTGCACGCTGGAGTAGGAACCAAATTTTTCAGCATGTGGGTGATTTACTTTGGCAACAACTTAATGAGTGGAATGCTAAGTTATTATCATCAACGAGAAAGGAGATCTGTTTGTGCCTAATAAATCACGGCCGTAAACTGGCCGAAGGGACCCTTTATCTCGGCCCTTGCACCTTCTCGAGAAACTGAAAACGCAGCGTTTTGTTAGGGCGCTTGGCCTTCCAGAGAAACAAGAAAAACTGCTACGGCACGATAATCTCGGCCTCGTTTGAAGGCCGAGGCCGAGATCGAGCAAAGTCACGGCCAAAGGCATTAAAGTCAGATCGTCACGTGAGAGGCAGGGTCCCACGCTCCATTTAATGAAGCAAGGTCTCTGTTTATTGCAGCAGACCCACTGGCCAAGAATGAGCATTTAATGCACGAGAGAAGGTGGGAAGTGATTGGAGTCAGAATTTGGTGACAGGGATCAGAGTGATTAGACGCCAACATTCTCACAAAGCTCTTTGTAGCTTGAGAGATTAGGTGACCAGCCACCAGGGCAATAAATGCGTCTCCACGGCCAGAAGCGCAGAACCCACGTTCAGGACGGCAGCCGAGATTCACCGGGATTCATGGGGTCACACCACCATACTTCACGATCCCAAATGTCGATTAGACTACCCACTTGCGCTAATCAGGCTCCACCATGCGGATTTTCAGCCTCGATTACCTCTCCAGAGACTCTGCTTATAAATACAAGACTCAGGACCACTTTCAAAGGGTTCAAACACCATACAAAAGCCTCCCACGGAGCAACTTATATTTTCTTGTAATGCACTTTCAATATTTTACTTGCTTTCCTAGGAGTAGTGTTAGTTTGTAAGGAAAATCCATTCATCAATATATCATACGACCCTTGATTTTCAAGGCGCGGAGCACCATCCTTATTATTCGCTCACTCACCCCATATATCATACGACCGCCGCTCATCGAGCAGCGCGCGGAGCACCGCCCTAAACCCACCAACACCACCACTCAACGGCCTTGTAGTTCAGGCCGTGAACTAACAGCCGAGACTAGTTCCTCTCTCGGCTACAATCGTTTGATTAGAAGACGAGTTCAAACAGGCGCATCACTTAAACACTTTCACCCACTTCAAACATCTCGACGCACGGAGACCGTGCTGGGAGGCCCGCGCACAACCGCACCGCACCCAAAAGCAGGAAACCGCGTGTCAACGCACATCCCATCGGCCCGGCACTCCAGGCCGTGAGATTTGTGCGGCAGACAAGATCCTTATTAAAGTTATGGTGCAAGCACTCCCAATGTACACGATGGGGGTGTTTCAATTATCACGGTCTCTATGTAAGGAGTTGTCGGCAATGGTGGCTAGATATTGGTGGAGGAAAGTTGGTAAGGTCCTAAGACCTTGGGAGGTGTGGGTTTTAAAAATTTTGAGGCCTTCAATAAAGCCCTAGTGGCAAAACAGGCTTGGTGAATTTTTGAAAACTTGTCCTCTATGGTGGCGCGAATTTTATGAGCTCGGTATTTTATCAATGGTGATTTTTTGCATGCAGACTTGGGGCACCGATCTTCTATGGTGTGGTGGTCAATTTTATGGGGTAGACAAGTGGTGGAACAAGGATTGGTATGGCGGGTTGGAAATGTTCAGGCAATATAGGTGTTTCAGGATAAGTGGTTACCAAAACCAACAACCTTTAAGCCTTTGCTTAATAGAGGATTACCAAATGACGTACATGTGTGTGATTTATTAACTCCGTTAATAGAGCGGAATTTAGGGTTGATTGAGTAGAGTTTTTGTGAAAAAGTTAGGAATGCTATAGTGGTGCGAATAGGGATTGGCGATCCTGATTTTATGTGAAAGATGGGAAACATTCAGTTTGTTGATGCTCTTTTTGGGAGGGTCAACTTAGGTAAGGAGTATTGGACCTTCAACAGGGGAGAAGGTGAGGACCTTCGGTGTTTGTAGAACCTGCAGAAGACAAGGAGAAAGAAGCAGTCGTCAAGCTTCGGACACCGGTGTGGTGCCTGCCAAAGGCTCTCCGATGCTTAAGTCAGCTATATGTGGTAATTTTGGCAAAGTAACAGGTAAAGGTGAGAAAGTAGTTACCCCCTTTTACTCGGGCACTGTTCCCCATTTATAGGGGAGTGAAAGTGGGAGTCTTGCACAAAGTTTCGATGTGGGACTTTGTGCAAGCTGCTAGAGAGGCGACATGTGTCCCTGAGAATTAGGTTAGGCAATCGGGAGCTTCGGCAGGTGGTTGCCACTTCAGAAGAAGGTCTTCCTTCGGCATGTTAGAAGGTGATGACATCATTCACTTCTTAAGGATTTGTCTGTGTGTCCTTTTGGGGTACTTCAACAGGGGAGAAGGCGTGTCCTGCCTTGGTGCCAAGTCGTTTTGATATTGGATATGCTCGGTTGATTATGGCGTAAACAATAGTCCCCCAAGTTCGCGGTCAAGAAGTAGCTTATGGGTTGGGTACTTGTGAGATTTTTGTGTGATCATGACCGAGCATTCCTAATCCGGTAGGAGTCGTCAGGCATTCCCTAGTCCCCTAAGTTGACAAGCTAGAAGTTGCGCCAACCTTTCGAAGGTATGGTAGAGGCTGTGTGAGCCCACAAGGCTTTTGGCAAGGGCTTGAGCTTAGCCTGACCTTTGGCAAGGAAAATGTGAGGGCTTAAGGTTTGAGCTTAGTTTTGACACGAGAGAATTTTTGAGACCTTTAGTCCTTCGGCGTGATCCATGTCGTCCGGCAAGGAGCCATGGTGGGTCTAGGCTAGGCAAGTGTAGTCCTTTAGCAAGGGCCATCTGGGTTTGGCTTGGGCTTGTTGGTCCTCCGTACCTACCCTGCCATTCGGTAAGGAGCCAGGGTAAGTAGAAGGATCACGTGTGGGTTTCTGAAGTTGCGGCACAAGCCTAGAGCTGGGTTGTTGAAGCTTCGGCAAGAGAAAAGATGTAAGGATTTTTTTATTTTTTTTGTTTTTTGAACCTCCTCTTGCTTCAGCATAGGCCTTGCTGTTTGGCAAGGCTGGGTCAACATTCTTTTTGTTTTTTTTTTCAATTTCAAATTTTGACTTTTGAAGCAGGTGTACGAAATTCAAGAGGGAAGGTGAAACAGTGCTAAGGTTTTTGCGTAACTCGAGGCGTCGATACCTTGAATCCATTATAAATAGGGTCTTTGGGGGGAGAAGGCAATACACTTGCGTTTTGAGAGAAAAATTTCTAGAAAGGGAGATGATTTCTGGCGAGAATTCCTGCTTGGTACTCGTGGTGGTGCGATTTCCAGCCTCCTTTCTGTGGTGGTGCAAACAAGGTTAGACCTCATTTCCCTTGAACTTTTGGATTGAAATGTCCTTTTTGGTATGAACATGTTGAATATTGGTATGAACATGTTGAATATGGATATGAACTTGTTGAATTTCATTCGTAAAGCAAAGAGCATGTAGGTGTGATTGTCTGTTTCTGGTTTTTTGTGTTTCATTTTGGTTGCATGTGGATTAGTTCATTTTTCTTGTTTCTGCATATTGTAGATGTCTAAGAGTTCTGATAAAGAAAGTCAGGACCCCCTGCCTTTGGTGAGGAAGATACTGAAAGTGATGAGCCAAGCCTATATGTGTGTTCTGAAGGTGAGAGTTCCAAGTCAAAGCATGTGGTAGAAGGTGTGATAGAGAGTAGGATGGTGGGGCTCGAGGGTGAGAGGGGGGAGCCATCAGGAGATTCTCAAGAGGTTGAGTATAGGGAGATGCAAAGGAATTACAGTAAGTTAGACATTGTGGCTGATCGGGTTCTGGCCTTGCCTCATACACCAGAGGTGGGCTGGAGCAATGAGGCTGGGCCATCAGGGTATGTGGAGGTAGTTGTGGCTTCGCTTCGGAAGGGTTGGAAGTACGGGTTGGTGTCCCTTTGCCGAGGAATATTACATTGACAGAAGAAAAGCTAGCGGAGCTTCCGTAGAATATAGTGATCCACCTTTGGTGGGGTTGAGGCTACCGACTACAGCGGATGTGGTGAGATATCCTCCGAGAGGGATGTGCGCTTATTTTTATGGATATGTATAAGCATGGCTTGAGATTGCCTTTTCATCCATCGGTACAGATGAGGTTGGCTAAACTAGGGTATGCACCGGGGCAGTATAATCCCAACTTCTGGATTTTATTGCGTGGGGTATATATTGCTTCATGGTTGGTGGGATTGGGGGAGCCAACGTTTGGACAGTTCATGTATCTTTACTCAGTTTCTAGGCAGCAGGGAAACTTTGGCTGGGTGCAAGCCAATTGCCGAAAGGCGAAAAAGAGAGGTTACTTCATTAGTCACTTGCCTTCTTCTCAAAAATCTTGGAGGAACAGGTGGTGTCTGGCCTATGGTGACTTGGGAGTGTCCGTCGGGGAAGACCATTGCTAAACATGTTCCTAGCCATTTCCAGTCTATAGGTCCTTGGTCTCATCCTTCAAGACTGTTTGTTGTTTTGTTGTGTTTTAACTGTAGGCATTCTTGGTTTTCCATTTGTGTTTGCAATTGCAAGTACGAAGGTTGAAGTGGTATATAAACTTTGTTGCAGGTTCGGTGAAGTGGGGGCCTATCTCAAAGGAGAAGGAAGACGAAGTGGAGAAGGTGAGACTGTTGCTATTAGAGACTGATCGGGAGTACCGAAACTTACTCACGCCAAAGAATCTTCTAGAGACTGGACTCTTGCAAGGGAGTAAGTGTTTGAGATATTAATGTTTTTGTCTTCTTTTGCTTCATCTTCCCTTTGTTTTTTGTGGTTGTGACTATTCGCCTTTTTGATGTGCAGTGGCAGGTGTGATAAAAGGACTGACGAAACTAGTCGTGCACATTGATGAAGCCAAAAAGAAGAGGCGGCTAAAGTCGAAGAGAGAAAGGGATAAGTGTTGTGTCGATTCAGCTGCACCAAAATGGATTCAGCTGCATCCTCAACTTGTGATACTCGCAAGTGCACGAGCCGTTCGGTAGTATAGCATATGTAAGTGCGAGGTCGATCCCACGAGGATTGGTGATTGAATGATCCAATTCATTTCCCCTACACAAAACAGAAATGAAAAAGAAAATAAATAAAACAAGAAAAAAGGAAATAAGTTTAATTAGATTAACGGATTGATTCTAGCTAAAGTATGATTAAGCCATGGTGTTTGGTCATAATCTTGTGTTCCTAATTCCCTAATTTGATCATTTGTTGTCTAACCTAAAATTAAGCATTAGGAACCCATTAAGCATAGAAGAACAATTTAAACAACCAAGTATGTATCTAATCCCTGTTGTCGAATGTCCATACATACTCTTCCTATTCATAGTTCAATTCGAATTAAAGCATGGTGTCTACTCTTAATTCAAACCAAGATAGCTAACATGCAAGCCTAAATGGTGATCAATCATTCAAACTAGCATATTAACTTATAAGCATAATGAATAAGAACAAAAACCATAATTGAAACTTGGAAACTAATTAAACTTGAATACTTAAGAAAGAATGTACATTACAAATGAAAATAAAGTGGAACTAAGAAAACTTGAAGGAAAATTTAGTAAACTCATTTTGTTACAACAATTGACAACTTGAAAGGAAACTAAGAGAATTTGAGGGAGAGAAGGGAAGGGAGCTCTAGAGAAGTGTTTGAGAGCTCCCCCCCTTGGGGTGTGATTTATGAAGATTGAAGACTTCTCTATTTATAGGGCTAAGAGGGAGGAACATTATGATGAAATTCAACACAACCATTCCTTCTTTAATACAACCCATAACTCACACTTCATCTTGTCTATGTTAGTGTGGTTGGAATCAATTCCATCCCATACTTCTTTTGCTGCACTCCAAGCTTTCTTCACATGGGATTATCAAAGGTGTTCAATTTGTGGCTGCCTTTTGCTGCCAACCCATATGGGTGTTCTTTTGGTTGTTGAACAAAAACGAGTTTTCTGAACCAGTCTTGGTGTAGGAAGGCCAAAGGTTTCAACATGTATCCAATGAGGCTCAAATTTGGATATGTTATACTAGACACCCATTGGAACAACTTCTATGAAGAAAGTATTCCCATTGGAGTAGTAGAAGTGTACGGTTTGGCCACTGCAAGTTGGCTGCCGAAACAGGGACTGGAATTGACTTCATTTTATTTCTTTTCTTTCTTTTGATTCACATGCATGCACATGCTTTCCCTTTAGAATTTCATAGCTGGAATGCCTCCCTACTTCACTCATTATGTTGGGTACAAAGTCAGTTATAAATAGCGTAAGGCACATGGAAAAAAAAGCTGACAGCTGCAAATCCTGCTGAGCAAGGTTGAGTGTTGGACGGGCTAAGCACTCCACATATGTCCAATTGGGCTGAAATTTGGATATGTTGTACTAGACACCCATTGGAACAAGTTTCATGAAGATCATCACCTCATTCGAGCCCCATAGCATGCTCATCTAAGGCCAAGAAGTTGACCTATGAAACTGGGCTGCCAAGGAGTTGTAGCCAAAATGAGTTTGTCTTTAAGCTCTTCTTCCATTCACCCAAATAAGGCCTTAACATGCATGGATTGCATCATTTCCTATCCAAAGTCATCATTGTTACCTAAAGCTCAATGAACTGAAACATAAACACAAAAAGGATTAAAAGCACACGTTTAACTCAAAAACATAACCAAATCATAAGCTAGAAGGGTACAAAATGATAAACAATTATGAACCGATCAAATACCCCCAAACCGAGATTTTGCTAGTCCTCGAACAAAACAACACAAAACAAAGTTAAAAACAAAACAAGAAGTTAACTAAACCACTTCCGCAGGTAACTCAATTGCATTGAGCATATGCAACAAGCCTTTAAACCTCTAGGCATTCCTAGTAGGAGGAGTTGTGTCTCCTGAGGGTTTAACAGAAACGATACCCACAAACGTTTTACTAACTCTACAAAACAAAGTGGTTAGAAAACTTATTAGATTTGTTAGTCCTTAAGCAAAATAAAAGAAACACAAAAACAAAAATAATTACAAAAACAAAAACAAAAACAAAAAAATAATAAAAAAGTAAAAATAAAACTCAAAACAATCTTTCCGAACATTTTCTGAAAAGAAATGACTCATGCACATGACTCAAAAGTTTTAACAATAAAAGCTCAATTTTAGACATTATTTACAAGGCGGCAACGTTCAAAACACAACATGCTCAAAGTGTAGTAGTGTGATAGCCAAATGCAACAAATTCCCCAATCTTAGTTTTCACACAATTTCAAAAATCATACCAAACACAAATGCAACTTCAAATCTCACCAAAGTTGTCCTCTCACAAATGAATCACTCAAAAGAGGGCTACAATGCATCACTCAGTTATAAACATGAGATTAGAGTTAAACCATAAGGGACTTAACTCAAAAAAGGAAGATGAAGAACTTGCATTAATATGATCTCAAGAAGGATGCCAAACACTTAAAAGTAAGAAAATGCATGCAATTCAACCATATGACATTTAAGATCAATTTAGGTCTTTATTATAGGTTGTAATGGGGCCAAGGGTGTAAGGTGAGTGAGAAATGAAAGGTATGGATAATACAAAGTCCAAGGAACTCAAAATGTAAGAGCATAAAATAATAGTTTACAAGACTTCGAATCATCACGATTAGATTTTTTCTTTTACATGATCAAAACTCATTATACCTTCATTTACAATGATTTACACTCCTTTCCAAACAACAATTTATTTTGAAGGCCCAAAAATGAATTTTCAATCAACCACCACTTAATCACAACTTTTTCTTTTTTCTTTTCTTTCACCAATTGAGTGAAGTTCTCTTTTTTTCTTTTTCTTTTTTTGATTTATAAATGTAATATCCCTTCCCAAACTTAGCATGAAAAACACATCTAAATTAAAGCTCATGAGTTCCTTAGAAAGGTAAATATTTGTTTTTCGGGCTAAGGCAAGGAAATAAAATTGGTAAATGAAAGAAAAGGTTTACATGTAGGCTCAAAATGGTTAACAATGGAAAATCATGCTTAAGCATGCATAAGGTTAGCTTGAAAGGCACAAACGATCCAAAGAGGGCCTTAATATCATTTCTTAAATGTCATGAAATCAAATTGCAAAAGAATGAATGACTTTTAAGTGTTCAACCAAATCAATTAATAATGAGATCAAACAACAACTTTGATGACAAGAAAATAAGAGTATGTGTATAACACTCATGAAATGAAGCACAAGGCTCAAAAGCTCACATTATATGGTTATATAAGTCTAATTTATGCTTGATACAATTCTTTAGATCATGCAGATCCTTTAATTGGAAAATTATGAAACAAATGACAAGTGCAAAGAAGGTTTCAAACATATCATGCTAGAACGATGAAAAATTTATTTATTTAATTTTTTTTTGAAATAAAAATTTACAAGGAAAAAATAAATAAATAAATAAAATTCAATTTTCATTTAAGTCATGCAAACATTTATCACAATCTCATCAAATGTGTTCGGAAAGTGAATAAAATCAAAATCAAAATAAAATCAAAATAAAAGCAAGACTTAAACAAAATAAAATCAAAATAAAAACAAGCAAATAAAAAAAAATTAAATTAAGGAAAAACCAAATTTACATGCTAAACTCCAATACCCCCAAACCTAGAAATGAACATTGTCCTCAATATTTAAAATTTAAGCACAAGCAATGTCAAAAATAACAAATGAAGGTATTAAAGCAAATAAAAAAATCACAAAACACACAAGAATTAAAATACAAAAGAAATGAAACAGTAAAAACACTCGAAACAGAAAGCCCTAAACAAACAGTCTTACGCAAACCAAAACCCAAACAATTGAAAGCCTAACCCAAAAGAAGTTAACCCACTTTGAAACCTAAACAATGATAAAAACCCGAACCCACAAAGAAATCCGAAGCCCACACGTTTAAAAAAAACAAATTATTTTTGAATTTTTGAATTTTTATTTAAGATGACATGTGAATTAGGAGCTGAAAGACAGGATTTTTGAAAAGAGAGAATGTGGTCCCTGATGTCTCGGCTCCTGTGAGTCACGGGCAACAAAGTGAGGGACGTGTCACATGCAGAGGCCCCTCACACATTCCCAAGCCAGAATTATTGGCATATGGGAAAGGTGTGACGACTTTTGTGACTGTGTTGGAAGGTGGAATGGCAATTAATGGAGTTGGGGAACGGGTGCGGTGACAGATGGAAATAAGCCGTAGGGAGCGCGCGAAACTCAGAAGCGCAGCGGCTAGGGTTTAACAGAAACTAAGTCTATAAAAGTCAAAGAGAAAGAGGGGGAAAACACACAAACTCAGAAACACACAAAAGAGAAAAGAAAGAAGAAAAGAAAGTGAGAAATCAAATGGCCTCTTCCTACCCATTTTCGTTGGATCTCAACCTAGCTCCACCGACTCAGACACGGGGCCAAGCAGCGGCACCAATATGGATGCCCTACTTTGCCTCCGCACGGGGCCTGTGACAGGAACTGACTCAATACTCCTGGACAACGATGTTGCCATTGGAGTGGCTAGAAATTTAGTGACTCCTAAAGATATACGTGTGCTGGGGACAAGGGATGACAACCGAGTCGTGAACGATGCCCTGGCACTGAGCGTGCAAAGTACGGCAACAGTCGCAAGTTTGGGTCATCGCCTACTGCGAAGTCCCATGAGGTAGAGGTGCTAAAGGGTCAGTGGCGGCGGAGCGAAGTATGGTTGAAGAGTGTCAGAGTGCTATAAAAAGTTTGAAAAGGGAGAGGGCAAGGATAGTGGAGGTGAATCGACACCAGCTAGAAGTATTGCGGGACGAGAATAAAAACCTATCAAAGATGGTAGAGTTGTATTCTCGCGACATGCGAAAGCAGCTGGAGGACCTAGACCGACCGGGCAAACGCAAGCAACTAGATCGCGAGAGAAGTTACACTCAAGCTAAGAGTGTGATCTTTGGGAGCTCGAGTGATGAGCCCCAAGAAGCTGTGCGTGAAGCCCCGGAAGAGGACAGCCAGAGGGCCAAACTCAAAGCTCCAATGGTCGAGACACCGAGCACTGTGAAGAAATGACTTCTACTGCATTATTGATGTTTTTATTTTAATTTATTTATTTTGGTTGTTTTTGTTTTGTTTTTTTCGGAAATAAAAGAGTAAGGTTGTAGAAAGAAAAAGAAAACACATTTCCCAACTAAAATAAAACAAAGACGACAAACGGAAAAGAAAACACATTTCCCTAACTAAAATAAGACAAAGATGATAGCCGAAAGGGAAAGGCAAAAACACAAAGCTCCAGAAAATGAAAGTAACGGGCAAAAACATAAAACACCAGAAAAACACGGAAAAAAGAAAAGTAAAGTGAAAGTAAAGGTGCTCCCCCTTGAAGCGATTAGGTCGAGCATGCCCGGGAAATCCGAAATGGTGTTGGCACCCTCATCAGCATATGTCTATTTAAAGCACGCCTCTACAAGCGGATGATACCCTGCATTTCTTCCTGCAAACTCAAGGAAAACCATCAAAAAATCCAGAAACAAAACAATGGCATCCTCATGCGCTCACCTTGATGATCTCAACCTTGAATTGTCCCTTGCACCTCCGAATGCCCAGATAAGGGCTCATCCAAACCCTGTCTTCCCAAACTCTACATATCATCATGGCACGGCCTCAAACTTTGCTGAGGCAATACCGAACTTTGCTGAGGCAATGCCGCAGAGAGCAGTGCTCCTGGGTGGCATGATTGGCAGTATACTCACACCGGCGGGATCACCTGCATGTGGCACGTAGGTCTGACAAGATGGCAGTGGATGAGTCCCACTCTTTATCTGTGCTCCATGCGGTCTCGGCTACCAATTTGGGCATGCGATTACTGGCGAGGACACGGGAGTGTGCCACGCTGAGCGAGGAAGTAGCTTCCTTGAAGGCTATGGTGGCGGACTGCAGAAGCGGCTTCCTTGCCAATCAGCATGTGGAAGCACTGAGAGAAAGAATGAGGACCATGTAGAGCTGCTGCAGATTCTACAAGTGCGAGAAAATAGAGGCAAGCCATGATGATGATGAAGATGAAGAAGAAGATGAAGAAGAAGAAGAAGTTGTTGTTATTGTTGTTGTTGTTGTTTTTTTTTTTTTTTTAATGCAATGTTTGAAGTGAAATAAAGTTTGTTTTTAACACTCTAGAGAAAAAAAACTAACTAACCATACCACGTAAATAAATACATAAACTAACTTAACAAAAGAAAAACAAAAACAAAGACTCACAGAAAAGAAAACAAAGAAAAAAAAAACTTACACTACTACAAAAAACGAAATAGACGACGGGAATCCACCGTTGTGTATCATGGTTTACAAGCGACGAGAATCGACCGCCGTCTTTTCAAACATGAAATAACGACGGCAAATCACCGACGTGGTTAATATAGTACACGTCAGGTAAACAAACAAAAACCGACGTAGATTTCATACTTCAAAGCTTAAAAAGAGACCTTTCAACTATAATAGACGACAGTTTTAGTCAAACACAGACGTTTAAATAATGTTAAATGTAAAAAACAACTCAAAAACCGACGTAAATATATTTATCAACGTCTCTTAATTAAACAACACCGACGTGTACAACATAGAAACCGTCGTGGTTAATACATACTACGTTCACTAACTGAAAAAATTGACGTCTAAAACATATAACATGGCATATATCTACCTGAACTGACGTAAAAACAACATTAACCACGACCCTTTAGGTCCCCACAGACGTTGAAAAGTATTTTGACGTCTTGAACACGACAAAACGACGTGGTTACTATATTACACGTCATAAAACAATTAAAAACGACGTCGATTTGATACATAAAAGCATAAAAAAAGAGCTTTTGACTATAATATACGACGGTGTTAGTAAAAACAGACGTTTAAATAATGTTAAATGTCAAAAACAACTACGAAACCGACGTATATATGCTTATCAACGTCTCTAAATAAAACAAAACCGACGTGTAAAACTTAGAAACCGTCGTGGTTAATAAATACTACGTTTACTAAATAAAACAACTGACGTCTAAAACATATAACATGGCATATATTTACTTGAACTGACGTAAAAACAGGGTAATACCCCCGACCCTTTTCGGTCACCACAGACGTTGAAAAATATTTTGACGGCTTGAACATAAAAAAACCGACGTGGTTAATATATTACACGTCATAAATAAAACTAAAACGGACGTCGATTTGATACATAAAAGCATAAAAAGAGACATTTCGACTATAATAGACGACGGTTTTAGTAACAAACAGACGTTTAAATAACGTTAAATGTCAAAAACAAATACAAAACCGACGTAAATATGGTCATCAACGTCTCTAAATAAAACAAAACCGACGTGTAAAATATAGAAACCGTCGTGGTTAATAAATACTACGTTCACTAAATAAAAAAAACTGACGTCTAAAACATATAACATGGCATATATTTACTTGAACTGACGTAAAAACAATAATAACCACGACCCTTTAGGTTACCACAGACGTTGAAAATTATTTTGACGGCTTGAACACACAAAAAACGACGTGGTTAATATATTACACGTCATAAAAAAACTAAAACCGACGTCGATTTGATATATAAAGCATAAAAAGAGACCTTTCGACTATAAACGACGACGGTTTTAGTAACAAACAGACGTTTAAATAATGTTAAATGTCAAAAACAAATACACAACTGACGTAAATGTTAGAAATGTGCCCTAAGAGCCAATACATTTGATGTAATCTCCTTAGAATACATTTCATATATGATAAATAAAGGGCAATATTATTTTGTTATCTTTTATGTCGCATAAAGAAACAAAAGTCCAGGGTATACTAAATAAGAGATAAAGTAATCTAAAGAAGTTTAGATTCGGAGACCTTTAATCTCTAACTGTAGTATCCCAAAATGTTCCTAATCATAGGGTTATCACATGGGCATTGATAAACCGTCAAGATTGGCACATACTATGTATGCTCAATAATGAGGATGGTTGGTCTCAAACCATTTGTGTAGTTGACACTAATACAAGTATGTGGGTGCTCATTAGTGAATGAGTACACTGAGCGCGATCAACCGCAGTTCTCGTATGGAGTATTTATCTATATGTCAAACGAGAACTCATAGTTGCAATAATGCAAATTGGAGGCATGTGAATGTACAATAAGGAATCTCTACCTTTGATAAGGAAAGGAGAATGTTTCAAGATATGATTCAGTGAATCTTCGGCCGAAGTACTTGAACATGATTTAGAAAGTGGTTTTAATTATGTTCTATTGAATCATATGAGGTTAATCATATTAGGGGTTTGACATTATCAATCCGTACCCTAATAATATGATTGGAAACATTGTATAAGAGAAGGACCGTATTGCATTGCAATTCCAACTGAATAGGTTCTTCATCTATTCTAATTAGCTTGGGTAGCCATGATATATTGCTAGATGTCACTCTTGGCTTGTGGAAGTCCTAGGATTGATTGTGATCGATCCAAATGAAGGAAGAATTAAAAAGGGGTTTTAATTCCAGTTGGTTAGAAAGAGTTCTAATGTTTTCCCACTGCCTTGCTAAATTAGAACCTAATGGATCGCACACCTTAAATGGTTAACTTTGAGTAATACAAATGAGAATGAGGAAATCAATTTGATTGATTTGATGTGGATAATTTACTACGTATAAAAATGTATTTGGGCCTCGATAATAGTTAATGAGAAGCCCAAATGGTTGGGTATCAAGCCCATGGACTTAAGACACCTAAATATTATGGTTTAAGTGTCATAAGGCCCAATTTTGGAAGCCGAATGGGATTTGGCCGAAAATGCTTAAGTAAATGTGTATGGGAATTGTTTCCATAAGCTCATTTTACACACAAACACAATCCAACATCAACCAAAGAGGTTTGGGAGATCAAAGAGAGATAGTTGTGAGTTTTCAAGAGTGAAACACAATCTTCTTTCAAAGGGGTTTAGATTGAAACCAATCTTGAGAATCTTGTACTAGCATCCTTGTATTCTCAAGATACCTCTTCTCATCTCAAGGTTCCATTGGTGTGGAGACTTAGAGGCCATATACTTTTGTGGCTCACAAGGAGGAGAAAGATCAAGAGGAGATCAACAAAGGAAAATCATCAAGAGAAGACCAAAACACAACTTGGTTCATAAATTGCTTCAAGGGTAATTAGATCTTATCCTTTCTCTTGATTTTTTCATTTATGAAAAACATATCAATGTTCATGGCTTAAGATACTTGGAAGAAGTTTTGTTTTTGAATTTAAACAACCACCATATTCTTCCGCTGCGATTAATTTGATTAATTGTATGTTTAATGTTCAAATCAACTTCTTAAAAATGTTTTAAAACCAACAGTAAATATGTTTATCAACGTCTCTAAATAAAACAAAACCGTCGTGGTTATTATATTACACGGCAAAAAAAAACTAAAACCGACGTCGATTTGATACATAAAAGCATAAAAAGAGAGCTTTCAACTATAATAGACGATGGTTTTAGTAAAACACAGACGTTTAAATAATTTTAAATGTCAAAAACAAATACAAAACCGACGTAAATAGTTTTATCAACGTCTGTAAATGACACCGACGTGTCAAACTTAGAAACCGCCGTGTTAATAAATACTTCGTTCAGTAAATAAAAAAACTGACGTCTAAAACATATAACATGGCATATATTTACTTGAACTGACGTAAAAACAACAATATTAACCGTTTTAAAATGAATTATAATTAACCGACGTGTTTTCTTTTTCAAATGGCGGTTTTTATTTCATTTTTGCCTTGTCATTCCACGTTGGTTGTGAACACCCGACGTTGTTTGTTTTTTAGACGTCTCTATTTGCGATTTTTGTAACTTGACCGTCGTATGTTCAGCTTTAACCGATTATTTTTAATTTTTGATTTGTCGTGCCCAAAGCTTGCAGAATGAAAATGTGATCGGAATTAAAATGATATACAGAGCTATGAATTAATGTCATACAATTAACTGCATAACTAATGTCATACATTACAACAATCAATCAATCCATATATCTTCACACCCATCTCTAATATTCTCACTCCCAAACTCACCTACTAGGTCATCAAATGTGTCAACATTTGGTATCCCTCTAGAAAATGGCTCACACTCAATTCTAATATCACCTAGCACATCATCACCAATAACATCATTATATTCTCTATTAGGCATTGATAACACTACCGACCAACCACGATGCATTGGGTCGTCAACATAAAATACTTGTTTGACTTGAGAAGCCATAACAAATTGGTCATTCCTATGTCCAATTTTACTCAGATCTACAAGGGTAAATCCAAGTTCGTCGACTACAAGGTCCGAAGTGTTATCTATCCAATCACACCTCAAGACTGGGATTCTAAACTTTTGGTAGTCAAGATCCCAAATTTCTTGAATAACCCCATAAAAACCCATATTGGAGACAATAGGGTTTTTATCCTTGGCACTAGCAACTTGCATAGTATGTGCAAGTAAATAAACTCCACTATTTTGGACAGTTCGCACATCATCTTGTGCCTTGGTGCTAAATTTGACACCATTAATAAGATAGCTCCTATATGATGGCACTACCATGCTTGGAACAGCTGCTAACCACCTCAAATTTTCTGATATGCCATTATAATCTTCCCCATTAAATTCACTTTGAACCTGCAAATTAAACATATATAGTAATTCAATCTAACATATATATAGAGAAAAAAGAAAATTAAAATAAGTTCAATATGTCATTCAATAACATATATACCTTAAAACGTAGCCATTGAATGAAAGTGCTATTGTGCTTATCTTGTAGCCACTCTGTTCTCTTTCTAAATTTCGGATAAGTGGTCTTGATGTGGATCATATGTTCCCTACAATTGACACGAAAAAAAACACGCATTACGGTCCCTTATATATAAGATAAACATAAGGAGTAATAATATTTAAAATGGCTACATATATATGAAAAATTAAACTCATACGTACTCGATATAAGGTAGGACTTCCTCCGTATTCTCCAAGACATATAGATGTGCCTGGTTCAACAAGTCCATATCAACTAAGCTCACTGTGCAACCTGATAATGGCTTTGAAACTCCCATATTCTGGCTTGAAGGCACTCCAACTGTACTAACATCAAATAAATGCTCGGTACAAAACTCTCCAGCTTCTTCAGCTATATACCGCTCAGCAATGCAACCTTCGGGACGAGTACGATTCTGAACATACCCCTTTAGCACTTTCATATATCTTTCAAACGGATACATCCATCTAAAATATACTGGCCCACATAGACGAACTTCTCTGACAAGATATACTACTAGATGAACCATGATATCAAAGAATGAAGGGGGAAAGTACTTCTCAAGCAAACACAAAGTAACTACTACATCTTCTTCCAACTTATCTAGCTTGGAAACATCTACCGTCTTTGCACATATAGCATTGAAGAAGAAGCACAATCGAGTTATTGCATACCTTGCAGTCTTCTCCAAAACAGAACGAATTGCCACAGGGAGCAATTGTTGCATCAAGGTATGGCAATCATGAGATTTAAGGCCAAGAAGTCTTGAATCTTTTAAAGATACAAGATTTTTTATATTTGAAGAATAACCTTCAGGAACCTTCATACCATAAAAAGAATTGCAAACCGCTCTCTTCTCTGCTCTTGACAAATTCCAAGGCCCTGGAGGAAAGCGAGTACGTCTTTCTCCATACTCGGGTTGCAAATCAATTTTTACCCCCATGTTCAATAAGTCTAACCGAGCAGCAATCCCATCTTTATTTTTTCCAGGGATCTCTAGCAATGTGGCAATGATACTATCGCAAGCATTCTTCTCAATGTGCATAACATCTAGGGCATGCCTCACAGGGAGGTATTTCCAATACTCGAGATCAAAGAATTTTGATTTCTTCTTCCAACAAACTCTGTCACCATCATTCTCACCAACACTTCCCCCATTTTTCGAGCCCCATATGTAATTAATATCTTCAACCATATGCAGCACTTCTTCTCCTGTTAATGGCTCGGGAGGCATGCCATATTCAGGTTTCCCATTAAAAGCTGCACGTTGCCTCCTATATGGATGATTGATTGGTAACCACTTTCTATGCCCAATGTAACAAATTTTGTGGCCATTTTTCAACCTGTGACTAGGTGTATCATCGCCGCATATTGGACAAGCTTTATATCCTTTAACAACACAACCAGATAAGTTTCCATAAGCGGGAAAATCATTAATTGTCCCCAGTAATGCAGCTCTAAGTGTAAAGTATTCTCCTATGTGGGCATCATACACTCCTCTAATCCCATCCCACAGAGATTTCAAATCATCAATCAAAGGCTCTAAGTAGACGTCTATATCATTTCCGGGCTGTTTAGGACCGGAAATCAATATAGTCAACATCATGAAATTAAAGGACGTCGCTATTTAATAACCGACGTCGTAAACATAAAGGACGTCGCTATTTAATAACCGACGTCGTAAACCGAATTGAATTAGTCTTTGTTAATGTAGTTCACCAAAAACAGCGGGAGGAAACCGGCATCGTTTCAAAAAACCCTAAACCCTAAATTTTCAATTAATTTTAAAAAAATACACAAGTACGAGAAAAATGAACCGAAAATTGCTATGGATTCCTTACAACATTGCCTTCTACAATAGTAGGCTAAAATATGGATTTCATAATTTTGAATTTATGGCCACCAATGGATCACATAAACCTTAGGGTTATGTTATGTAAAGTATAAGGAGTACCATGCTTTGTCTCTAAATTTGTTTGAATTTTGTTAAATCAATCAAACTTTGAAAACTAAAATTACATTTTTCAGGCCTTAACGAGCAAGATATTGTCTCAATCAGTGCATAGAATTTGCAGGTATATTTTTCGGATTTTGTTTTGAATATATTATTAATATTAGTAATTAAATACAATAAAAAAATATTTCCAAAATTATATTTTTTAAAGCTTTAGGATAGAGACAATATTCCAATGCTTGGTAGTTTTCAGTTTAATTTTTGGATTTAGTTTTGAATTTAATATGGAATTAAATAAAATATAAAAGTCAATAAAAATTAAATTAAAAATGAACTATCCGACGTTGTATCCCTTTACACTGACGTCGAAACTAATATACAACGACATCTTTTTATACAAAGGCGGTTATTTAATAATATCCGCCTTTGTATAGTATTAAGACGTCGATAAGGTTATACGAACCGACGTAGTATATGAGTACAAATTCATTTATACAGGATGAATTAATTAAAAACCGTCGTTGTTATGACTATTAAACGTCATTTTAGTGTAAATAACCGACGTTGTTTAAATATACAAAGGCGTATATTTAAGAATATCCGCCTTTGTATATTATTAAGACGTCGATAAGTGTATACTAACCGACGTAGTATATGAGTACAATTCATTTATACAGGATGAATTAATTAAAAACCGTCGTTGTTATGACTATTAAATGTCATTTTAGTGTATATAACGGACGTTGTTTAAATATACAAAGGCGTATATTTAAGAATATCCGCCTTTGTATATTATTAAGACGTCGATAATGGTATACTAACCGACGTAGTATATGAGTACAATTCATTTATACAGGATGAATTAATTATGAAACGTCGTTGTTATATCTATTACACGTCAGTTTAGTGTATATAAACGACGTTGTTTAAGTATATGAGTACAATTTCATTTTTCAGGATGAATTAATTAGAAACCGTCGTTGTTATTGATATTACATGTCATTTTTAAGAATTGTCGTCGATGTTATATTTCCAGTTACTGCAAGACGACCATTGTGTACACGTATGAGACGTGTAAATTAGAATCAGACGTCGGTGTTTGGGAACTAAACAAGTTTTAAAACAAAATTTAATTTTTTTGATTTTTGTTCGCTTGATTACAACAAAATATTTATGTACATTTTAAATAAACTAAATTAAACCTAAACATTGTTCATAAATATTTATCTACATCAATTATCCTTCGGTAATTGCTTGTTCACGAATTCTGCCCATTCATGCCTAACTTCGTCAATATCCTCTTGTTTATACTGAAGTTTATCTTTTTTCTTGTCAAACTGCAAAATAAACCAAAAAACCGACATGTTATAAAGATACAAACGACGGTTATAAACTAAAATATGACGTAGTAAAATAAAGAAAGTATATCTAAAATGTTGCGTTTTACCTTCTTCTCGAAATTTAGGTCTGGATCATGAATTATATCTCTCATGAATCGCATCACGTAATAGCCACACTCTACACTTGTTGGTTGTTCAGGAGTGCCGTGTAGATTTTTCCAAATGGCCTGTTGTTTACGTGAATTTTTATTTATATGAATGTTAAACATTTTAATTGACCTGTTACAAGAAAACAAAGGGTGTTAATGACAAAACAAAAAATTTAAATACAAATAGTAACCGTCGTGGTAAATCAGTCAAAACGACGGAGTTTTTAAACCAAGACGTGATATTTTGTTTAAAACGGCGGTAAAAACTAACCGTCGTTGTGTAACGTTATAACGTCGGTAAGAGTAAAACGTCGTATGACAAAAAATTGAGCAGAAAAATTAAACGTTCTTAAATAAAACCCAAACGACGTGGTAGTTAAATTAAACGACGTTTTAAACAAAATACTGACGTGGTAATTAAATTAACACGTCGGTAATAACTTACCGTCGTTATATTTTAATTATAACGTCGGTATTATTAAAAATAGTCGTTTATTTAAATAATTTATAGGAAAAATCTTAAATCAGAAGAAATCAACTTACGTATTGACTATATTTCTCATGTCGTCGTCAACCATGCGTTTTGGCAGTGAATTCATGTAATAGGCGGTCTCGTTGCTGGTCTCACAATTACCATGACCCAATGACCCCTGCACATAAGGATTCATATAGGTTAAATAGTACTACAAAGAAAAATATTAGAAGCTCAGGAAAATACTTTAAATGGTACTAACCCTGGATTATAAGGGACCAAGAAAAATTGATTCCCATCTGCTATTATTCAGGCGGTTTGACAGGTTTTTTATTCGGTCTGATATTGATCCAAGCTTCCAGAGCTCACTAGCCCAGGGTCCACGAGGCCAACAAGGTTTACCATATTTGCCATTTTTAAATAGTCAAATAGGAACCTAAATATATGAAAGTCAATTAAATGAGATTTTAATTTAAAAGAAAGGAAAATGTAAAACAAAATGGAATTAGGGAGAATTACCTCATGTATCCTGATATCACTGTGGTTCCAATCTCAACCATGGAACCAAACTGCAAAACATCTTCAGTGAAGAGGAAGGTATCATGCTCAAAGCCAAACACTTCCTTGGGCATGTGAATTGTTAGAGCCTCATTACCATTAGGCAACAACTTGGTCCGGAAATGTTGGCATAAGGCTAACAGAGGAGGTTGCATGTCTAGCTTTGAGAGATCCTGTTACAAGAAATAAATAAAGAAATATAAGTTAGTTTGTGTGTGAACTAAAATAAACAACTCTAACTAAACTCAAAAACCGACGTGGTATATAATATAAACGACGGTTTCTAGTAAATACTGACGTGGTATTTAACTAAACATGACGTGGCTTGTAAGAAACGGACGTATATACCGTCGTTATTTTAAATTTTAACGTCGGCTATTTAACGGAGCGACGTCTATTAAAAATTTAAAAAGCAGAAATAGAAAATAGCAGAGATTTTACCGTGTCCTCTTTCTCTTTTCTTTGAGTATGAGCTTCAGGCTTCGGATCTTCTAATTCCAAAGCTAGGGGTCTGATACCAGTGTCCCAGAGCAGCTTGCCTTATCAGACATTGGATTTTTTGGGCTTTGATCTTGAGGGGGTAAAATAATTGGAGGAATTGGAGGAATTGGAGAAATTGGGGTTTGGAGCATCTGGCTGGGATCAAAATTAGGAACTAGTTGACGGATATATGCCAACATAGCCTCCCTCTCTCTCTCTAACGCTTCCATTATATTTTCCCTTGACTTCGCCTCAATCCTCAAGGTCTCTTCTCTGACTGCCTCCCTCACACTTTCCTTCAATTTGTCACCAAATTTCACTCTCTGCTGTTTCGGCAAATTGAAGAACTGAGTTGGGGTAACGCCAGGCACCAGCTCCTCTGACTCTCCCACCATGCTCGGGGGTTCCCAAAGCCAGAGTCAAGATATCATTGGTCCCGGAGACAGTCAGAGTGCCTTCGGAGACTTGCTTTTGCAAATCATCCTAAAAGAGAGAGAGAGATTGTTAGAAACTGAGAAGGGTGTAAAACAGATAAATATACCGACGTTGTAAATAATAAACAACGACGGTTTTACTTAAATGACCGACGTGGTATTAATTTAAAACGTCTGTAATTAAAATACCGTCATTGTTTACAATTTACAACGTCGGTATATAAAAATAAGGAATCTCTATATAAAATAAAGAAACCGTCGTGGTTAATAAATACTACGTTTACTAAATAAAACAACTGACGTCTAAAACATATAACATGGCATATATTTACTTGAACTGACGTAAAAAGGTAATACCCCCAAACCTTTCGGTCACCACAGACGTTGAAAAATATTTTGACGGCTTGAACATAAAAAAACCGACGTGGTTAATATATTACACGTCATAAATAAAACTAAAACGGACGTCGATTTGATACATAAAAGCATAAAAAGAGACATTTCGACTATAATAGACGACAGTTTTAGTAACAAACAGACGTTTAAATAACGTTAAATGTCAAAAACAAATACAAAACCGACGTAAATATGGTCATCAACGTCTCTAAATAAAACAAAACCGACGTGTAAAATATAGAAACCGTCGTGGTTAATAAATACTACGTTCACTAAATAAAAAAAACTGACGTCTAAAACATATAACATGGCATATATTTACTTGAACTGACGTAAAAACAATAATAACCACGACCCTTTAGGTTACCACAGACGTTGAAAATTATTTTGACGGCTTGAACACACAAAAAACGACGTGGTTAATATATTACACGTCATAAAAAAACTAAAACCGACGTCGATTTGATATATAAAGCATAAAAAGAGACCTTTCGACTATAAACGACGACGGTTTTAGTAACAAACAGACGTTTAAATAATGTTAAATGTCAAAAACAAATACACAACTGACGTAAATTTTAGAAATGTGCCCTAAGAGCCAATACATTTGATGTAATCTCCTTAGAATACATTTCATATATGATAAATAAAGGGCAATATTATTTTGTTATCTTTTATGTCGCATAAAGAAACAAAAGTCCAGGGTATACTAAATAAGAGATAAAGTAATCTAAAGAAGTTTAGATTCGGAGACCTTTAATCTCTAACTGTAGTATCCCAAAATGTTCCTAATCATAGGGTTATCACATGGGCATTGATAAACCGTCAAGATTGGCACATACTATGTATGCTCAATAATGAGGATGGTTGGTCTCAAACCATTTGTGTAGTTGACACTAATACAAGTATGTGGGTGCTCATTAGTGAATGAGTACACTGAGCGCGATCAACCGCAGTTCTCGTATGGAGTATTTATCTATATGTCAAACGAGAACTCATAGTTGCAATAATGCATTACCGACGTTGTAAATAATAAACAACGACGGTTTTACTTAAATGACCGACGTGGTATTAATTTAAAACGTCTGTAATTAAAATACCGTCATTGTTTACAATTTACAACGTCGGTATATAAAAATACGTCGTATATTCAAAATAAAACAGATTAAAACATAAATCAAAGACCGTCGTAGTATTCAAAGTAAGACGACGGATTATTAAACAAACAGACGTAGATGTCCAATTCCATACGGCTGCAAAAATTTACCGTCGTTGTATAAGCATTATAACGTCTAGATAAGATAAAACCGTCGTAAGTTTTAATGAAGAAGAGAAAAAACTCGATAGAAATATGCATTCTTTTCCAGAAATTGTGCACCACAAATTTCAGTGAAATAGAGAGAGAGAGGGAGAGTGTGTGCGTGATTAAACTTAAAACAAAAATGCAGTTTATAGAATAATTTAATCCGTCGTATTAATTCTATCTAGACGTCTACTTTATTCCAAAACCGACGTCCTATTCATTTTTAAACGTCCGTAAATTAAGCCCGTCGTGGTGTTCATTTTATAACGTCGCTTATTTAAAGATAAACGACGTCTATACCAAAACAAAACACTCTCTTTTTTCAAATTTAGAACAAAGTTAGTGAGACTTACGATCATTTTTGCCTTCTCTGGAGTCTTTGGATCAGGGATGTTTCCTGTTTTATCTTCTCTTACTTTCTTCCATAGAACAGCTCGATCGATTTCTTGAACTTCGGGCATGGTTTCTACCAATTGGTCCGCCAAACCAACATACCCTTTTCTAGACAACCTATGGTTGTACTCCAATTTCTCCCTCCTCTCCTTCTGCTCAGCATGCTTAGCCTCAAAATCTGGGGTTAACCTTGAAGCTACGAAGGCATCCCATTGCGACTTCTCTATGAACTTATAAAGCGCAGGGGTTTCTCTTAACCTCTCCCTCTCATGTGCGTAAGGAAGGATATACTGCCTAGTTACGTTATACTTGAAATCCTTCCATTTTTTGGCGGCAGACTGCAAGACCAAGTTCTTGTAACTATCCCCAATAACATAGGACATTTGAACAGCTTCCCAAATCTGCTCCTTCACGTCCTTGGGTATTTGTTTCCATTTCTTGTCCACAAGAGGGACTCTGGTGCGTGCCAAAACACCAATGTAAGACTGCATCTCAACAGCAGCCTTGCCATGTGGTTTGCCATCTTTATTGAACTCAACCACAGGCTTAACCTTCTCAATTTTCCTCTTCACAACACGGCTCATTGTGCTGATACCGCGGCCAGATTTTGGGTCCTCAACAAATGTGGCTGTGCTTGAAGTCTTTCTCTGAGGTTGAGGAAAATCTCATCCTCTTCGAGGGTTTGCTTTGAGTTGATTTTTCAACTTCCACTGAACCTGTTTTGGGTTCATCCCCTTGTGCCATTGAACCTGCTTTGGCCTTTGACGCTTCAGCTTCCTTGTTTTGAGATTTTTTCGAAACCATTTTTGATTATCTGCAAGGAAAACAACGTCGGTTAATAAACCTAAACGACGTAATAATACGACGGTTTTATATTTTTCATGACGTAAATGTGTATAAACTACGTCGGTTATTAATAATAACCGACGTGGTTTAAAATTTACAAAACGATTGTTCTTCTCTCACTAGACGACGGTTTTATCTTGTTTCCGACGTATTAATTGTCACACCATGACGGTTTTTAGCCACCGTCATGCAGTTTGCATTACGGCCGTCGTGGTTTGTCCATTCTATCGTCGAAAACAAGAGCAGAACTGTCGTCTTTTGGCGTCGTGAGAGTATCTACTTATGTATTTAATCAAAACCAGTGAAAGATTTCTTCAATTTGACAGAATCTTGTTTCCAACAACTACGGCATGCAAATGAAAAGTAAAAAAAGGGAAGAGAGTGAGAAAAAACCTTGAATAACTACGGCGTGGAAAGAAATGTTTCCTTCCGACGAAGACGAAGACGAAAATGGTGATTTGGAGGTGAAGACGATGATTTGAGACGATGATGCTAGGTCAGGTGACGAAAATGGTGATTTGGGAAATGAGAGGGAAACTACGATACTTTATCGGGAAGAGAAAACCGTAAAATATTAGGTCAGGTGACGAAAAGTTTATATATTTTCCCAGAGTTCAATACAACGATGTTGTTATTAAAAAACCGCCGTATTATTTAGTTATAACGACAGTATATAATTCATAACTGACGTGGTTATCACAACTGCCGAAAGATTTTTGGAATTCCGATGGGGTTATGACGGCGCTTTGTTCCTATAAACGGACGTTGTAATTATAAATTCAACGACTGAAAAGTTTAATAAACTGACGTGGTTACTTTGGGGTTCTGAAAACGACGTCGTTCTCTTTTAATACGCGCCAAATGACTTTTGGATTTCCGATGTAGTTATGACGGTGCTTGTTTATCTAAACTGACGTTGATTATTAAAATATGACGTCGCTATGTATATTAGAACCGACGTTGTACTTCGATAATTTGTTTAAATATGATTTTTTCATGCGTTTTTTAACTCTCAGTTTTCAATTAGGGTTGCAGAATGATTCCTCACAAGACCAAGCATGGGTTTGCTACATCCTCCTGTGTAGCAAGGGTGAAACCAGCTTGAGAACCTGCATGGGTGTTCCTGATGCTCTCAGAGACGGACTGAGGTGGTGGTTGTAGCTGGGAGTGGGCTTGAGGTTCAGAATGAGTAGGTGGTGTCTATTCATTCTGAACCTCAAGCCCACTCCCAGCTTCACCCCAAAGGCACAACCCACAACAGGTTCTAAGGCTGGTTCCACCTTGCTACACAGGAGTTTTGAAGTTGATCACTGTGGAAAAGGGGACTACAATGTAACCAGGAATCGAGGAGTGAGGGTTCACACTTTGTTGATTTTGATTTTGATTTTGATTTTGATTTTCAGGAATCGAGGCTGTGCAGGAGAACAAGAGGAAAGAGAGGGCCCAACTTGCATATGAGAGGAAGAAACAGTTGAACATATATTTGCCTCGATGTATTTGCCAAATTTGTGTACATATATTGTGTAAATATTTAACACGAAGAGATTTGCGTTAAGAAAGATATTACCAAAATAAGATGAAAATGTTGTTGAGGATTGAGAATTAAATTTTGTTTTGTGTTAAGAAAGATATTACCAAAATAAAAGAAAAATTAATTAATTTTAAAAAGCTATAAAAATAAGACGGCGGTTTACAGAGAAGGCAGACGTATAAATTGAAAAAATACGACGGTAATTTGAACTTAGGACGTGGTAAATAAAAACGACAGTAGTGTTGTAAGTACCGTCGTAGTATACTCCAAAATAATAAGTCGCGGTTTACAGAGAATGCACCGTCGTAGTATACAAACGTGGATTCCATTATATTATACGACGCGGATTAAGAACAGTTGGTCGTGTTTAGTTAGGAGTTAACACGGCAGGTTTTTTGGTGAACTGTCGTCTTTATTTTCTACGTCAGTGTATATTCATACCTACTGTCGTTGTTTTTTGGTCAGATTTTAACTGTGAAGAAATCCTTTTTTTTTAAACGACGGTTTTTTATTTGTATGCGTCGTCTTTTAAAAATATTCAACAGTAAGGAACTTATCCACGACGGTTTTTTTTTATACGTCGTCATTTAAATACAACGACGGTTTTATGTTATGCCGTCGTCTTTTTCTGGTCGTCTTTTTCCATTTTTGTAGTAGTGTTAATTTAAAAACACACGAATATACAAGCAACTCACGGATGACCAGTTAAGGGCCTCAGAAAAACACAGCCAGGGGATCGGGAAGGTTGGAGGGGTCACAATGGTCCCGTTTAAAACCCAAACTTCTTAGACACCGAAGGTGTCGCCTAAAGAACTCCTAGACACTGATATTGACGGAGGTGCTCACTGGGGTTACCAAAAGTTAGGTTATATGAAGAAAAAAAACTCTTTTTTTAAAAAAAATTATTTATTTATTTATTTATTTATAAAAAGGAACATAAACTTAAAATGACTAAAATAACAACACAACAAGTAAAGAGAAAGAATTGAAATGCTCCCCCTTGAAGCGATTAGGTCGAGCATGGATGCACTTGGAGGTTGACTTCTCCCACTGCTCCACACTTCCCATTCTTATGATTGAGGTTGCCATCTCTCTCCATTTTTATTAAGCTGTCATAAATTGCTAAAACAAACACACAAACTTGAAATGGAATTAAAAGGATTTAGGAAAAAAAAACTAAAATGAAAAGGAAAATCAACACACATCCAATTCCATGCTTCAAAGAAACAAGCACCAATGGGTTGTGTAAGCTGGGACTTAAACCCAGTTCTCTTGCTTGTTGGGCAATTGTCCTTTTCTGTTGGACTACAAACACAACTTGCCCATTAACGTCATTAACCTTAAAACAAGAAATTGTCCAGTTAAGAAAAAAATAAAATAAAGTAGGAAAGCCAAATAGAATCAAACAATGTTACCGATCCCGGCAACGCCGCCAAAAACTTGTTGCTTCGATTCAGCTGCACCAACATGGATTCAGCTGCATCCTCAACTTGTGATACTCGCAAGTGCACGAGCCGTTCGGTAGTATAGCATATGTAAGTGCGAGGTCGATCCCACGAGGATAGGTGATTGAATGATCCAATTCATTTCCCCTACACAAAACAGAAATGAAAAAGAAAATAAATAAAACAAGAAAAAAGGAAATAACTCAAGCAAATAAGTTCCCAAGTTCAATTAGATTAACGGATTGATTCTAGCTAAAGTATGATTAAGCCATGGTGTTTGGTCATAACCTTGTGTTCCTAATTCCCTAATTTGATCATTTGTTGTCTAACCTAAAATTAAGCATTAGGAACCCATTAAGCATAGAAGAACAATTTAAACAACCAAGTATGTATCTAATCCCTGTTGTTGAATGTCCATACATACTCTTCCTATTCATAGTTCAATTCGAATTAAAGCATGGTGTCTACTCTTAATTCAAACCAAGATAGCTAACATGCAAGCCTAAATGGTGATCAATCATTCAAACTAGCATATTAACTTATAAGCATAATGAATAAGAACAAAAACCATAATTGAAACTTGGAAACTAATTAAACTTGAATACTTAAGAAAGAATGTACATTACAAATAAAAATAAAGTGGAACTAAGAAAACTTGAAGGAAAATTTAGTAAACTCATTTTGTTACAACAATTGACAACTTGAAAGGAAACTAAGAGAATTTGAGGGAGAGAAGGGAAGGGAGCTCTAGAGAAGTGTTTGAGAGCTCCCCCCTTGGGGTGTGATTTATGAAGCTTGAAGACTTCTCTATTTATAGGGCTAAGAGGGAGGAACATCATGATGAAATTCAACACCACCATTCCTTCTTTAATACAACCCATAACTCACACTTCATCTTGTCTATGTTAGTGTGGTTGGAATCAATTCCATCCCAAACTTCTTTTGCTGCACTCCAAGCTTTCTTCACATGGGATTATTAAAGGTGTTCAATTTGTGGCTGCCTTTTGCTGCCAACCCATGTGGGTGTTCTTTTGGCTGTTGAACAAAAACGAGTTTTCTGAACCAGTCTTGGTGTAGGAAGGCCAGAGGTTTCAACATGTATCCAATGAGGCTCAAATTTGGATATGTTATACTAGACACCCATTGGAACAACCTCTATGAAGAAAGTATTCCCATCGGAGCAGTAGAAATGTACGTTTTGGCCACTGCAAGTTGGCTGCCGAAACAGGGACTGGAATTGACTTCATTTTATTTCTTTTCTTTCTTTCGCTTCACATGCATGCACATGCTTTCTCTTTAATAGCTCCAGCATGTACCAACATGCTCCTTTAGAATTTCATAGCTGGAATGCCTCCCTACTTCACTCATTATGTTGGGTACAAAGTCAGTTATAGGTAGGGTAAGGCACATGGCAAAAAAAGCTGGCAGCTGCAAATCCTGCTGAGCAAGGTTGAGTGTTGGACGGCTAAGCACTCCACATATGTCCAATTGGGCAGAAATTTGGATATGTTGTACTAGACACCCATTGGAACAGGTTTCATGCAGATCATCACCTCATTCGAGCCCCATATCATGCTCATCCAAGGCCAAGAAGTTGACCTACGAAACTGGGCTGGCAAGGAGTTGTAGCCAAAATGAGTTTGTCTTTAAGTTCTTCTTCCATTCACCCAAATAAGGCCTTAACATGCATGGATTGCATCATTTCCTATCCAAAGTCATCATTGTTACCTAAAGCTCAATGAACTGAAACATAAACACAAAAATGATTAAAAGCACAAGTTTAACTCAAAAACATAACCAAATCATAAGCTAGAAGGGTACAAAATGATAAACAATTATGAACCGATCAATAAGACGTCCCGGGCAAAAAGGGCTAAGAAGGAGGGCGGCAAGTAGGCTACTGGGAAGCTTTCTCGAGATGATGATGAGGGGCTTATTGTTGAAGGTTTGGTGGGGAAGAGAAAAGCTCTGGAGGAGGCCCACCAGGATGTGATGGGGACGGAGCCGAGGCTTCCGCCCTTGATCTGCGGGCACCGCCGAAGCTTCCCTTCGGTATGGAGGAGGTTTTTGCTGAGGGGATGGAAGGGGTGGACTTCAGCGGGTTGCGTTAGCAAAAGAAGGAGTTGAGCTTGGCCATGCACCGACAGGAGGTGCCTCTAGTTAACGTCTTCTTGGAAGGCGTCAAGAGTGACCCTGAGGCCCTGGCGAAAACGCAGACTTCTTCCTTTGCAAAACGGGCACAGAAGACGATCCTCACGTTCGCCTATGTAAGTTATGTCTGTGTAAAAATTTCCTATTTGTTATGTTTGTTTTTCTAGAACTGACAATGCTTTGTGTTGTAGGCCTTTGGCGAGATGTACGTCAATCTAGCTAAGGCAGAAAAGGAGATTGAGAGGATGAAAAGGAGTGAGGAGATGGCCAAAGACAAGGTTGCGGAGGCACAAGAGGCTATAAAAGAGAGGAACGCCTTGATACTACAGAAGGCGGCTTTGGCGAGAAAGGTGGAGGACCTAAAGGAGAGGTTGGCTTCATCCGAGCGGGTGCTGTTGTGTGAGCCGAAGAAGTCGAGTCGCTTCGTACCTCTGAGGAGATGAACAGTTATGTCTTGGACCGATTGGTGGATGAGAAGATTCTCTAGGAGGAGACTTTGGCAAAGTTTAGCCCCACACTTGAGATTAATTTCGATACTAGTGGTGAGCCTCCTTCGACTAGTCCTGCTGCCGATGCTACTGCAGTTGCCTCGCCGGTGGAGGAGACTGCCATCACTGCCCCTGAGCCTGCCGAAGCTTGAAGGCTTTTCCTACTTTATGTATTTTGTCTCTTTTTTTGGAACAGTTATGTTTGATATTGGTTTTGTAAAAACATTTTGCCTTTCCATGGGGCAAGGTTAACTTTATTTCTATGATATTAGACATATTGTTAGAAGTAACCATTGTGTTTGCAAAGTGATAAACATGCAAGTGATAGAGAAGAGCCGAAGTAAGGCGTTTCATTAACGACCCAAAAAATAATGAGCAGGCCCAAGATCCTTCATAGAAAATTAACGACCCAAATTAGAAATAAGTGTGGTGCTGCGAGCTGGATTGGAGCCCAACTTCCGGAAACGTTCTACTTGAAAGATAAAGGTGAGTAGGATGTCGTGGACTCGCTCACAAATCCCACAAATCTCGGCATTCTTAGTCATGATACCCAATATGGCGTCCATTTTTCTATCTAATGGTGCCTTGGGATGAACTTGCTTCATATGTAGTATCTCTTGAATTTGTTCTACTATCCCATTGAGTGGAATTAGCGACTACGGTCTCAATGATTGTCGTAGCTTCTTCTGGTTCTTTACCCATAATATTTTCATCAGCCGTGGAATCCGTTCGATGCCGGCAATCATCACTAAGATGTTGATAGAAAAATAAGATGATTTGCTATGGCATGAATTGATGAGGGCAACTTATCAACAAAGTGTTGTATATGTCTCCCAAGCTTGAAACAAGGGTTCTCCTCTCCCTTGCTTAAAGTGAAATATTTGGTCCCTCAAGCTTTGAGTCTTTTTTTGAGAATAAATTTTTTGAATAAACTTCGCCGATAGTTGATCCCATGAAGTAATTGATTGAGCGGGTAGGGTATTGAACCATGTCTTGGCTGCACCTTCCAAAGAGAAGGGGAAAATCTTAAGGTGAATGAACTCATCGGAGACACGTTGAATATTTTGTGTGCATATCCAAGAAGTTGTCTATGTGATCACTCGCATCTTGGTCCTCACTACTTGAAAATTTAGGCAACATACTAATTAGATAACCTTTTATTTCATAAGGAGATTGATTTTCATCAAAAACTATGCAAGGTTGTCTAGCATTGAATTGAGGCATAGAAAAATCCTGTATAGTTTGGGGGCCATTGTTGTTATTGTTGTTGTTGTCACCCATGTTTGCATCCTCTTCTTCACAATCGGAAAAATAAGTTTCATTTGGAATTGAAGAGGAACCTTGATCTGATTCGTCCTCCTCTGGTTGCATTTTCTTCCTTAAGATGCTCTCAACTTCTAGATTTAAATGTACTAACTATCCTTTTTGTGATCGAAGTCCTTGCATGAATGAGAAACCAACTCCGAAAAGGATTAGGATCCCAAATTCCTATAGTCAAAATTGTAAGTAATCAAATAAAACTAGGAGAAAGTAAAAAAAAAACATAAAAATAAGGCTTATTTATGGATATGGCCCATGTGCTTTCAAAATAGTCTCAGATTACCACATGTTCTTTGAAATGTCTCAATATACCACCTATACTTTCAATAAGTGTCTCACGCTAGCTATTCCGTCAGATTTGAGAGAAGTTTTGTTAGCTGATGTGGCCCCCACTTTTTTTCAAACTCTTAACAAGGGAGAGGAAGGGTTAGTCAGGTTGAGAAAAGGGGGAATTTAGGAGAAAAAGGTTTGGTTGAGGGGAATTTCAGATTTGGGAATTCTGGAGGTTCAGATTTGGGAGAAAATAGGGAATTTGATTTGGGGATTTTAGATTTGGGAGTGTTGAGGCCCAAAAAAAAATCCATGGCTAGGCCCGAATAAATTCTTAGCCCAAGAAGATATATCATTGGAAAAAGGCCTAATTCGAAGTACACAGAAGTTTACCGTGCGCAAGCCATATCTTACATGCCATGCCAAATAAAAAAATCTATCACGTTAGAAACTAAGATAAAATTATAAGAATGTATTTAGCTCTGCAAATTCGTGCCAATTATCCTATCAAGCGTCATATTTAAAAAGCATGCCAAGCGACATGCCATGCCAAGCAGGAAATTATTATCCCACAACAAGCTTAAGTGGGCCCAAGCCACTCAAATGCCCGGGGCTTGCTTGAGTGAGATTGTGGTATGGATGGTAACGAATTGTTATGGGGCCCATTGATGGGTCAAGAAATGGAAGTCTCGGGTCGCTTGGGGGCCTCGGGACTCAGGCCCATTTTCTTAGGCCCAAACATGGGTAGGCACAAGAGAGGAAATGGACCATTGCTTCAACTAGAGTAACCCAACCAAAATAGCCCATCACTCTAGTAAAAAAATAACCCATTATCTTAGATAGCCCATGAAGCCCAAATATTTGGTGAACCTAACACACTTATTAGCTGACTTGGTTTTCTATATTAAAAAGCCCAACCATTTGAATAAGGGGGAGTCAAGGCCTTCAGCACTTGGCTGAAACAAAAGACCACGAAGAGGCCAAGAATTCACATGTGAGGGGCTGCTGGGAGAACGAATCCCAAGTGCAAGCATCCAAAGAAACCAAGGGGTATTGGCACATAGGAGAGGATGCTACCTCTTAAACCAGCAGGCGCTCCCATTTCCTTTCCTTCATCAGATTTGGCCATGAAAAGAGGAGGAAAGAAGAGAAAGAAGATGGGTGAAAATGGAAGCTCCCCTCTGAAAGCAGCCGCCGGAGGAAGCCTGGAGCTCCCAAAAATCTCTGATTTTGTGGGATTGGGCAGAGCTGACTTTGCCACCATGAAGTAAGTCAAGAAGGAGGAGAAGAAAGGAAGAGGAAAGCTTAGCTAGATTGGGAAGAAACCATTAGGGTTTCTTGGAGAAGAACGAACCCCAGCAACTATAAATAGGGCCTCTTCTACCCAACACATGACAACCCACAACCTTCAGAGAGCAAGCTTTCTTTCTCACTTGCAAACCTAGCAATTTTCGTGCTATCCTTGCCCATTATCCCTTATTTCCCCTGTTTTGGCAGATTGGCAGAAGCTTTGACAGAGTCACTGTCAAGCTGCCGGAAGCTACGAAAATCACCCAAAACTCTCCACTAATCCTCCTTAGAACCTCTCTTCCCTTCCATTAGAACCTCTGACCTTCATAGGAACCCACAACTCTCTCTCTTAAAGTGCTAAACCCCTGATAATTTTGCTCCCATACCACATGCCTCTCATGCCAAGCCCTAAAAGTTTATCTGTAAGCATGAAGAAATTATCTGAAGTTGTTGTCATTTTGGTTGGTGAAGGTAACCAAAATACTTCCTAAGGCCTTGCTGCCCTTTCGAAGCATTTTGGGGCTTAATTTTCGAACTAGACAAAGGGGACAATTTCATCAGCCCAAGCCCATTCTGCCGCGAAGAAAAAGACCCCTCAGGGAGATCCCCACAACATTCAAACCATCCTTCTTCTCCCAAATCTGAAATCCCCAAATCAAATTCCCTCAACCTAACCTTTTTCTCACAAATTCCCCATTTTCTCTCAAATTCCCCATTTTCTCAACCTGACTAACCCTTCCTCTCTCTTGTTAAGAGATTGAAAAGAAGTGGGGGCCACATCAGCTGAACTGAAGTTCTCTCAAATCTGACGGAATAGCTAACGTGAGACACTTATTGAAAGTATAGGTGGTATATTGAGAGATTTCAAAGAACAGATGGTAATCTGAGACTATTTTGAAAGCACATGGGGCATATCCATAAATAACCCAAAAATTAATTAATTGGGATTAAACAAGTCAATTCCCAGCGCCAGCGACAAAAACTTGTTATGTCCAAATTCAACCTAAATTAATAGATTAAATTCAAAAAAATATTCAAGCACAGGGTTGTTCCCACAATGTAACACCCTAACCCCAATTTTAATTATTCGTTAAATTGTTAAATTTATTTAAATTATGAAATTACAATTTTTCCCTCGGGGATAGGGTCATTTTGGTCACTTTTTAATACGGTAGGATTTTGGGGAAATGAATTATACCGTTGTGTAGAGCGCGTCGATACGAGTTCGTAGACACGTAGTGGGCTCAAATCGGAGTTGTAACGAAAAAGTTACGATCAACGGAAGTGCAGTGGCAGAATCATAAATAACTTGAAGTTGGATTTTTAAAAACTCAGATTTTTCTCTCTCTATATATCTCTCTCCCTTACGACCTCATGCTCCCTATCTCTCAAATGAACAGCTAGCCAAAGTTTTGGTCTGCAACCACCTCATTCGGCCACCATTTGTGGCTGGGCCGGTACCAAAACGCAGGGCCGCCTTCCTCTCTCTGTCATAGACCACCTCCAACGAAGCCGACAGCCAAAGCCGCCGGAAAACGGGAAAAACCTCCGGATTTTACGTAAACTTTCGTCATCATTTCAGACGATTCTGGTCACCATTTTTGTCGATCCAGGTATGCTTTCTCATCCTTTCAATGTGCTCTAGCTAATGGTTAGGTTGGTTAGGATTGATTTTGAAGTTTTGAAACTCGTTTTACAACTTAAAGCTGTAAAGAAAACCGCTGCAAAACTTTTGCAGTGTGGATTTTATTAGCCTACGCTTTTTAAAGACACTAATTCTTTTTGTCGAACTTGTGACCGTTGTCAAAAGTTGGGGGCAATTACCCGTAGAAACATGATGCCTTTGAACCCAATTTTGGTAATTGAAATATTGATTGTTGGGGCATTGATTTTATGGGTCCTTTCCCTATTTCTTTTGGATATCTTTATATCTTGGTCGGTATTGATTATGTTTCCAAATGGGTAGAGGCTGTTCCTTGTTGACATAATGATCATAAAACTGTTTTGCGGTTTTTAAAAGAAAACATTTTCGCAAGATTTGGAACACCTCGAGCTATTATAAGTGATGGAGGAAAACACTTTTGTAATAAACCTTTTGAGGCTTTAATGAAAAAATATGGTCACTCATAAAGTCGCTACCCCATATCACCCACAAACTAGCGGTCAAGTTGAACTTGCTAATCGGGAGATAAAACAAATTTTGGAAAAAACTGTGAGTCCTAACCGTAAAGATTGGTCTTTGAGATTAACTGATGCTTTATGGGCATACCGTACAGCATACAAATCCCCCATAGGGATGTCACCGTAGAGACTTGTCTACGGTAAGGCTTGTCATTTACCAGTTGAACTTGAACATAAGGCATATTGGGCAATTAAAATGTTTAATTTTGGTTTAAATGATGCAAGTTCGAATAGGAAGCTTCAGTTGAATGAGTTGGCAGAATTAAGGAATGATGCTTACGAAAACTCTCGAATTTACAAAGAGAAAATGAAGGTTTTTCATGATAGAAATATTTTGAGGAAAAACTTTGAACCATCACAGAAAGTTCTCTTATATAATTCAAGATTGCATATTTTTCTTGGTAAACTTCGTTCCAGATGGACAGGTCCATTTGTGGTCACAAGAGTTTTTCCTTTTGGAGCAGTGGAGATTGAGGATCCAAAAAATGGTAATGTTCTTAAAGTTAATGGTCAACGTCTTAAACCATTTGTGGAGAATTTTGTTTTGCAGGATGGCAGGATTCACTTGGAGAGTCCTGTTTTCAGGATTGAATTCTCAGACTATCTTCAATTTAGTATTCATTATTTATTTGTGCTATTTATGTTTTTTGGATACTAATAAGCTGTACAAAAAAAAAACAAAAAAAAAAAAAAAAAAAAAGAAGAGATTTTTCATATGAGCTGACTGTTGGTAACTCCAGTGAGCGTCTTCGTCAATACAGTGTCTAGGAGTTCTTTAGGCGACACCTTCGGTGTTTAAGAAGTTTGGGTTTTAAGCGGGACCATTGTGACCCCTCCAACCTTCCCGGATCCCCTGGCTGTGTTTTTCTGAGGCCCTTAACTGGTCATCCGGGAGTTGCTTGTATATTTGTGTGTTTTAAAATAAGTTACTGAGTGTTAAAATAAAAATTTTTTTTAAAAAAAAAACTATAATTTTTGCTTATTTCTTTGTGTGGTTATTTTTGTATATATATATATATATATATATTTTATGACTGTTTAATTTTGTGTTTGTATAGAGTTTAGTTTTCTTTTTGTGTGTTTTATTTCATCTTGGTCTTTATTTCTTTTTGCTTGGATTTTATTTATTTATTTATTGTATTTATTTATTTATGCCATGTATAAATACCAAGGGATTGACACGCATATTTTCCAGGTATTATCTTTCTATATCATTTACCCTCTTATTTCATGCATTTGCTATGCTTTTATTTTGAAACATCAAGGAAAATGTTTTGATTTAGGTTCAGGGGTAAGGTTTAAAAGTTTTGTTTTGTTTTTATTTATTTATTTATTTATAAGGTAATTCCTAATTTCTTGTTTCTCTTTGCTTTTATTACTGTAATTCTTTCTTTCTTTCTTTTACTTGTTTATGTATTTAATTTGTTGTTAAGTTTGGGAAGTAGATTGCTTCATGATTGCACACTTAGAAATTTGGCTCAAAAACTTATTCATTTCATAAACATGTGATTACATACACAAACGTGAAAATGCATACATAAATTTCTGAATCACATGTTTGTTTCCAGATTCTTGAGTCACTTGAGGCATCATGCTAATTGCCTCTATTCGCTCTTACTTGTAGAACCTGCAAAAGTTCGACATGATCATTATTTCTCTTCTGCAGTGCTTCTACATGCTGGGTGGCAGGAGAGCCGCCTCTGCAAGTCCACCACCTGAGCCTTCAAGGAGGCTACTTCCTCGGTCAGAACTCCACATTCTCGCGTCCTCACCAGTAATCTTATGCCCAAATTTGTAGCGGAGACTGCCTGGAGAACAGTTAAATCATGAGACTCCTCCACCGCGGCCTTGTCTGACCTCTGTGCCACGTGCAGGTGATCTGCCGGTGTGAGTCTACTAACAGTCATGCCTCCTGGCAGCACTACTCTTTCGGCATTGCCTCAGCAAAGTTTGAGGCTGAACCATGATGATAGGAGGAGTTTGGGAAGATAGGGTTTGGAGGAGCGCCTACCTGAACATTCGGTGGTGCAAGTGATAACTCAAGGTTGAGGTCATCAATGAGCATAGCTGAGGATGCCATTGTTCTGTTTATGGATTATTTGATGGTTTTCCTTGAGTTTGCAGCGGTGGCGGATCCAGGATTAGAAAGCCAACTGGGCGGAATTTACATACTAAATTCGACTAGGGATGAGAGAAATCCAAGAGGGGGAAGGTCCCTGACCCTAACATGGGGAGATTTGAGGGGTAAAACGGGTATCGGATACGGAGTTGCACAGGAAGGAAAGCATAGGGGCAGTGCTCGTGAAACATGAAAACATGTTGGGTATCTTTTCCGCAAAAATCCTATCTGATCATCTTCGCCTCCCAAAGTGTCTTGTCTCATTTGTCATGTTAAAAATTAAATTTATATGTTAAATGCTATTTTATTTTATTTTTTTTGTGAAGAGGCATGAGTTCACTATATATAGTATTGTTTATTTTTATAATAAAATTTACTGTACATTAGTTCTCTCTTATAAGTTATAATAAAATTATATAGTATTCTTTACCAACAAACAATTATATATAGTATTGTTTATTTTTATACCACCCATGCGTGTCGCCCTGCCAAGCCCAGGGCAAACATTTGTTATTTTTTTTTATATCTGTATTATATCCGTTTCTGCCCGAACTCAAGACACGTGGATATTTTTTTTAAGATTGAGGAGGGCTAAAATTTACTTTGGGCTGTAGCCCAGGAAAAGCTACACTAAGTTTCAAACTAGTGTGCCAAGTTGCCCGCTGCCCAGCCAATATAACTAGAAGATGCAGTAAATAGAGAGAGAAAAAGGATGGTGTTGTGGTCTGTAGAATAGAAGAGAGAAAAGCTAGTGTGCCAAAAGAGAAGAGACAAAATATATGGGACAAGAAGTTGGATGGGCAGGGAGTGTATATTAGGCTAGCTTTTAAGTTTTTAAATTTGGGCTTCTCCTATAACATATATAGGTTTATAAAATATGAAAAAACTTTGGGATAGGCAAGCACCCACCCTGCCCTTTACTAAGATCCGCCCCTGGTTTGCAGGAAGAAATGCAGGGTACTCCTACACTTAACCAATGCACGGTTTAAATAGACATCAACTGATGAGGGAGCTGACATCCACTTCGGATCTCTAGATTGCTATCCAGCCGTTTGCCCTTTTTCTCGGATCCCTACGCTTCACGAGGATTTTGCGGTCGCATGCATTTAGAAGGGAGCATTTCTACTTTCACTTTGCTTTTCTTTTTACCTTCGTGTTTTTCTGGTGTTTTATGTTTTTACCCGTTACTTGCATTTTCTGGTGCTTTGTGTTTTGCTTTGTTTTATTTTAAAGTTTGGGAAGTGTGTTTTCCCTTTCGGCTGTCATCTTTGTTTTGTTTTAAGTTTGGGAAGTGTGCTACTTTTTCTTTTGCAACTTAATTTCTTTTATTTCCGAAAGATCGCACTCTTAGCTTGAGCGTAACTGCTCTCGCGATCTGCTTGCTTGCGTTTACTAGGTCGGTCTAGGGCCTCCAGTTGTTTTCGCATGTCTCGAGAGTACAACTCTACTATCTTTGATAGGTTTTTATTCTCGTCCCGCAATGCTTCTAGCTGGTGTCGATTCACCTCCACTATCCTTGACCTCTCCCTTTTCAAGCTTTTTATAACACTGACAATCTTCAACCATACTTCACTCCGCCGCCAACTGACCTTTCAGCACCTCTACCTCATGGGACTTTGCAGTAGGCGATGACCCAAACTGCGACACATGTTGTACTCTGCACGCTCAGTGCCAGGGCATCACTCACGACCCGATTGTCATCCCTTGTGCTCAGCACACGTATATCTTTAGGAGTCACTAGATTTCTCGCAACTCCAATGGCAACATCGTTGTCCAGGAGTATTGAGTCATTTACTGTTACAGGCCCCGATACGGAGGCAAAATAGGGCACCCATACTGGTGCCACTGCTTGGCCCCAAGTTCTGAGTCGGTGGAGCTAAGTTGAGACCAACGAAAATGGATAGGAAGAGGCCATTTGATTTCTCACTTTCTTTTCTTCTTTCTTTTCTCTTTTGTGTGTTTCTGAGTTTGTGTTTTTCATTTTTTTCTTTGCCTTTTATAGACTTAGTTTTTTATAAAACCTAGCCGCTGCGCTTTTGAGTTTCGCGCGCCCCTACGGCTTATCTCCATCTGCCGCACCCGTTCCCCAACCCTCTTAAATGCATGTTTGCCTTTCAGCGCTTTCAATAAACAAAAAGTCGTCGCGCCTTTCTACGAAGCTAATAATTCTAGCTTGGGGGATGTGAAAGCGGCCTCTGCGTGCTGACACGTCCCTCACCTCTTTTGGCCCATGACCTATCAGTAAACGAGACATCCGGCCCCCCTTCTCTCTTTTCAGAAATCTCGTTCCTTGCGCTTCTGACAACGCTTCTTTGTTTTCTTCAAATTTTTAATAATAATAATAATAATAATAATAATAAAAGAAGTGTTTTGGGCTTTCGTTTGGGTTGGGTTTTAAATTGATTTGAACGTTCTCATGGGTTGGATTTATGCGTGCGTAGAACTGTTGTTAGGGCTTACTGTTGTATTTAGTTTGGTTTTGTTCCGTTTGATTTTGTTTTATTTAATTGTTGATGCCTCAATTCTTCAACATTGAGGACAATGTTTGATTTAGGTTTGGGGGTAAGGTTTAGAAGTTTTGTTTTTACATTTTTAGGGTAGTTTTGTTTTTATTATTATTTTCTTTCACCCAAAAAAAAAAAAAAAAAAAAAGGTGTTATCTCTAGATTTTTATGCTTACTATCATCAAATCAGATTCAACACTCATGAATGATTTTTACGATTGGAAACATATGATTAAATTTTAAACCTATAAATTTAGTTTTTTTCACTTATTTCTATTTAGTGAATAATTCAAGAGTTATACTTTGAACTCTCACATGCACATCAACACTTTAGTGAGAATGAAAGAAAAGATCAATTATAGTTAACTTTGTTGTTTTAAGTAGAGTTAGATGACATTGCTCTTGATTGACCTTGGCGTAAAAAGTAAATAAAAAAAATAAGAATAATAATAATAATAATAATAATATTGTTAATTTATCCAGAGTCTTACTTAGTAACCGGGCCTCTTGCCTAAACAGCAGCGAGTGTTCGCGTCAAACGTTAAAGTTTTGAGGTAAATACATTTTATGACTAGTTTAGTTCTGTAGCCTTTTTAACTCGAGTTAATAAGCTCTTAGGGGTGTTTCTACACCTAATGCCTTAAAACCTTTGGTTTGAGAGTCGTTGGCCTAAATCTCGCTACATGGGTTAATTAGAAAGCTTAATGGAACTAAACATTGCACAGTCACAATCAAAAAAAAAAAAAAGTATATATATGCCTTAGTTAGTTATTTGCACTGAATTTTGATAATGATTGAAATAATGAGGTTACTGTGATTGAAATTGACTTTTGTCTCTAAAATGTGTTGGTTCACTTAAACACCAAAGGAAACAAATGAAAAATTTACTAAATGATTATAAGTGATCAAGACTTTATGTGGGGATTAATTTGAAGCGTGTTTGCTCTTTTAAAAATTGTTCATGAATTCTCAAATCCAGATAGCTTTGATGATGGTTAAGCATTTGTTTAAATTTTCAATTTTGTTGTAGCATAAAATTTAAAAATAAATAAATAAATAAATAAATCTCTCATTTTGATGTTTGTGGGTATCATCACTGAAAGCCCTCACGAGACTATACTCGTCCACTAGGGTAACCTAGGGGTTTAAAGGCTTGTTGCATATGCTAAATGCAATCGAGATCCCTGCGAAAGTGGCTTAATTTTTATTTGCTCCAGGACTAGCAAAATATAGGTTTGGGGGTATTTGATGAGCACAAAATTAATACAAGTTTTATCCTTAAATTTATAGTTGTTAGTATTTTCTTTTGTTTTATGTAAATCTATTAGAGTATTTATATTGTTTTTTTTTTCCAATCTTGTTTTTTATATTTAATGAGTGGTTGTTTGTAAATATTAAGTGTCTTCCACCAAAGGCATGAGGAGGAGGAGAAAAAAAGTAATGTGTTGCAAAAAGAATGTAGAAGAAAGATGAAAATATGTGCAGCCATGGTCAAGGAAATATGCTCAAGACAACGTGTGGTTCAAAGCCAAAACTAAAGAAGAAGCAATCAATTGCATTAATATGCTCTAGGACATGCATGCAAGCTTCCATCATTGAAGAAATAAAGAATGAATGAATAAACAATGAAGGAGAAGTTTAACCTTGAAGCTACAAAGGCATCCCATTGCGATTTCTCTATGAACTTATAAAGCGCAGGGGTTTCTCTTAACATCTCCCTGTCATGTGCGAATGGAAGGATATACTGCCTAGTTACGTTATACTTGAAATCCTTCCATTTTTTGGCGGCAGACAACAAGACCATGTTCTTGTACCTATCCCCAATAACATAGGACATTTGAATAGCTTCCCAAATCTGCTCCCTCACGTCCTTGGGTATTTGAGTCCATTTCTTGTCCACAAGAGGGACTCTGGTGCGTGCCAAAACACCAATGTAAGACTGCATCTCAACAGCAGCCTTGCCATGTGGTTTGCCCTTTTTATTGAACTCAACCACAGGCTTAACCTTCTCAAGTTTCCTCTTCACAACACGGCTCATTGTGCTGATACCACGGCCAGATTTTGGCTCCTCAACAAATGTGGCTGTGCTTCGAGTCTTTCTCGGAGGTTGAGGAAAATCTCATCCTCTTCGAGGGTTTGCTTTGAGTTGATTTTTCTTCTTCCACTTGAGCCTTTGAAACTGATTTGGCTTCATCCCCTTGTGCATTTGAATCTGATTTGGCCTTTAACACTTGAGCTTCCTTGTTTTGAGATTTCGAAACCATTTTTAATTAATCTGCAAGGAAAACAACGTCGGTTATTAAAAAGAAATGACGTAATAATAACAAAACAATGACGGTAACACTAAAATAGCGACGTCCTATTAAATAGTCTCTTAGACCATGTATGGAAATAAGACGACGATTTTATATCTTTCATGACGTAAATGTGTATACACTACGTCGATTACTCATAAGAACCGACATGGTTTAAAATTTACAAAGACAAACACACAACGATTATTCTTCTCCCACAAGACGACGGTTTTATCTTGTTTCCGACGTATTAATTTTTACACCATGACGGTTTTGAACCACCGTCGTGCAATTTGCATTCCGTAGAATTTAACAGTCGTCGTGGTGTGTCCATTCTATCGTCGAAAACAAGACAGAACTGCGTCTTTTGGCGTCGATGAGAGTATCGACTTATGTATTTAATCAAAACCAGTGAAAGATTTCCTCAATTTGACATAATCTTGTTTCCAGACAATGACGACATTCAAATGAAATGTAAAAAAAGGGAAGAGAGTGAGAAAAAACCTTTGGCGTGCAAAGAAAGTTTCCTTCCGATGAAGACGAAGACGAAGATGATGATTTGGAGATGAAGACGAAGATTCAGACGATGATGCTGCTTTTGGGAAATGAGAGGGAAACTACGATACTTTATCGGTGAGAGAAAACCGTAGAATATTAGGTCAGGTGATGAAAAGTTTATATATTTTCCCAGAGTTCAATACAACGACGTTTTTATTACAAAATCGCCGTATTATTGAGTTATAACGACGGTAAATAATTCATAACTGGCGTGGTTATCACAACTGCCGAACGACTTTTGGAATTCCGATGTGGTTATGACGACGCTTTTTAATCTAAACCGACGTTGTACTTCGAAATTCAACGACTGTATATTTTAATACACCAACGTGGTTACTTTGGGGTTCTGAAGACGACGTCGTTCTCTTTTTAATACGCGCCAAATGACTTTTGGATTTCCGATGTAGTTATGACAGCGCTTGTTTATCTAAATTGACATTGATTATTCAAATATAACGTCGCTATGTATATTAGAACCGACGTGGATATTTACGATAATTTGTTTAAATATGATTTTTTCACGCATTTTTTAACTCTCAGTTTTCAATTAGGGTTCCAACTTCTTCTTGCCCTTTGCTCTGTCTCATCAAATTCTAAAAAATTGTCTTTCTAAAAGTAAATGGGTTTGCAGAATGATTCCTCACAAGACCAAGCATGGGTTTGTAGCCGCACTTGCCCATTTGAAGGCATACAAGGGTGTTCCTGATGCTCTAATAAAGTGAGCTTTTCACACTTTGTTGATTTTGATTTTCTGAAATTATTAGATATTCATCTGTGGCTGTGCAGGAGCTTGAGAACAAGAGGAAGGAGAGGGCCCAGCTTGCATATGAGAGGAGGAAACAGTTGAACAAGCTGAGGGTGAAGGCAGAAAAGAAACCACGATGTATTTGCCTAATTTGTGTACATATATTGTGTAAATATTGATCAAAATGTTGTTGAGATTTGCCTTTTAAGATGAAAATGTTGTTGAGGATTGAGAATTAAATTTTGTTTTGTGTTAAGAAAGATATTACCAAAATAAAAGAAAAGTTAATTAATTTTAAAAAGCTAAAAAAATAAGACGGCGGTTTACAGAGAAGGCAGACGTATAAATTGAAAAAATACGAAGGTAATTTGAACTTATGACGTGGTAAATAAACACGACAGTAGTGTTGTAGGTACTGTCGTAGTATACTCCAAAATAATAAGTCGATAAATTAATCTCTCGCGTCATGGTATATTATTTAACACGTCTTTTTTTTGTAATATACCGACGTGGATTACATTACATTATAGGACGTGGATTCCATAAAATTATACGACGTGGATTCCATTAAAGACTAACCGACGTGGTTTTTTACAATTACACGGCGGTATGTCTATAAGGACCGCCGTGAGTTTAATAGATTTATTTTATAAATTTGACTCTTTCTTTCAGTTTTCAGTTTTCATTTAGGGTTCCAAGTTCTTCTGATCTCTCTGGAGGCTCGTCTTCCTCTCTCACATACACACATACATCATCACTCTCTCTCACATCTCAAAGACAATAATTTGGATGTTAATGATGTATGCGTTTTGGTGTATCTCAAAGACACCAAGACGCACACATCATTAACTTTCAAAACATTGTCTTTCTCAAAGTTTGCAGTAGTCAGTTCAGTTCTGGTTTCTTTTTGGATTTTGTGTATTTAAAATATTGTCTTTCTCACTTTGGTGGTTCGATTATGATCAGGATCCAAAGATCTCAAAGGTAAGATATCATACCTCTTGGGATCTCATTTTAATTTTCGTAGGCTACCAAAATTAAAAAATAATTAAATCTTAAAAAGAAATAAAAATTAAGACGGCGGTTTAGAGAAGGCACCGTCGTAGTATACAGACGTGGATTCCATTATATTATACGACGCGGATTAAGAACAGTTGGTCGGGTTTAGTTAGGAGTTAACACGGCATGTTTTTTGGTGAACTGTCGTCTTTTATTTTCTACGTCGGTGGATTCATACCTGCTGTCGTTGTTTTTTGGTCAGATTTTAACTCTGAAGAAATTCTTTTTAAAAAAACGACGTTTTTTTATTTATGTGCGTCGTCTTTTAAAAATATTCAACAGTAAAGCACTTATCCACGACGGTTTTTTTTTATACCGTTGTCGTTTTAAATACAACGACGGTTTTATGTTCTGCCGTCGTCTTTTTCTGGTCCTCTATTTCGTTTTTTTTAGTAGTGGGAATATCTAACAAAAGGGTCAACCTCAACTAACTTGTACGAGATCTTAGATACAAGTGCTGTCATTTATTGATTTTCGTATTTTGCAAAATACTAAAAATAATAACCAAAATTATAAACACTTGAAAATATGTGGACATATGCAACTACGAAGCATATCCAGCTTAACAAGTTTCTTTGAATTAAAATTTGGTGACAATGATATTCAGACCAGACAGCAATTGAATTAAAATAAAAAATAAAAACCGAGCAGTTTATAAAAAGTTTAAGATATTTCACCTTTAAGAAGCTTTTAGCACTCAAGTATTTCTCATCTGGTACATGGGACTTTACCACGATGCCTTTAGTTTTATTCATTAGTTTTATTCATTAGTTTTATTCATTAGTTTCTTTCAAAACTTGGTATTTTCTACATAATTTTTTACCGTATTGTTTATGAATACATGAGAGATATCGTCATGATTGCACAATCGACTTCGTCTTCGTCTACCAGGCTCCTGACGAACAATTTCAAATGCCATTTCTTGTATCAAATCATGCATCTCAACACTGTTGTTTGAAATATCAATAGTTAAAAGCGAATTTTGAACAAGAGCATTTATCCCAATACGACCACATGGGCCACAAATGTCTAGTCTTTCAATTACTTCCATCTTGTCCATCCCCTCAAGGAACAATGCAACATCAAGAAATATATTTTTGTTCATCTCATCTAGTTCATCGTAACTTTGTTTGAGCAAATCAAAAATTTCTGACTCGAGGAATTTTCCACAGCTTATCCAAATCACTTTCCCATTCATCTTGATCTCTCTTATACACTAAGCGTCCCAAAAATTTAAGAGCTAGTGGAAGGCCATTGGCATAATTTACAAAACCCTTGGACAATTCCAAGAAACCTTCCTCAGGTTCATTTTTTTTGAAGGCATTCCGACTAAAGAGCTCAAGAGCATCATCATCACCTAATCCCTCTACCTTATATGATGCCTGCATATAATGCTTAACTAGCAACCGTTCTTCTCTAGTATTAATTATGATTATACTCCCCTTACCAAACCAATCCTTTTCTCCGGCAATTTTTTCTAGTTGGCTTGATTCATTCACATTATCAACAATAAGAACCTTTTTATTAGATAAGCAATTCTTAATGAAATAGGTCCCCAACTGTTCATCCGAAACTTGAGTAATTTGTTCCTTCAAGACCGGGAGAAGAAGCTGTCTTTGTAGATTAACAAGATTCCCACGTTCAGAAACCTCTCTAACATTAGCAAGAAAGCAGCTAACTTCAAAATGAACAGAAATGCTCTCATAAACTAGCCTAGCAATCGTCGTCTTGCCAATGCCGCCCATCCCCATAAGCGAACATCATCCGTAGGAGCTAATAGCCAATCTATTTCCTCAGGTGTAAACTTTCTTCCCACTAACTCTGCGGAATCTAACAATTTGAATGTGCGATGCATTTTACTCCACACCCATTCAACAATCTTTTCAATAAGCTTTCTTTCACACCTACAAGGAAGAAAATTAAAACGATGATTAAGTTAAAAATATAAGCCATGGGTTTTGTTAAGACATATAGAGAAGCTGTTCATTCATGCTTACTCATTCTTTGAATCTATCCCAGATAAATTGGCTACTTCTGTTAAAGCATCTCTCCAGCGCTTCACCTTATCGATGTCTTTCTTAAACCTTTTCTCATGCTCAGTGAAGGCGTCCGCAAACTGCTGCTTTGTTTTCTCACATCGGAGGGATCCACATTATAAAACATTGGCAGAATTGTGCCCTTGGATTTCATGCATTGGAGTGTTGGAAAAAATGGCTCACCTAAAGATACAAGGATGTTTTGGCGCTGAAAAATGAAGATTTTGAATCTGCCTAAAAGCGACCGGGTCTGGACATTTGCGACCGGTCGTTTTCACAGAGAAACGAAGCTCTGTCAGGAAGTCGACGAGCGACCGGTCGCTATCTCCTTGCGACCGGTCGTCGATAGAGCAAGCGACCGGTAGCACACCATTTACGACCGGTCGTTTTGTCACAGAAACGAATTGGAGCATTTTGTTCAAAAGCGACCGGTCGCCATTCCTGGCGACGGTCGTCCCAGTCGTGTGACGTTTTTTCTTACGTGTTTTCAACTGTGTTTTCGATGGCTATCGCTTTCCACATGATTTCAGAGGCTTGTGGGTCACTTCTGAGGTGTAAGAACGTTGACTACCTGCTGGATAGTTGGGAGAGCACTCATGACAAATTAGTTATCTTAATTCAAAGATATCACTCTCCATTTTCTGGTGTAAGTGGGAGGTGGCTGAGTGGAATGTTATTTACCTACTTGATCTTACATTTAGTCTAAGTTATTGACTAAAGGAGGAACGTGGAGGACAAAGATGGTGCCTTATCTTATGTCCATTGGCTTGTGTAGGAAATGGGGTGAAGTAAGATAACATAAGAGGAGAAAACAAGTTGAATAATTGTAAGTGGAATAAGCTGGAATTCTTAGTTGTCAGAGATAGAGTTTTCAGTTTTGTCAAGATAGCCAAGGGGAGAGCAAGAGAGTTCTCTAAGTGTATCAAGGTATTGAGCAAGGGTGAGAGAGAAACAGATTGTGAGGGTAGTGTTCTAAGGGGGTTTCCTTTTGTAAACCAAAGTTGTAACCTATCTTCATTAGTGAAATTTCTCAAGGTGATCACCAAAGAGGATGTAGGCAATTTGCTGAACCTCTATAAACACTTGTGTCATTTGTGCTTGGTTAATTTGTGTGTGTGTGTGTAAGACTCATCCATCATTGAGTTCTTTGTCTAAAGTCCATCAACAACAAGATCTTTAAGGGCAGTGAGTTTATCAGAAATTCACAACAAGTGGTATGAGAAGCTGTGTTTGGCAGCTGGAACTAGTTCTTCTCTTGGATTGCTAGTGTGTTGAAGATGGCAAGTGACTTAGAAGCTGAGAGTGGTAGCAGTTCACATCATGTGAAGCAACCACAGGTAGCAAGCATGAAGGTGGAGTTAAAGCCTTTCACAGGGAAGGAGAACTTCACTCTTTGGCAACGAAGGATGAAGTCAGCTCTTACACAACAACAACTCCATGTTGTGTTGGTTGGCAAGGAGAAGAAGCCAGCAAGCATGACGGATGATGAGTGGGGAGTTCTTGACGAGTTAGCCAGAGGAGCCATCGAAAACTACCTCTCCGATGAGGTGCTCATCAACGTGATAAAGGATACGGCGAAGCAAACATGGGAGAAGCTCGAAGAAATGTTTGCAGGGAAGTCGTTGTCCAACAAGCTCTTCCTCAAGGAAGAACTCCTGAATCTTAAGATGGAGGAGGGAGGAAATCTAATGGAACATCTAAGTAGTTTCAATAGATGTGTTGCTGACTTGCAGAGAATGGATGTGAATTATAGTCCGGAGGATAAGGCTCTTATGTTGTTGACATCCTTACCTCCGTCCTATAAACATTTCCGGACCACTCTTATGTTCGGGAAGGTTACTCTTGATTTTGAGCCTGTGGTGCAAGACATCATGACACACCATAGGATGACTCAACGTTCGGGAGAAAACTCTCAAGGTGAAGGTCTAGTTGCAAAGACCGGAGAGAGAGGCCGTTCAAAGAAGCGTGATGGCAAGAAAGGCAATAGAGGAAGGTCCAAATCCAAGGCAAAGGAAGGTTGTTTCGAGTGTGGGTCAAAGGAGCACTGGAAAAGAAATTGCCCCATATGGAAGGAGAAGAAGAACAAAGGGAAGAATGCAGCAAACACAGCTGAGTTTGTCACTGAGAGTGATGGTGAGCTTTTGTGTGTTAATAGCAATGTTAAAACAAATGCATTGGCTAATTCTTCAAGGTGTTCCTCTTCTGATTGGATTTTGGATTCTGGGTGCTCATATCATATGTGCTCAAACAAGGAGTGGTTTGACACGTATGAGAAAGAAGATAGCAGTGAAGTGATGATGGGGGATGGCTCAATGTGTAGAGTCAAAGGCACCGGTACAATCAAGGTGAAGATGCATGATGGGGCTGTTAGGACACTTGGAATGGTAAGACACATTCCAAAGTTGCGTAAGAATCTCATTTCCCTTGGAACTCTTGATAAGAATGGTTATTCATTCAAAGCAAATGGAGGGAAACTCATAGTCTCAAAAGGTTCACTTGTGATTATGAAGGGAGAAATTCAACCTAACTGTCTATATAGGTTGTGTGGTACAACAATCATAGGTGGAGCAGCTGTATCTACAAGCAAGGACTCAGAAGATGAAACTCAGCTTTGGCATTTGAGGCTAGGGCACATGAGTGAGAGGGGCATGCAGGAACTACACAAAAGAAAGTTGTTGAAAGGTGTTCAAAGTTGCAAGCTTGAGTTCTGCAGATTTTGTACCATGGGAAAGCAATCAAAAATAGCTTTCAAGCAGCGAAACAAAGAGGAAGAAAGCACAGGTGTGCTAGATTATATTCACACGGATGTATGGGGGCCATCACCGGTTAAATCGAAGGGTGGAGCTCGCTATTTTGTGACTTTCTTGGATGATTTTTCCAGGAAGGTTTGGGTCTACTTCATGAAGGAGAAATCTGAGGTCTTCACCAAATTCAAAGAGTGGAAGGCGGAAGTAGAGAACCTAACCGGAAGAAAGATCAAGATCCTAAAGAGTGACAATGGTGGTGAATATAAAGACAGCAAGTTCCTTGAGTTTTGTAGAAGTGAAGGCATTAAAAGGCACTTTACCGTAAAGAAGACACCCCAACAAAATGGAGCTGCGGAGAGGATGAACCGAACTCTCATGGAGCGTGAGAGATGTATGAGAATTCATGCAGGATTGCCCGAATCTTTTTGGGCAGAAACGGTTAACCACGCTGCCTATTTGGTTAACCGATCGCCTTCAAGAAATCTTGAGTTCAAATGTGCAGAGGAGGTATGGTCTAATAAGTCAATTGATTATTCGAATCTTAAGGTGTTTGGATGCAGTGCATATGCACTTATTCCTAGTGATGAAAGATCCAAGTTGAAGCCAAAGTCTCTTGAATGTATTTTCATTGGATTTGAGAGTGGTGTGAAGGGCTACAAGCTATGGGATCATGTGAACCACAAGAAGATACTCAGCAGAAATGTTGTGTTTGATGAGAAGACCATACCTATGAACAAAGTCAAGAATTCAGAGGCAAAGGAGGATGTTGTTGAGAAAGAAACAACCATTGAAGTTCCACTCAAGAAGGTGTCAAGAAAGACTTCTCAGAAACAGCCAACTGAAGACGTTAGGAGGAGGAGGTGGAGTCTGACATTGAAGAGGAAGAAGCTGGACAGCATCAACAACACACTCAAGAAGAAGAAGAGGCTCAAGAACAGGTGGAGCCATCATCTATAGCTCGGTCCAGGCCCAAGAGAACCATCAAACCACCTCAAAGGTTTGGATGGGAGATGGATGCAGTTCACTATGCCCTAAATGCTAGTGAAGAAGAACCAACCACGTTCCAAGAGGCTGTTGAGAACAAGGAACGGGAAAGTTGGATGGAAGCTATGATGCAAGAGATGGAATCTCTACACCAAAACTCAGTTTGGGAGTTAGTTCCTAAACCCAAAGGTCGCAAGGTTATTGGCTGCAAATGGGTGTTTAGGAAGAAAGAAGAAATGCATGAGAAGGGTGCCACCTTATTCAAAGCTCGGTTGGTGGCAAAAGGATTCTTGCAAAAGGAGGGAGTTGATTATGATGAAATCTTCTCTCCGGTGGTGAAACATACTTCTATACGGCTACTACTCTCCATAGTAGCACAAGAGGACATGGAGGTGGAGCAAATGGATGTGAAGACTGCTTTCCTTCATGGTGAATTGGAGGAAGACATCTACATGTGCCAACCTCAAGGGTTCATTGAAGCAGGGAAGGAAAATCTGGTTTGTAGGTTGAAGAAGTCTTTATATGGGCTGAAGCAATCTCCAAGACAGTGGAATAAATGCTTTGATTCTTACATGATGAAGATTGGGTATAGAAGATGTGAATCTGATTGTTGTGTTTACTCTCATGCATTCAAGGATGGTAACTTCATCCTTTTGCTTCTTTATGTTGATGACATGCTAATTGCATGTAAAGACATGTCAAAAATCCAGAATTTGAAGACATTGCTTGGAAGGGAGTTTGACATGAAGGATCTTGGTGCTGCACAAAAGATCCTAGGAATGGAGATAAGGAGAGGCAGAAATGAAGGCAAGTTGTGGCTGTCACAAAGCAAGTACATTTCCAAGGTACTTGAAAAGTTCAATATGATGGATTGCAAGCCGGTGTCTACTCCTTTGGCGGAGCATTTTAAGTTAAGTGCTCAGCTATGTCCTTCTACGGAAGAAGAGAAGGAATATATGAGTAAAGTTCCATATGCAAGCTTGGTAGGGTGTCTCATGTATGCAATGGTTTGTACACGCCCCGACTTAGCTCAAGCCGTAAGTGTGGTGTCAAGGTATATGGCGAATCCTGGAAAGCAACATTGGGCAGCAGCAAAATGGATTCTCAGGTACTTGAAGGGCACCAAAAGGCTTGGGATATTGTTTGAAAGACAACAAGGAAAGGCATGTGTGTCGGGGTTTGTAGATTCTGATTATGCTGGAGATCTTGACAAGAGGAGATCCACCACAGGATATGTCTTCACTTGTGGTGGAGGACCGATTAGTTGGAGAGCAGTGTTACAATCGGTTAGTGCCTTGTCTACTACGGAAGCGGAGTATATGGCTTTAACGGAAGCTTCAAAAGAAGCGGTATGGCTGAAGAGATTGGCAAAGGAATTCGGGATTACTCAAGACTTGGTGGTGATTCAAAGTGACAGTCAAAGTGCTATATGCTTAGTGAAGAATCAAGTGTTCCATGGAAGGTCCAAACACATTGATGTGAGATACCACCGGATAAGGGATTGGGTGAATAATGGAGACATCACTGTAATGAAGGTTCATACGAAGGAGAATGCTTCAGATTGTCTAACAAAGCCAGTCACAACAGCAAAGTTCAAGCATTGTTTGAGCTTGCTCAATCTTGTTACATGCTAAAGATTGAGGTGGAGTTCTTGAGTGTTATTAGGACGATTCTCAAGACATTACAGATGTCCTAGAAGGCAATGATGTCCACAAGGAGTATTAGGCTCGCCATGGTGGAGATTGTTGGAAAAAATGGCTCACCTAAAGATACAAGGATGTTTTGGCAGCTGAAAAATGAAGATTTTGAATCTGCCTAAAAGCGACCGGTCGCTGGACATTTGCGACCGGTCGTTTTACACAGAAACGAAGTCTGTAGGGAAGTCGACGAGCGACCGGTCGCTATCTCCTTGCGACCGGTCGTCGATAGCAGCAAGCGACCGGTCGCACGCCATTTACGACCGGTCGTTTTGTCACAGAAACGAATTGGAGCATTTTGTTCAAAAGCGACCGGTCGCCAGTTCCTGGCGACCGGTCGTCCAGTCGTGCCTGTGACGTTTTTTCTTACGTGTTTTCAACTGTGTTTTCGATGGCTATCGCTTTCCACATGATTTCAGAGGCTTGTGGGTCACTTCTGAGGTGTAAGAACGTTGACTACCTGCTGGATAGTTGGGAGAGCACTCATGACAAATTAGTTATCTTAATTCAAAGATATCACTCTCCATTTTCTGGTGTAAGTGGGAGGTGGCTGAGTGGAATGTTATTTACCTACTTGATCTGACATTTAGTCTAAGTTATTGACTAAAGGAGGAACGTGGAGGACAAAGATGGTGCCTTATCTTATGTCCATTGGCTTGTGTAGGAAATGGGGTGAAGTAAGATAACATAAGAGGAGAAAACAAGTTGAATAATTGTAAGTGGAATAAGCTGGAATTCTTAGTTGTCAGAGATAGAGTTTTCAGTTTTGTCAAGATAGCCAAGGGGAGAGCAAGAGAGTTCTCTAAGTGTATCAAGGTATTGAGCAAGGGTGAGAGAGAAACAGATTGTGAGGGTAGTGTTCTAAGGGGGTTTCCTTTTGTAAACCAAAGTTGTAACCTATCTTCATTAGTGAAATTTCTCAAGGTGATCACCAAAGAGGATGTAGGCAATTTGCTGAACCTCTATAAACACTTGTGTCATTTGTGCTTGGTTAATTTGTGTGTGTGTGTGTAAGACTCATCCATCATTGAGTTCTTTGTCTAAAGTCCATCAACAACAAGATCTTTAAGGGCAGTGAGTTTATCAGAAATTCACAACATGGAGAATCTTCGTAAGTTCATCCAAGCACCAGGAAGAAGATGCATAATTTAGCGAGAGAACAACGATTGCAAGCCTTGATTCTTCAATTGCATTGAAGAGCTCTGAAGAAATAGGTGTCCCTCTTTCAAGCTTAGGATCGTCCTTGAATGTTTTAATGCTCCTGAGCTGCAATTCGTGGTATAAATGGGATACAAAGCTAAGTCGAGTGTCCTCACCGCTGAAACTTAAAAACGCATCGTAGTTTGGTTGAGGAGCAGACTGATCAGGTGAAGGAAGAAAGGCATAGTCTCTTTGGGTGCTCAATGCCATTTGGTAATCTGCTGCTGCTGTAAACACTCAATGAAAATAAGCCTTTCGCTAATTAAATCTTCAAAAATCCAAACACTCAACTAATAAATAGAAAGATGATGATAAATGGCTTGCAAAAAGAAAAGGATTAAAATTTAAAGAGGTCTTTTTTGGGTATATGAAAATATAGTAAACCAGAGGAAAAATAAGGACGTTGAGGAAACAAGTTTCAGAGCAAAGAAAAGGAAACAAAAAGTTGGACAAGTGGGGAAATCATATTATATACGTTGAGGAAAATATAGATAGTGGAACATGTTATGTTATGTTTTGGGTTTTTTTTTCCACTTCAACAGAGAGAAACAGAGGAATTCAACATTTAAAACAAAAATATAAGCCTCATGACTACACAACTGAACTAAAAATTGTTGAAATATAAGTGGAATAGCTGAAATGTTCGTTTAGTTTATTTCAGATTGTATTTTCTGCATGCTTAAATGTGAGCCATTGGATTATAGTCCAATGGACAGTTAAGATGTAAACTTAGAGAAAGTGTTAGTTTATGCCATGTGTCTTTATCTCATAGGATAGATGAATGGATGGTTAGATTGAGCTGATGTAAGAAAAGAATATTCTTATTCCTAACGGTTTTATAACAAGCACAATGTGTTCGTGAGCCAGAGTGCAAGAGTGAGTCACAGACTCATTTTTGTGAGCTATCGTCCTCTCCAAGTTTTCTGTGTTTTCATTTCCTTAGCTCCTGAGCTCCATTTACCAATAATCCAAACCTAATCAGATCATAGTCTGAGAATTCTAACATGGCCTCAGAGCCAGGTTCGATCGTCTTCTCCTGGGCGTTTTAAATCTCTGAGCTGCGTGAGCTGAAGTTCTTGACGTTGAGCTTGAGATTTCGCGATCTGTGTCTAATATGGCTAGATCAACGGCGAGAACTATGAGTTATTGAGTATAAGGATGAAAACCATATTCAAATCTCATGGATTGTGGGATTTGGTGGAAAAAGGTGTAAAGAATTCAGTTTCGAAGGGAGCTGATGAAATTGAATGAAAAGAAGAAGGACAAGGAGGCATCAAGTGGTGCTGAGAAGATATCTCTCACAGAGGCATTTATGAAAGATGCTAAAGCTCTTGGACTGATCCAGGGAGCAGTTTCTGAGGAAATTTTTCCTAGGATCGCTCATGAAGAAACATCAAAGGGAGCCTAGAATCTTTTGATGCGAGAATTTCATGGAGACAAACAGGGTGAGAGGTGTAAAATTATAGAGTTTACGTAGGGATTTTGAATACACTAGAATGAGAGATGATGAATCCTTGTCTGCTTATCTTGCAAAACTGTTTGACCTCATAAATCAAATGAGAAGTTATGGAGAAAACTTATCTAAGGGAAGAGTAGTGCAGAAATTGTTGATTAGCTTACCTGCTATGTATGATCTTATATGTTCTGTGATTGAGCATTCAAGGGATATAGATACAATTGAGGTTCAAGAGGTTGTTGCCTCGTTGAAAGGTTTTGCACAGAGGTTGGAGAGACACACTGAGCATAAAACTGAGAAAGCATTTGCTAGTCTCAGTGTGAATTCCAAAACAGATAAATCAACTGGAAAACACAGTGATAAAGATCAAAAGAATTGGAAGACAAAAGACAAAAGTGGGATAATAAACCCACTGATAGTGCTAAGAATTCATGTAAGCATTGTGGAAAACTGCATTTGGTGAATGTCGTTTTAAAGGCAAGCCAAAGTGTTACAACTTGTGACAAGTTTGGACATATGGCAAAAGATTGCTATAGCAAGAAACCTGCACAACAACAGCTGAATTATGCAACTCAGATTCCTACTTCACCAACTATGTTCTTTTTCAATAATGCAGCTGACAAAAGGCCTATGGAAGATGTATGGTACTTGGACAGTGGTTGTAGTAACCGTATGACTGGCAAGGAGGATGTTTTGATTGACATTGATAGAAGCTTAACAGCAAAGGTTGCAATGGGAACAGGGCAGCTAGTTGATGTTCTAGGAAAAGGAAGTTTGGTAGTTGAGACAAAGATGGGAAAGAGATACATCAAAGAGGTGATGCTTGTATCTGGTCTCAAGGAGAATTTACTTAGTGTTGGACAAATGATGGAGCATGGATACTTTCTAATTTTTGGAGATAACAAAGCAGATATCTATGATAATTGCTCACTCTCTAATCCTGGTGGCTAGGGTGCAAATGAAAGGAAATAGAAGTTTTCCTTTGAATCTTCGTACAGAGTTACATTTGGCACTAAAGGCAAGTGTATGTCAATCAACATTGATTTGGCATAGGAGGATGGGGCACTTAAACTTCAACAGTTTGAATTAATGCAAAATGAGGGAATGGTGTTTGGATTGCCAGATATTAAAGCCACAAGTGATGTGTGTGAAGGGTGCATTTTTGGAAAGCATTGTAGGGAGTCCTTTCCAAAAGAAGCAACAAGCAGAGCTGCAACTCCACTTGAATTGGTACACACAGATGTTTGTGGACCAATGCAAACTGTTACAAAAGCAGGAAATAAATATTTCCTTACTTTCATAGATGACAGTACTCGAATGTGTTGGATCTACTTTCTGAGGTATAAGTCTGAAGTATTCAATGTGTTCAACAAGTTTAAAGCTATGGTTGAATTGCAAAGTGGCTATAAACTAAAGAAGTTGAGAAGTGATAGAGGAGGTGAGTATACATCTACTGAATTTAGCAGATTTTGTGAGGAAATGGGAATGGAAAGATAGCTTACAGTTGCATATTCTCCACAGCATAATGGGGTAGCTGAAAGGAAGAATAGATCAATTGTTGAAATGGCAAAGTGTACGATGGTTGAGAAGAAAATGCCACTGGAATTTTGGGCTGAAGTAGTCAACACTGCTGTATATGTTTTGAATAGATGTCCCACTAAAGCTTTAGAGAAGAAAACACCATTTGAAGTTTATAATGAAGAAAACTAGGAATTAAGCATCTAAGAGTGTTTGGTTCCTTGTGTTATGCACAAGTTCCAGTAGCAGAGACAAAAGCTTGATCTGACTAGCACCAGGTGTGTGTTTCTTGGATATGGCAGTTGTGAAAAGGGTTACAGGCTATACAATCTTGAATCAGGCAAAGTGATCATTTCTAGAGATGTTGTTTTTAATGAGGAGGCTAGTTGGGACTAGAATGCACAAAAAGAGTGCAGCATTTCCATTTCACTTACTGATGTTGTTGCTGAAGAAAGAAAAACAGATTGATGAGTCACATGGGGCTCAAGCAAAAATGTTAGAGATTAGTGAAGAAGAACACACTGAAGTTGTCACAGGTCCACAGGATTTTGATCATACTCCTCGAAAATATAAGAGTATAGCTGAAGTCTATGAAAGATGCAATGTGTGCATCATTAAGCCTGAGTCATTTGAAGAAGCTGTCAAAGATGACTCATGGCAGAAAGCAATGAAAAATGAGATTGAAATGATAGAGAAGAATAACACTTGGGATTTGGTTGGTACACCCTCTGATAAACCAGTTATTGGAGTTAAGTGGGTGTATAAAACCAAGTTAAACTTGGATGGTTCTGTTCAGAAGAATAAAGCAAGACTGGTGGCAAAAGGTTACTCTCAAAAGCCTGGAATAGACTTCAATGAGACTTTTGCACCAGTGGCAAGGTAGATACAATTCGAATTTTGGTGGCTTTGGCTACACAGAAAGGATGGAAGATGTTTCAGTTGGATGTGAAATCAGCATTTTTGAATGGAATGTTACATGAAGAAGTTTATGTTGATCAACCACCTGGTTTTGTGATTAGAAACAAGGAAGATGGAGTTTATAGACTGAAGAAGGCCTTGTATGGTCTTAAACAAGCTCCAAGAGCTTGGTATGAAGAGATCAATTCTTACTTTGAAAAAGCTGGTTTTAAAAGGAGTCTTAGTGAAGCAACTCTATATGTGAAGTCTGCAGAGAGTGGCATCCTTATTGTTTCACTCTATGTAGATGATATCATCTATACTAGAAGTTCTAGAGAATTATTGATGGATTTCAAGACTGAAATGATGAAGCAATATGAAATGACTGATCTTGGTCTATTGCATCATTTTCTGGGATTAGGGGTGATACAAACTAAGACATATTTTCTTGCATTAGAAGAAATACGCAAAGACTCTTCTGGATAGGTTTGGCTTCAAGGATTGCAAGTCAATTGCTACTCTTCTTGCAGTGAATGAGAAATTGTCTAAGCAGGATGGTAGTGAACAAGCTTATGAAAGTTTATACAAGTAGGTGGTGGGGAGTTTGTTGTACCTGAAGCTCAACAAGGCCTGATATTATGTTTGCAGCCAGTCTCTTAGCTAGATTTATGCATGGTCCTGCCAGGAAACATATGGGAACTGCTAAGAGAGTACTTAGGTACATACAAGGCACACTTGATTATGGCATAGCTTATGAAAGAGGAAAGGAAGCAGTGCTAATTGGCTATTATGATAGCGATTGGTCAGGAAATGAGGATGATATGAAGAGCACTTCTGGATATGCATTCCATCTTGGATCAGGTGTCTTTTCTTGGGCATCAGTCAAGCAAACCAGTGTGGCTCTCTCCACTGCAAAAGTTGAATACGTGAGTGCAGCTGAAGCAACTGGACAAGCAATGTGGTTGAGGTTTGTTCTTTCAGACTTTGGTGAAGAAGTCAGTGCAACATCAATTTTATGTGATAATACCTCTGCTATAGCTATAACTGCCCGCCGCGCAAATCTCACTGCCTGGAGTTCCGGGCCGAGGGGATGTGCGCGGGCGTGCCAGCACGGTCTCCGTGCGTCGAGGTGTGGTTTGGATGGAAGTGGTGAAATGGTGCGCCTGTTTGGACTTGACTTTTAATCAAACGATTGTGGCCGAGAGAGGAACTAATCTCGACCGTTAGGTTCACGGCCTGAGCTACAAGGCCGTTTAGTGGTGGTGTCGATGGTGGTTTTAGGGCGGCGCTCCGGCGCGCTGCTCAGTGAGCGACGGTCGTATGATATATGGGGTGAATGAGCGAATAATAGAGATGGTGCTCGGCGCCTTGAAAATCAAGGGTCGTATGATATATTGATGAATGGATTTTCCTTACAAACTAACACTACTCGTAGAAAAGTAAGTAAAGATATTGAAAGTGCATTACAGGAAAATATAAGTTGCTCCGTTGGCGCCTAATTCCAGTACCTTCTCGGCGCCTAATTCCAGGACCTTCCTGGTTGGTCGGCCGTTTGCATCGTGACCAGTAAGGACAACCCATCCAACGTCGTCGTCGTAAATCCGAGCTTGTACGGCGTTGGCCTCAAAAGGTTTTTCGTCGGCCGGGTGTATAGACACCTTCTGGCCGTCCCAAAAGAATAATAGTTGGAAGAGGGAGGACGGTATACACCCAGACTGGTGGATCCAGGTCACGGCCGAGCAATATGTTGTAGTCGACGCTGGATTCGACCACGTAGAAAGCCGCGACTCTTGTTTTAAACTGTCGCCGACGAAGCTGCTCATGACGACGTCGCTGGGGATGAGGTCCTCTTTTGACTTGTCTAGCTTCCTCATCAAGGAATAAGGAAGGATGTTAACCGTCGCCCCAGCGTCGACGAAAACCTTGGACACGGGCACCCCCTCAACATGAGCCGAGATGTATAACGGTTTGAGGTGTCAATATTTGTTCGGCTCGTCTCTAGGTATGACCTCGTTAAATGCTACGGCCAACAGTTCTTCCTTCGTCTTTGGCCTCTGATCAAGCTGCTCCTGGGCCACGTCATCCTCCAGGTCGTCAGTCCGCCCCTCCTGGGGCTGAAAACTCAGATGGTAGCACCAAGACCATGTTGATGCCGAACTCCTCTGGCTCCCGCGGGTTTCCCCCCCAGCTTCTTCTTCGGCCTTACGGCCGTCTTCGGCGAGAACCTCTTCCTCGACCATTCGAGGATCCCCTCATATTCTCCATCGGAGATCCCTAAAGTGGGGTCGTCTTCGGCCTCATGCCCGAAGAAGGATCGCGAAACCCTCGATTATGGGCCTGGCAGTCCCCGGGATATCGGTTGTAGATGTTTTGGTCTCAGAGGGTTCCGAGGCCTCGCATCTCCGTCCTTGAGGGCCTGTCTTCCCTTCGCCAGGGTGTCCCTGGCCGTTAGTAATCGTCCAGGCAGCTTACCCGGGCCTTCTCCTCGGTCGTGAGGCCAAAGATAGTGTCCGTCGGAGTCATAGTGAAATATTGGCGGAGATATTCTAAATCATCCTTGCTGAAGGGGATTTTAGCCTCGATCCGCCGAGGTCGGGCTGGTAATTTGGCAGACCCTTCGCTCTGGCTTCCCTGTTGCCTGATATACGGCCTTAATGGCCGGGTCAGGACTGCCGGTGATGAGGAGCCCCTCTGCCTTTATATTTTGAGGGCCAAGTCCACAATTTCACGGCTTTCAGGGGTCATGCCGTATAGGTCCGTGGCCGAGTGGTCTTTATGGAATTCCATGAGAAAGGACAGACTGTTGGCCGAAGGGGGGGTCCCTTCCACGGTATATGTTGACGATGCCCTCGTCTGTTCTTTCCAGGGCCGCGGCCTTCTGCGAACCGAAATGGCCGCTGTTCCACGGCGACTCTCTTCCTGCCTCAGGGCGCCACGTTCTTGGAGGCTTGGTATTGGCCGCTTTTGCCGCGAGGGGACGATTGGAGTGGATGGCGGCCCGTCTCAGCTGCCATTTTCTTTTGGCGCTTGGAGCCTTCGGCCTCGGTCATTTGTACTCCGGCCCTCCTGAACCTCTCCCTGCATCCTTCTCAGCTGGGTTTTCGTCAGTGGTTCGGCTCTCCGCCCCAGGCCGTGCATGGTACCAGCGGTCGTCCTATATGACCGGCGGTTTGAAAGTTTTCAATGGCCTAGGGGCGGCCTCGTCTTTGTAACCCACCGAGGTACTAGGGGTTTGTGGCCCCAATCGGCTGAAAACGGCTCTCCTGGCCGGTCGACGGTCACACCTGGCCGTTAAATTTCTTCATGGTTGGGTGGGGTGACACGGCAGCCTTCCTCTTGTTCTCCTGCGGCCGACTGGCCGATCTCATGTTTGCAATGCTCGCAGAGCAGTGGCTCCAAATCGGCCAATGGCCCCTTCTCTTTCACCGTCCAACGAGTTTCCCTATACCCGGCTGGGAGTTGGGCGTCGACCATGTTGACGACAGGGTGGGGGGAACGGCTTGGAGTCAACTTGCATGGCCGCCTTCTCCGGAAACTGAAGCTTCTTTTCATCTATCAATTTCTGGATGACGTCTCGCAGAACAATGCAGTTGTTGGTGTTGTGAGACCAAGAACTGTGGTATTTGAAAAACGTCTTCCCTTTGAGCTCATCGGGTTTCGGAATTTTATGGCCGAAAGACAACTTGACCATTTTCTCGGCCAAAAGTAGGTCGAAGATAGCTTCGGCCCTCGTTAAATCAAAGGTGTAGGCCTTCGCTTCCCGCGTCGCGAACTTGTCGTCGGGAATTTTTGTGCTGCCGTTGTCAGTTTTAACCAGCCCTTTGCAGACGAAGGGTTTGTCTATGCTGACTTCGGCCGAACTCATCTCCACTTCCTCGCTCTCGGCCCCTGCGGAGCCGCCCGCTTCGGCATAGCTGACGATGGGATTCCTGTAGTACGTCCCTTTGAGGCCGTCTTCTTCTGCATCTCCTCTTTTAACAAGGACGCATCTGTCCACCTTGTTGGTCAAGTCATGCATGTCCCGGAATTCGAATTCCCTGGAATTTCTTCCGGTACTCAAATTCCAAGCCCTCTTCGGCCATCTTGACAAACTCCCTCTCTGGTAGGTTCGTGCGGCACCAGTTTCGGCATGTCTTGAACTGCTGCAGGTAATCACGAGGTGATTCGTCTGACGTCTGGCTCATCCTCGCCAAGCTCAACGACCGTTATCTCTCGGTTGGTCTGATAGAAATGTTCGTGGAATATTGTTTCCACATCAGACCAATCCCTTCCTGAGTTTGGCAGGAGGTTTATGAACAACGAGAACGCCGCTCCGGTCAACGAATGAACAAATAGACGGAGCTTCTAGGCGTCCGCATCGGCCTCTCCATCCTGGGCCGTGAAACGGCCTATGTGTTCAATGGAGGAGGTCTGCCCATCCCCCGGAGAATAGCATGAATTCTGGTAATCGATAGTTTGAGGGAGAGAGGGATTCGGTCGATTTCTGGCGGGTACGGCCTTGTATATCTCGGTGTGTCCTGCCGCCTGGGCTCAGGCCGTCTTCGATCATCCGCCGGACGTCTTCAAGTCGGAGCCCCTGAGGTGGTGCCTCCTGTGGCCGCATATGGCCGCGGGACCCTGCTGCGCGTCGTTGTACGGCCTAGCTTGCGGGGCCGTTGAACAAGGGGCTCTGCCGGAATGACTGAGCGCCCTAGCTTGCGTATGCGTTGACGCTGGAATGGCCGACCGGTAGTGGAGGTCAGAGCCTGGCGAAACAACGACGCCTGCAATGGTGGTGAGACGGTCGTATTGCTCTGACCGTACTGTCGTGATACACAGTGGTCGCGTTGCTTGGACCAGGATGGGCGTGGACGGCCGCAGGATGGGACTGGGCCGAGTGGATGAATCGCAGGATGTGCGAGGCTCCTGTGCCCTAGTGACACGGCCAAAGCATGGAGTGGTCCACGCATTGTCTCTGCCGAGTAGGTTGGCCGGGGCTCGCCCACGTGGGCTGGGACTGCCCCCAGCTGTTTGTCGGCGGCAACGATGCTGGCCGTAACCTGATGCTTGGGGGTGGGCCGAGACGCCGAGGCTGCTGCCTTCGCCGTAAGGCTCGATTCTCTCGCGCTCTCGACTCCCCTGTCCCGCTCTGGGAGGTGTCGCGGTGAGGTTACCAGCATCCTCTCTTGAAAGAGCGTTCGTAGCTCCGAGGAGAACCCTCCATTGCGGCCATGAAGGATGTCTCTATCCCTGTAGGTCTGCTGGACATCAGTTCCTCTACTCCTGCCTATTCCTGCATGGATTCGGCCGTGCGATCCGTCGTTACTGGAACGCTGGCCAGATCCCGACCGAGTGTTCGGTCTCGGTGATTGGTGAAGTGGACTCAGGAGTCTCAGAAGTCATTTCGACTCCTGTGTTTTTGAGCTTTGCATGTGCCCTGGTTTCCACCATAAGTTTTTGAAAAGTAGTCTCACCGGGCGTGCCAAAAGTGTCTGCCGCAAATCTCACGGCCTGGAGTTCCGGGGCCGAGGGATATGCGTTGACACGTGGCTTCCTGCTTTTGGGGGCGGTGTGGTTGTGCGCGGGTGTGCCAGGCACGGTCTCACGTGCGTCGAGGTGTGGTTTGGATGGAAGTGGTGAAATGGTGCGCCTGTTTGGACCTGACTTTTAATCAAACGATTGTGGCCGAGAGAGGAACTAATCTCGGCCGTTAGGTTCACTTCCTGAGCTACAAGGCCGTTTAGTGGTGGTGTCGATGGTGATTTTAGGGCCGTGCTCGGCGCGCTGCTCAGTGAGCGACGGTCGTATGATATATGGGGTGAATGAGCGAATAACAGAGATGGTGCTCCGGCGCCTTGAAAATCAAGGGTCGTATGATATATTGATGAATGGATTTTCCTTACAAACTAACACTACTCCTAGAAAAGCAAGTAAAGATATTGAAAGTGCATTACAGGAAAATATAAGTTGCTCCGTGGGAGGCTTTGGTTTGGTGTTTGAACCATTTGAATGTAGTTTGAGCCTTGTATTTATAGGGAGGGTTCCTGGAGGAGTAATCGAGGCTGAAAATCTACATAGTTGAGCCTGATTAGCGCAAGTGGGTAGTCCAATCAACATTTGGGATCGTGAAGCATGGTGTTGTGACCCCTAAATCCCGGTGAATCCGGCCCGCTCTGATCGTGGGTTTTGTGCAACTGGCCGTGGAGACGCATTTATTGCTCTGATAGTTAGTCACCCAATCTCTCAAGCTGTAAGAATTCTTGTGAGAATGTCCACGTCTAATCACTCTGTTTTCTGTCGCCAAATCCTGACTTCAGTCACTTCCCACCTTCCCTCGTGCATTAAATGCTTATTCTTGGCTAGTGGGTTTGCTGCAATAAACAGAGGCACTACTTCATTAAATGAAGCGTGGGACCCTACTGCCACTTGATGATCTGACTTTAATGCCTTTGGCCGCGATTTTTGCTCGGCCTACAATCGAGGCCGAGATGATCGTGCCTTAGCAACTTTCCCTTTGTCCTTAGGGAGGCCGAATACCTTGGCGAAACGCTGCGTTTCAGTTTTACGAGCAAGTGCTAGGGCCGAAAAGGGGGCTCCTTCGGCCAGTTCATGGCCGTGGTTTATTAGGCACAAACAATAACCAATAATCCTGTGCATCATCACAAGACAAGGCATATAAACAGTCGTTTTCATTTTATTTGTGATGCCTTACAAGATGGAGAAATTGATTTGTTGTACTCGCGGCAGAAGAGCAGACTGCAGACATTTTTACCAAAGCTCTAGCCAGAGATCGGTTTGAGTATTTGAGAAAGAAGCTTGGTGTCATTTCAGCTAAACACTTAGAAGGGAGTGTTGAAATATAAGTGGAATAGCTGAAATGTTTGTTTAGTTTATTTCAGATTGTATTTTATGCATGCTTAAATGTGAGCCATTGGATTATAGTCCAATGGACAGCTAAGATGTAAACTTAGAGAAAGTGTTGGTTTATGCCATGTGTCTCTATCTCATAGGATAGATGAATGGATGGTTAGATGAGCTGATGTAAGAAAGGAATATTCTTATTCCTAACGGATTTATAACAAGCACAATGTGTTCGTGAGCCAGAGTGCAAGAGTGAGATCACAGACTCATTTTTGTGAGCTATCGTCCTCTCCAAGTTTTCTGTGTTTTCATTTCCTTAGCTCCTGAGCTCCATTTACCAATAATCCAAACCTAATCAGATCATAGTCTGAGAATTCTAACAAAAATTGCATATGCTTTAGTTAATGTTACCTGAAACAAAACAGATATGGAAATGTAGTCGAAGCAAGCCAACAAGTTTAGCTTAGTGTTACCTCAACACCGAAAAAATTAGAGAGCTAGAGAATTTGTAAGACAACAACCACAGGACCAGCAAGCCAACCAGAAACTCACAATAAATACTTCTCAAGATCAGCCAAAAAACCAGCAACAAGAAGCAAAGCTTACAGTCAGAGAGAGAGAGAGTTGCAAAACCGTGTGGTGGCGAGCACACATTTTCTCTTGTCAGCTATCTCCAAGTCCAACGTCTCCAATGGAAGTCCTAGTCTTCGGTCAATGAGTGATTTCTTTTGAAGAGGAAGGAGGGCATTTCATTTTCGGACAAGTTCTTTTGCTTTTTATTTTATTTTATTGTCAATTATTTGAGTGGTTGCATAATTTTCTTTTGGTCAATTTTAGATAATAGCTTTGATTTAAACAATGAATGATTAAATAAAAGAATATCGTTTGGCTCATTCCGTAAAACGAGTTACTCTTGATATGTTTCTGTATATGTATATACATACTTTTGAAAATTGTCTGGACACGTTTCAAATGAAGTAAAAGGAAATGGATCTTTCCATGGAGAAGCCAAGTAATTTCTTATGTGATGTGAAATTGGGTCTATTCATTCATCGCCAGCCAACTTTGCCAAGAATCCTCGTAACAAAAGTCATAAAATAATAAATTGTCAAGAAGAATAAAAAAAAATTGTTTATATGCAATTCCAAACCAATGTCCGCACACAAAAAGACGAAATAGATGAAAAGAAAATGAAGCAGCGTGGAAGAATACCAAAGGAAGACTTGAAGGCACCCGCACACAAAGTTTGAGGAAAGGACCACAATTTCCATACAAAAATAAGGTAAAGGGACAAACTAAATTTCATGGAGGTTCGCAAGCCGCGGGCCAAATGATGATCCTTATATCATGTCATCTAAGGCAATCTGTTGATTATAAAAAGCCCACATCACTGTCATCTGCTCTCATGTTTTATTGATATTTAGCAACGTCTAATTAATGTCATTGCCTAATCTCACTTTTGCACTCTGTTATCACTCAAATCAATTTCACAAGGACAAACATCATTTTTTTTTATATCAAAAATAGCCTAATTTGGCCTTCAATTTCATAAAATCAATTTGGCCTTCAATTTCATAAAAGGCAATTTTTTTTAAAACTTACAAATATAGCTAAAATTTCACTTGAATAGACTCGAACACCCTCAAAATAAACTTACAAATAAATTTGAAAAATATGGTTTTTTATAAAAACAATTCAAAAAATTCAGGATGATTTAACTAAAGACCTTTGCATCAGAACAATTCAAAATGGCACAACAATTTAATTTCATATACTGTACCTCAAGTAAGAGTTGTTCATTGCGGCCGATATATCAAACCAATTCCTCTATACAATCACTACTACATTTTACAGTTTGCGCGACGAAGAAAATGTGGTAGCGCAAAGTGCAGTTAAGTTGCACAAAAGTCAGCGCGACAGAAATTTCGTCGCGCATAGTTCGTCGCGCAAAGATCGTGAAGAAAGACTTTGCGTGACCAATTTTAGTAATTAGTCGCGGAAAAAAGAGCGACGGTTATCCTTCATTGCACCAGAAGTTCAGGAAAGAAAGCACAGTCATTGCAAGAATACATGTAGGGACGGAGAATTGTTCGTCGCCCAAATATTTGCAAGACGAAAGCAAAGTCGTTGCAAGAATACAGCGTGAGTCCGCGCATACATGTAGGGACGAGAGAATGTTCGTGTCGCAAATATTTTCGCGACGACATGAGCGACGAAAACTTTAGTTGCGCAAACATAAAATAAATTGTTTTAAAATTTAGTTTTACAGTTTTGTATTTTGTAAAAAAGTGAATTGGCGTGATGAAAAAAGTTTCGTCGCACAAAAATAAAATATATTTTATTTAAATTAAAATTTACCTTTTTTTTATAATAAAATGAAATTGCAATAAAAAAAATGTAATGAAGAGAAATTTTTTTTATAACATAATATAAATGTATAGTACAACAGAAATGTTAAAAATGTAATTAAGAAAGTTAAAAACTAATCAAACAATGTTCCAAAATCTACTTGGTCGTCTGGCAAATGCGGCTCGGAGGTCTGGACATTGTCGACAGGGGTAGAGGTGTGGTGGCCATGCTCAGGACCTTAAGCTCGGCCACCTCTGCTATCAAAGCAGTCACCTGACTGTTCACCTGCGACGATTCACGGGATCTAGGTGGCCACCGCCGGGCATTCCCCATCCCTCGACAATATGTCCATGGCCGCCTCCCCGAGAGTCTGATCCAAGGTTTCTGTCAAGATCTGAAACCCCGCATCCTGTGGAGGAGCCACGGACTCGAGCGGCGTATCGGGAGGAAGCTGGGAGGCGGACTCCTGAAGAACCAACTGGCTCTTCTCCATCATCGTCGTATGTTTAACATAACATAAAATATTAATTAAAACATTCATATAATAACCATGAAACTTGAATGCATAAGATAATAATTAAAATTAAAGACTACTTACATGAAAGGACTCGGCCAACTCATTCCTAGGTCGAACATAAACGTCGCCAAAGATGTCAATCTCAGGGAATTTGGACCCCCCCTGAATTGAACAAGAGAAGAAAAATGTTAGTACGAAAAAAATAAATTAATATTAATGACATATTAAAAATTAAATAAAACTGACTTTATTATTACCCTCCGCCACGCCTCCATCCTATAGGAGAAGGGCATGGAACCTGAATGGTGGAGAAGAGTCTTCCTCTCCCTATTGGCCTTATTTGCTTTGGCCTTCTTCTGTTATACAAAAAATAAAACGTATTTGTTGAAATTCAAATGAAATATAAAAAATTAAATAAACATTAGTAAGAAACGTGTAATAATTTTCAACTTAATATAAAAAAAATACCACATAATCGGCCTCCTGAAAATGATAGCAGAGCCACTCCCAACTATCCTCCCACCCCTCAAGTTCCTTCGGGCAACCCTCCTGAAGAGCGACATGCGGATCATCATATGCCTGAAAATGGTGGTGCAAGTCGCTCTTCCACTGCTTGTACCTCTCAGCAAAGAGTCTATTGACGTACGCCAACAACTCGTCGCCGAGGTTCTCTACATTGTAGTTCGTCTACAATAAATTAATTACATACATTAAGTATTAAAAATATATTAAAGAAGAAAAGTAAAAACAATTAAAAGGTAGGATACATACCGACAACTGTCCACGCACCTCCATCCGCTTCTCGTCAGGCATGACCTTCCAAGACTTCCATTTCATCGGGCAATGGGTCTGAACGATGTGACCAATGTCGTGGGCCAATGAGCTATGCTGGTCCGCTGTTGGTGCAGCCCGATGCCGCTCGTCGTATCCGATATTGATACGACTGTTGGTCACCCAGGTGACCTTCGCCGTCTTTAATTGGCGACAAGGTCCCCAGGTGTTCTTCTTGGCTGCAAAGAAATATAAAATTAACGTTACAAATCCTACTAAAATTTTGGTCCGAAACAGCTGGAGTTGAAGGAAATCTTTACCTGGTTGTGACCCTGACGCACCAGCAACGGATGTCGAAGTGGTGTCGGTCGTACTTGGGGGGCGGTGACGCCGCCTGGCGCTAATAGGTTGCGCCACAGATGACTCTGATGTCGCCGGCGCATGGGAGACCCTGACAAACCGACATGTCGTCCATATGTGCTGGAGCACTGGTAGGTGACGTCGTAGCCCGGGGAGGCAAACTCTCTGCAAGTCGTCACCGCCTTACGACTTCTAATAAGGTTTGACATCTGCACAATTGAACAAGCATCCAAAGTTAAAAACATAGTTACTCTAATATGTTGTCCTAAACTATTTAAACATTTATTTAATTTTGTTTTAAATGGGGCCAACGTCTAACAAAGTAAAAATAAAAAGCCCAACAACTAATAAAACAAAAATATATATAAAAATCTTCATTAATTAACAAACATAAAAATAAATCCAATTTACCAACTAAGCATATACAATTTCATTAAGAATCTTAATTAATTAAGTAAATCATATCTTTTCCTAGGGTTCATGATTTCGGAGTATCCGGAACTCCAAATCCACAAATCCGTCGAATCCTATACGATCCTAGAAATACAAGGTACAACATACGTGAGTTTGGGTTCGATCCAACGGTCCGAACATATCAAAACAGGAAATCGCACAATAAGCGAAATCCATTCGAGGCTCAAACGATATCCAAACTGAAATTCGAACATACCTACGCGCTCATGACAACTAGGGGGTCGCATCGGGACACAGTGTTGGTTTGCTACAGTACCCACGCGCCGCCACGTGGGTGTCTAAAGCGATAACCATTGCCGAAAAAATCTCAAAATCATGGGTCAATCTTCCTACCCTAGGTTTAGGACATCGATTGGAGCCACTTTTGTTCTTGGACATAGGCCAAAAAAGGGCCGGAGCCACTTTTGTTCTTGGACATAGGCCACTTTTGTTTAGGGTTTTCAATTTCACAACCTACGCTAGCAATTCATCAAATCCTAACCAACCATCAGCTAGAGCATGAAAACAAGAGTGGAATCCATACCTCAATCGTCAAATTTGGTGGCCGGAGGAGGGAGCACGCGGCCGGAGAAACAGTGGCAAACCCGGTCAAAATTCGGTCGAAAACGACGGGGAAGGGTTTGGGTTCGAAGGTGGTGGCAGCCCGGTCTAAAAATGGTGTCGGTTTCGTGGGTTGAGGTGGTTGAATGTGGAGGTTAAGGAGGGAGGGACGGAGAGAGAGGAACAAGATAGCCGAAGAAGACGAATCTCTAACTTTTAGAAAAAAATTCGTGACCTTGCGCGACGAAGAAACGTTTTCGTCGCGCAAACCCCAAATCATGCACCCTAAACCCTAAACCCTAAACCCTAAACCCTGAGGCCTGAACCCTAAACCCTCGAAAATTATAACATTGCGCGACGTAGAACTCCTGGCGTCGCTCAAAGTGTGGTTGCGCGACAAAGAGACTATTCCTCGTCGCGCAAAGTGTGGTTGCGCTACGAAAAGGTGCGTCTCGCAAGATTTTTTTTTTTTACAAAGAATGATTATAAAAATTACTGATGAATCATATTAAAAAATCTGCAAGTATTCTCAAATAATAGAAATAATTGATGATGAAAAGACAACAATTTAAAACATGCGTGACATGGCATGGTGGAAATTTGTCTTCGCGTCAAGAGAAGTCATGGTTGAAGACTTGAAGTTCAAAAGCTTTGTGATGTGTTTCAAAGCTTTATCATGAGGTGAATATGTTGGAGTGTCATGAAAAGACGCCATGGCTAAATTAACTTAAAAGCTTGATTCAGAGATGTGTTTCAAAATAAAAAGCTTGAATGAGTTTTATGGAAGCATGTTAGGCAGAGAGTCGATAAAGTTTACATGTGTAGTAATTTAATTATATAATAAATATATATGGATGTTGAATTTGAAGTTTAATGGATCTTAGGAGTTAATGATATTTGTATAGAGTAATTAACTGCTCAATCACTCAATACAACCACAAAGGAAGCATGATGACCTTGCGCGATGAGACAACATAAACGCGTTGCGCATAATAACCTTGCGCGACCGAAAACCATCAATCGTTGCACACATTCTTGTGCGACGACGTAAGTTGCGTCGTGCAAAGTGAGGCAAAAATTTTAATTTTTTTTTGTAAAGACTTTGTGCGACAACAAACCATCCTTCGTTGCACTAATTCATTCGCGACGACGTATGCTTCATCGCGCAAAATGAGGCAAAGATTATAAAAAATAATATTTTATTTTATTTCTTTTTGTAAAGACTTTGCGCGACAAAAACACAACCTTCGTTGCACATTGTAATGAGCGACGACTTATGTTTCGTCGCGCAAAGTGAGGCAAAGATTTTTAAAAATAAATTTTTATTTATTTCTTTTTTGCAAAGACTTTGCTCGACAAAAAATCATCCTTCATTGCACTAATTGATTAGCGACGACGGATATTCGTCGCGCAAAATGAGGCAAAGATTATAAAAAATAAAATTTTATTTTATTTCTTTTTGTAAAGACTTTGCGCGACAAAAACATAACCTTCGTTGCACAAAGTAATGAGCGACGACGTATGTTTCGTCGCGCAAAGTGAGGCAAAGATTTTTAAAAATAAAATTTTATTTTATTTCTTTTTGTAAAACCGGCCTTCGTTGCATAAATTTATGAGCAACGAAGTGTGATTCGTCGCGCAACGTATTTTAAAAAATAATTAAAACAAAAAATTATTTTTTAAAATCTTTGCTTGACTTTGACCGACGAAACATAGTTATTCGTCGTGCAAAGTCTTTATGAAAAGAAAAAATTTTAAAATATTTGTTTTTTTATTTTGGATGCATAAGTTAAGAAAAATATATTATTGTAGTTCGGATCGGATTTTTGTTAGAAAAATATATTATTGTAGTTCAGATTGGGTTTTTGGCAGAAAATATTTATTTTAAATTGACGATCGAATTAGTTCATTGTATTCATCTTCCATTACAAAGAAATAAAAAAATAATTTAAGGGGGACTTTTAGAAATTCCAGGCAAAGAACTCTCAATTACCGTCAAGACAAACACACAATTACAGAGAGAAGGAGATCATGGTATTTACCGTTTTTAACCCCTGAAAAACACACAAGTCTCCTCACTGGTTTCTTTTAGGGTTAGCGGTTGCCGGACAGAATACATAATATTCATCCAAGTTTTGATATTAAATTCTTTCCGAAACCTCCCATTCCAATGATTTCCAACTATTCCTTTCTTTTCTCCAACCCAACACAACACAGCACAAGCAGAGTTTGGTAAGCCTTATTTGGTTGTCTCTATTTCTTGAATTGTTTTGATTTTGTGAACTCACCGAACTTGGATTTTCACTTCCCATGTTCTTTTTTCCTTTTCTAAGATTTTTTGTGATGAAATATATGGTCACTCTCACTTCCCATCCCAATAGACAGTGCATGATTCTAGAATTAGTAAATACAAATACATGAAGGACTCACGGTCACGGATCACTACACGGTCCGCTTGTTTTTTATGGAGTTGTCAAATCTTCAATCACGGTCTACTTGTTTCCCTTTGAATTTTGTTTTATTTTATAATTCGCATTCATACTTTTTTAATAATTCGCATTTACACCATAATTAAATTTAAAAGAATTTAATTAAAAAGGTATCAATGAGCTGAACTAAAATCATTCAAAAGCTTATGATTTATAAACTTTTTATTTAAATTAAGGCATAGGAATAAAAGAAAATTAGAATGTGAAAATATGAATTGGCATAGGCTTGTTACTTGAAATTAGTTAACTTGATTTTATTGCTCTCTTAAGGACTACATTAAACTTCTTAGTAAGTATATCTCAATTTATTTAACAATGTTTCATTTCTCCACATATATAAGGTTTACACTAACATAATTACATTACAAAAAAATTCATTTACTATGTTTTACATGGCAAGTCACAAATAAATTGCATTATTCATCATCTAAACTATAATAACCTTCGTTATCGTTGCTATCATCACTTTCGGTCTCCCAATCCTCCTCCTCCTCCTCCTCCTCCATAAGTACATCATCATCGTTGTTCGGGCCTAGTGCAACACCGAAGCCAGTGAGCTCCCAAAAGGCCTCGTGCTAGATGGAGGCGGGCATGTACATATAAGGCACATCACCCCCTCTCCGTTGGTCGATATGGGATCTTACAAACATTGTATTACGGAAGATCACCGAGGTCAATTGTAATTGACTGAATCGGTATTTCTCTTGAAGACACTCCTTGAAGCTGAAACAGTTCTTGTATAACATTTGTATCTCGAAGTGTTTCTGCATCATTTTCCATGGAAGATTCACAACGTTGGTCAGCGACGTTGGCAAAGTCATTGTCAAATGGGTCTAGTTCTAGTATAGCATACACGTTCCAACCGCTCCCGGTTTTAGGGTCATCTAGATACACAATCTGTTTTGCCATGTTTGCCAAAATGTTCCGGTCGTCATGATACCAAGTTCTGTTAATGTTCACAGATAGTAACCCATGGTCTATTTTAACACTTCCCTGCCTATTTGGGTTTGTATCAAACCATCGACACTTAAACATGATCACTTGATATCGGTCTTTGTAAAGCAATTGCATGACACTTGTGAGTTTGCCATAGAAATCAATGTCCGTACTTTCGCCTCCACCTGGGACATGGACACCGCTGTTTTGCTTACACAACTTATCATCTCATGCAGTCCCCAAAATCTTGACGCCGTTAACATGGCAACCCGAGAACAATTCAGGGCGAATTGGGCCGAATGCCAAGTTATATAACTATTCACTATAAGTGGGGGAATTCTCTGATTTCAACTTATTCACCTAATATGAAACAAACACATTCACATGTTAGTTTGAGAAAATTAAATACTACAATATATATGTCAAATACAAAACACTTATAACTTACATATTCCAAAAACCATCATGGAAACAATTCACGGTGTTTCTTGGCATACAAATGTGATGGATGTTCTCGCTTCATCATCTCTTCATGCTCATCTAAGTATGCCATTATCTCATCACAATTGTTCAGTACGAACCAATGGGCTACCTTCATGTCATTTCTGGAAAACGACTCTCCTCGTATAGGATCTCCAAAGGGTCGTGCGCTTTGGGCAAAAACAGAAAGTTTCTCATTTCTCACACATCCGTCATTATTGCACTGAGGACGATTAAAAGCCGTGTCCACATCTTTTAAATACATTCCACAAAAAAGTAAGCGCCTCATATTGAACCCAAGCCTCTATAATTGATCCGTCGGGCTTCGCTCTGTTGGGTACGCTTTTTATTAGCTCTCCGAGAAGCCAGCCAAAATAAAACGATACGATACAAATTAGCAAGTAGCAAGCATGGGATAATGATGCATACACAAATGATGAGAATTATATACCTTTCTATTAGATACATCTAGCGATAGTTGACTGGACTAGCAAGCAATGCCTCTTCTGGCAAGTAAACCATCACATGCATCATACTTGTGAAGAAAGTTGGAGTGAATATCATCTCAAACTTGCATAGGACTTGGACAATATCATGGGGCAACTGATTAATGTCTGTCTTTGGCAACGTTTTTGCTATCAATTGGGAAAAAAATATGGACAACAATATGATTGGCTTGACTACATCTTCCGGCAATAGGTGTCGAATCCCCACAGGAAGTAGGCGTTGCATAAACACATGGAAATCATGGCTCTTTAGTCCAGTAAATTTACCCCCGTCAACATTTGCACAACGTGCGATATTAGAAGCATACCCGTCAGGAAACTTTCCAGACGATACAAACTTTAGAAACTCTTTTTTGTCATTCAGTTTCATGGAAAAAAGTGGAAGAACCCTTCTAGCTTTATCACTGTCCCTTTTCATCCATAAACCCCTTCATATGCCCATTCTTTCCAAATCAAGACGGGCTTTGATCGTGTCCTTTGTCTTGCCCTCGATATCTAGAATCGTGCTCATCAATGTGTCAAAGACATTTTTCTCAACATGCATAACGTCGAGATTGTGCCTCATGGCAAGTTTCGACCAATATGGGAGCTCAAAAAACATAGGCTTGTGCATCCAGTTCAGATGTGTAGCAGGACTGGTCCGACTAACTGTTTTCCCGAACAGAGCAAAATCCAAACGGTTAAGCTGTTCCAAGATCTCATCACCGGACCATTCTCTAGGTCTGAGGCGACGCTCTGTGTTCTCGTCAAACTCTTTATCCTTTTCCTGCTGATCGGTGCATAATTACATATCATTTTGTATCCTTCTAACTTATGATTTGGTTATGTTTTTAAGTTAAACTTGTGCTTTTAATAAGTTTTGTGTTTGTTTCAGTGTAATAAGCTTGAAACTCATTAAATGCATTTTGGAGACAAGTTGGCTCAAAATGGTGTTTGCAGATCAGTCAACTTCACGGATTGGACTGTACTTGCTCAAGAAGAACCAGATAACGAGCCATACATCATTGGAAAGATGCGGAAGTCTAGTTTCTGGATAATTTTACGGTTCATGATTCCGAGTCTTCTAGAGAACGTTATACAAGTTTTGGCAACTTAAGATCAAATTCGGCAGCATCTGCGTTACTGACCCAAAAATGACATTTGAAGGGCTTTCCGATTTTTCCTAAAGCTGGGCTGCATATGCTTGGAACGATAATTCAAAGGGTTTGAAGATCCAGATTTTTCCAGATTTTTTAGGAGGGAAGATCAAGCCCAAAATAAGCCCACAAGCTGACTATAATGAAGTCAATTCCAGTCTATTTTCGGCAGTCAACTTGCAAGGCCCAAAACATACACTTGTATTGCTCAGATGGGAATACATTCTTCATAGAAGTTGTTCCAATGGATGTCTAGTATAACATATCCACATTTGAGCCCCATTGGATATGTGTTGAAACCTCTGGCCTTCCTACACCAAGCCTAGTTCAGAAAACTCATTTTTGTTCAGCAACCAAAAGAAGACCACATGGGTTGGCAGCAAAAGGCAGCCACAACTAAGCACCTTTGAACCCATGTGAGGAAAGCTTGAGGTGCAGCAGCAAAAGATGAAGGATGGTGTGGGAATTCATCATGATGTTCCTCCCTCTTAGCCCTATAAATAGAGAAGTCTTCAAGCTTCAAAACACACCCCAAGGGGGGAGCTCTCAAACACTTCTCTAGAGCTCCCTTCCCTTCTCTCCCTCAAATTCTTTTAGTTTCCTTTCAAGTTGTCAATTGTTGTAACAAAATGATTTTACTAAATTTTCCTTCAAGTTTTCAAGTTCTACTTTAATTTTATTTGTAATGTACATTCTTTCTGAAGTATTCAAGTTTAATTAGTTTCCAAGTTTCAATTGTGGTTTTTGTTCTTATTCATTATGCTTATAAGTTAATATGCTAGTTTGAATGATTGATCACCATTTAGGCTTGCATGTTAGCTGTCTTGGTTTGAATTAAGAGTAGACACCATGCTTTAATTCGAATTGAACTATGAATAGGAAGAGTATGTATGGATATTCGACAACGGGGATTAGATACATGCTTGGTTGTTTAAATTGTTCTTCTATGCTTAATGAGTTCCTAATGCTTAATTTTAGGTTAGACAACAAATGATCAAATTAGGGAATTAGAAACACAAGGTTAGGACCAAACACCATGGCTTAATCATACTTTAGCTAGAATCAATCCGTTAATCTAATTGAACTTAGGAACTTATCTGCTTGAGTTATTTTCTTTTCTTTCTTTCTTGTTTTATTTATTTTCTTTCTTGTTTTTTCTTTTTTGTGTAGGAAAACTGAATTGGATTATTCAATCACCAATCCCTGTGGAATCGACCTCGCACTTACATATGCTATACTAGAAGACTCGGAATCATGAACCGTAAAATTCTCCAGAAACTAGACTTCCGCATCTTTCCAATGATGTATGGCTCGTTATCTGGTTATTCTTGAGCAAGTACAGTACAATCCGTGAAGTTGACTGATCTGCAAACACCATTTTGAGCCAACTTGTCTCCAAAATGCATTTAATGAGTTTCAAGCTTATTACACTGAAACAAACACAAAACTTATTAAAAGCACAAGTTTAACTTAAAAACATAACCAAATCATAAGTTAGAATGATACAAAATGATATGTAATTATGCACCGATCACCTGCCACTCGTGGTCCCATGGCAACCATCTCCGATGACCAAGGTAACAAACTTTTCCAACGTGCCAACCAGAAGTTACATCTTCCTTGCATATAGGGCATTCCATATAATCCCTTGTGCTCCACCTAGAAACCATTGCATATGCGGGAAAATCATTCACAGTCCACATAATTGCTGCTCGCAAAATGAACATCTTCCAAGTGGATTTATCGTACGTGCGCACACCGTTTGTCCATAAATCCTTGAGTTCGTCAACCAACGGCCGTAAGTAAACATCGATTGACCTGCCAAGATCCCCATTATCAAAACAGTCATCATCATGTATTCTTTTTTCATGCATTTCAAAGGCGGCAAATTATATGAGAATACGAAAATCGGCCAAGTGCTGTTGTGTTCGTTAGTAGCAAGTCCCAATCTAACATTTCGGGGATCAGCATCAAACTCGGGAACGTTCGATCGAACTCTTTCCATGCCTCCCCATCTGCAGGATGCCACATCACATCGTCGTCTACCCATTTTTACTTATGCCATCTCATGTATGTGGCAGGTATGCGTCGACATATACAATCGCTGCAACCTAGGTTTTAGGGACAGATAACACATGACTTTTTGTGGGATCTTAGTCATTCTATTTTGAGATGTCGTTTTGAACCTTGACTCATTGCATATAGGGCATGTATCCAATGTTTCATACTTTTTGTAGAATAACATGCAATTGTTTTTGCAAGCGTGAATTTTTTCATAACCCAATCCAAGACCATTCAACACCTTCTGCGTCTGTTAGTGGTCTTTCGGCAAACAATTGTCCTTCGGAAGCACTCTCTTGAAAACCCCCAAAAAGTAATTGAAACGCAGGTTCGAACATACAATACTTTCTTTTCCCGTGCATTAGCTCCACAATGGCCGTCAGAACGGAAAAGCTCTCGCACCCGGGTATAACTCTTGGTTGGCATTTTTTAACAGTTTTCATCCTGTTCGAACTCTGCACTGTCCATTGGTGTAGGCACGTCATCTTCCCCTTCCTGATTGCTGCTGGTCGATGCAAATGGAAAAACATCATTTATAATATACATGACCTGTTCATTAGGATCCACAATAGGTTCAACATTCTCCACTCCTGTGGCCCTTGAAGACGAAGCAATGTCTAATTGTTCCCCGTGATGGTTTCAAGTGATGCATGTCTCAATCATTCCATTCCTTACTAAATGAAATCGAACATTTTCAATTGTCTCCCACAACATGTTGTTACACCTCCTACAAGGACACCGGATTCTAGTTGCACCCGGGTTGTGTCTCCATGCAAAGTCAATAAAATCCTCGATTCCATCCAAGTATTCGTCTGCGCACCTATTCGGATTCTGTATCCACCTCCTGCTCATAATTCCTGGAACCACAATCACAATACAACAATCATGTTGTATTCGTACAAATTCATAATGTCACCTTATGCCTCCGGTAAGGGCCCTATCCCATTCGGGAATGCATAGTCATGTCACGTAATTTACGGCTACATGAGATTAGATTTCGACGAGGATGAATTTTGGCAGCATCTCGGTACAGTTCTTGAGGTGTACCGTAGGTATAAAGTACCTAGGTACCACCCGAAGAACGTCCAGAGATGACACCGAAATCTCCACAATTGAAACCTAATCTTGTAGCTGTAAATTACGTGACACGACTATGCATTTCCAAACTGTCCAAATAATGGGACAATTTAAGAATTAATTGGACCGTAGTCATGCTTTCGCAACCATGCGCGACATCCAACTAACCTCAAACGGGAACTAAGTTTTACAAAAAAAAAATGTACGAAGTTAATTTCAATTAACTTCGTACATCAACGTACATAATTTAACAACATAATATAAATATAATTTCACAAAACAATATAAACATAAAGTAATTAAATTTATATTTTAAAAATATAAAACGAAGAAAATACCTTCTTCAATCGTTCTCCACCAATCGTTAATCACATATAATATCCATATAGACAACGAAATTAATGGCGTTAGTATGAATTTACATTAATAATTTTACACTAACGACAAAAAATTACATACCCAACGAACGTAGCAAAGGCAAAGGTAGTTCAACTCATAAAGGAAATGAAATTGACGAGTTTTGTTGGCTGAGAGCGTTTAGAGAGAGAGGGAGAGAGAAACCCGATCATGTATTGGACGATGGTTTTTGCGCGTTAAAGTTTTCTTCGTCGCGCTAAGTCTACTCGTCGTGCAAAAAACGATAACATTGCGCAACGAATACCAAACTTTCGTCGCACAAACTTTCGTCGTGCAAAAGTTAATTTTTCGGTGCGCATGGATGTGCCGACTTCCAATTTTGCGCGACGAAAAACATTTTATTCGTCGCTCAAACTTTCGTCACACAAATGCATCCCGTCATCGCACAAAATCCATCTTGTCGTCGCGCAGGTATTTGCCGCAGTTTTCTTACACGATGACAACGTAATTAGTCGCTAAAGCCTAAGCGCGACCAAATCTATCGTCGCACAATTATTTGTCGAGCAAGTTTTTGGCGCCAAATACAACAAACCCGCGTTTTTCTTCCCGCGTTTTTTTGCATGACGACAGTTTTTGTTCGTCGCGCAAGAGCACTTATTGAAACAAGAGTTGTCGTCGCACAAGGTTCACGGCCAAAAAATCTAGCCCCGTGTTTTTCTACTAAACTTTACGCGACGAAATGAGCTGTTGTCACGCTAAGGGTTCTGTCGCGACGACACTTGTCTCGTCGCGCAAGTTTTTGACGCCAAAAAACTTTGCCCGTGGATTTTTTTTCCTAGCTTTATGCGACGATAGTATTTATTGTCGCGCGAAGTTTTTTTTCACGACGAATGTTTTCGTCGCACAATTTTGCGCTACGCATATTGTTTTCCGTCACGCTAGTGTCTCTTGCACGACGATTTTCTCTTCGTCGCGCAAATAGTAAAATGTAGTAGTGAATTTCCAGGCATGGCATATGTAGGTCTTATTATTGCTCCGAAATGTCTCGTAATAAAAATCAAATTAAGAAAATAATAGATCCAAAAAAAAACACTAAATGTGATTAGTCCAAATGGTCATTACATGTAGCAGGATCACGTTGTTGACCTTGTGCGCATGAGCTGAATTGTAAGGATAAGTAGTAGTGGTGATGATCGGGGATTGGTTGATCGTCAAGTTCTTCCACATCTTGCTCATGCACCAAACGCAACCCACACTTTTTCACACTCGAGCAAAATTTTCTGGGTGATGAACAAACCCCTGCATAAGGGCAATAAGAAGTTTGTAACCGGATTTCCCCTTTAATTCTTCACGAGATACATAAATTAGCCAAAGGTCATCTGATACAACATGGCCTCTTTCAAAAATATCACTATCCGCAAGGAATTCTGCTCCTGAGTAACAATCAATTTGAAAATAAAATTGAGGATGGTCATCCGCTGGATTTGGGTGATTTTCTCAAAACATAGCACATACAACAATCTCCATCCAGGTGCTATATGAATCCGAAGGTTGCTTCACAGTGAATGAGTCACCCACACTTTGATTACTGAACCACTCTGGAATTTTCCTTCCAGGAATTGCAATTTTTAATCTGTTAGTGTTTTCTGATGTGTGTGAGTGAGAGTGACAAAAGGGGAGAAGAAGAAGAAGGAAAAAATGGCAACTGCTCTGCTATATTGAAGCAGATGAATCTCTTCTATTTAATCACAACCTCAAGCACTTGGAGTGAGGAATATAACCGTTAGGCACAGTAGCTGGATCCCTTACAACACAAGGTGATCTCAGCCATCCATTTAGTTATCCAATAGGATCTTTACACCTGGCTATGAAAATAAAGAAGCAAAATTATTGTTTTAACTAACTCCTAAATCAGCTAAGAGCTTATAATTCAACACTCCCCTTTAAGTCTTGAGCTTATTTAACTCCAAGCATATTCCTGAGATGATTGAACCGATCCTTAGCCAGTGGCTTTGTGAAAATGTCAGCTAGTTGGTCACTTGTAGGACAATACACCAAGTCAATAATGCCTTCTTGCAGTGCATCTTTGATAAAATAATACCTTCGATCAATGTGTTTTGTCTTCTAATGAAACACTGGGTTCTTAGTAATTGCAATTGCAGATGTGTTGTCACATTGCAATGGAGTTGCTTCAGTTTGAAGTTCTCTAAAGTCTTCTAGCACAAATTTGAGCCAAATGGCCTGTGCATTAGCCTCAAATGCACTTATGTACTCTACTTCTGCAATGGACATTGCCACACAATTGTGCTTGACTGAAGCCCAAGAGAAAACACCACTTCCAAAAGAAAAAGCATATCCATATGTGCTTTTATTGTCATCAACTGAACCACCCCAATTACTGTCACAAAATCCAATCAACATTGCATTCTTGCATTTCACATACTCTAAGCCATAGTTTAGATGGACATCTACCTATCACTTTACGTTCGATTTATAGAGAGGACAGCAATCTTAACCGTTCACCAAGGCATGGCACGTGGCAAAAGCAAGAGTGTCCAACTTTAAGATATTTATTATTAGAAGAAAATTTTATAAATGTCACTTGTATTTATATATTAATTTCATTTTGTCACTCAAAGAAAATTTTGAAGAGAGATGTTATTTTGATTTATCAAAATTTCTAAGTTAGAATATGTGGCATGTACAACACACGTGACAAATTTTAACAAAATTTTGAATAGAGTTACATGCCATACGGCAAATTAAGCATTTTGAAAAATTGAGATGTGATTTCTCTTAAATTAAGCAATTTGAAAAATTGAGACGTGACATTTATAAAGTTTTCCCCTTCCTTAAAAATTCAAACCACTTTTAACCTAAGGTTATATTTGAGCATGCGACAGGAGAGAGTGAAGAGCCGAGGAAAAGAAGTTTGGCACCAGCACACTTATAAATACCCACCACCATGCATCCAAATGCCTCACACCATCAACCTCTTCTCATTTTAATCTTGCTCTCCATCGTCCCATTTCCGATATAATACCCAAAATACCCCGCCATGTCTGAAGAGAAGCACCACCACGGCCTCTTCCACCACCACAAGGATGAAGACAGACCCATTGAAACCTCAGACTACCCTCAGTCTGGTGGTTACTCTGATTAAGGACGTCCCGGCAGCGGCTACTGTGGTGGTGGTGGCGGCTATGGAGAGAGCGCTGATTACTCCGATGATGGACCCCGCGGTGGCCGCTACAGCGAGACCGCTGCATATGGCACCACTGCCACCCATGAATCTGAAATTGACTACAAGGAGGAGAAGTACCACAAGCATCTTGAGCACCTAGGCGAGGCCGGGGTTGCTGCTGCTGGTGTTTTTGCCCTGGTATGGATTTAACCACCTTTTATATAATAATCTTCTAATTTTGTTCATGATTTTAGTTATATATTAACCTTAAATGTGAAGGATCACAGCCAGAAATTGTTACATTTTCTAGGCTCATCATGCATAGTAAGCAGATCATTGTATACAACGGTTGTATGTAAGAATTTTTCCACGTGGCCGAATGCTTTTAAGCTTTTTAGGCCTTGTCAGCATAACAAGAGAAGTGCGAAACATAAATTTTCTCAAGTATCAAATGGATTAATTAAGTTATGTGAGGCCACAATATGTCTGTTAACTTCCAGGTTTTTTCTGAGACTAATGTAATTAAGATCTGTCCCAGAAATAATTTGACAAAATTATAAAGATATTTTCATTTAACAATGGTCCAGATGAGACATATAATACAATTAAAATACCAGACCCTAATTAATTAACTCTTATTTAATTTAATAATGATCATGATGTGATGTGCAGCATGAGAAGCACAAGGAAAAGAAAGACCCAGAGCATGCTCACAGGCACAAGATAGAAGAGGAGATTGCTGCGGCAGCTGCAGTTGGGTCTGGTGGGTTTGCCTTCCATGAGCATCATGAGAAGAAAGAGACAAAGGAAGAAGAGGAAGAGTCTCATGGAAAGAAGCACCACCATCTCTTCTAAATCTACAAATAAATGCTATATTTTATATTTATATATTGTGATTTTACTTATCTGTTACGAGTGAGGTTTGATCTCAACAATGTTATAATTGTTGAGTGCTTATGTACGCTTGTTATATGAGTGCTATATATGTATCTATCTATTTCTCATTGTTGATAATAAATAATATCGTTTACTTGGTGTTAATTTCTATATTATTAATTGGTCCTTTTTTTTTTTTCTAAGATAGAAAATATTATTGTTCTTGTGGTGGTGGTACGTGTTATCTTAGCCTCTTCTTAAGGACACTGCTTCTCTCTTTCCCTCGAAGGAGACATTCCTACTTCATGCAAATCACAGTTTAACACATATGCAAAAATAATTCATGAAAAACACCAAAAGAAAAATCTCTACATGCATGTCAATCTGTAATTGGCAGAAAAATAGGAGCTCTTATTTCCAGAGATGGAGGCAAGTATTTCCCTCTCCTTAATTTCCATTAAGGTCATGGTTCATTTTGTCAATCCCAACTTTAGTAAATTGACTTAGCAAGTATCTGGCCCTATCAGAGAACAGTACGTGGATATTGTACACTTGCATTTCAATTGTGAGACCATCATGTTCATAATAATGCCATTTAATATAAACATAAATTAATTATTATTTTTATAATATTTTATACAAGAGATACTGGAAAGGAAGAAACTTAAGATCTTAGATGGAGGAGTAAATTGGGGCTTCAGTCAATTAATTGAATATGATCTTTTACTCTCGTGAATAATTTCTTGAATACGTGGTATTAGAGTCTTTAGGTGAGCAGGACGGTATATTATAATATATATCAGTGTTTTCAAAGGCATGCCTAGGCACGCGTCGAGGCGCACCACAGAGCGAGGCGGCGGTGATTCGCCTCAGGCGCAGCTCAATTTAGCGAATGTCTTGAAAGGCGTACGCCTTGAAGTCGAGGCGGTCCGAGGCGGCCGCTAAACGCAGATGCGCTGTGAAAGGCGCAAGCCTCGCGAGGAAGACAGAGTTCCTTCATTTGAAAAATCTGATTCCGGACGACGTCGTTTGCACCGGCTGTGTTGTTTTGTTTCCCTTTAGTTAAGCTGTGCGTTTCATTTTTAAGTTTTAACACTAGACACGCACCGTTTTGTTCAAAAGAAACCAGTTTACCCATGTATTCCTTCCCTCTCCCAAAAGCCAAAGTTCCTAAACAGACCAACAGAAATCGCCTCCCACCTTCCACCATCAGTTCAGTCCACCTCCATAATCTACTCTTTTATCTATTTGAACTAGGTAGAAAGGCACTAGACTTAGAGAGATAATATAACCAAAAGGATATATAGCAAAGAATTGAGCAATAGTAAGAGAAATTTTGAAAAAAAAAAATTATGGTTAATTTATATTCTAAAGGAACATTTAATACATTCAATATATGTTTTATATTTTTGTAATTATAATAACTCAATACCCGAAAGGCTTACGCTTCAACGCTTTGAGGCTTACGCCTCGTCTCATAAGGCATAAAACGCCTCACTCTAACGCCTCGCCTTTCAAAACATTGATATATATATAGGATCCATATATTTAATTTATTAATTTTTATATCGTAGAGTATAAATCCATCTTCTAGTCTCTTTCATGTGAAGTAAAGGGTCCCGGGGAATAATGATAAAAGCAATTGTTTCTTTCTCTTCCTTCTTCGTGCCTTTTAAGCCAAAACGTAGGGTAGCCATCCATTACATAACCAATTTTTGTTTATGAAAAGTATTACCTTCATCAAAATCACGGAAAAATGACTAAATAGTTCTCTTAAAAAACCCTTTCCATTTAACAATGATGAAAGGAGGACATTACAAGTGAACAATGAGGGGTTGACTCTAATGACCCTACCTTCTTTCCTCCCAATAATAATTTTGAGTGAATATGCACCTGAAGTTTTAACTCTCTTTATCATTCTTATCACAAATCGTCCTTGAGATTTTCAAAAATCATCATTTTAGTCCTCCACATTGCAAATCATCAATATGACGTTTTAGTACATACCTTGCCACCTTGGCCCATAAGATAAGGGAAGGCGGTTAGATTATTGTCTTGGAATTTTTCAAATGATAACGATGGAATTTAAGAAGCCCATATTCCAAAATTATTTGCAAGAAAAACTTATAATCTTTTTTTGGGTTTATGAATCCAAATATAATGGATTAGTGTATATCCCTTTTATTGAGGGATTCTTCAAATAATTTTATTTGAGGGATTTTTTTTCAATGATCCAAACCATCTATATTTTAAGTCTTCATTCTTAGATCATCCTTGCAAAAAATTAGATAAAATGGAAACCGGTTAGACATCCAATTGTGTCCTACAAAATCAATGAACATGGGCTTCAAGAAGGTATAAAATTTCAATTATTTAATTGAATGGTCAAATTACATCAGATTGAAGTGATTTTTTGTAGAGATGATATTTGAATGAATATCTACAAAATAGAATGTTTGGATTAGTGAAATATAATCCGGAGTACCCCTACAAGAGTGTCTCTCAAATAAGCTTATTTGAGGGATCCTTAAATAGAAGCTCTCTGTGTATATATAAATATATTTTATTGCGTACTTCAGTTTTGTGCAAATGTTAAATCCATCATACTATCTAGCTTTCAATGACCAAACGGTCAAATGGTATTAATTTCTACATTGTCGATTTTTTGGTAAAAATCTTGTTCGATACTATTTGATAGGTGTTTATATATACCCAATTTGCATTTTGGTCCCTCAATTAAATTATTCGTTCAAATGGTCCATCAACTCTATATTAATCACTCCATTGATCCTACCGTTACATTATATTAATATTTTCGTCAAATGTACGGGTAAAACCGTCCATAATCGTCCTATGTTCCCCAAATAGGTGATAAAGTGGTGATACATAGGTGATATAGTGGTGATACATAGGTGATACAATGGTGATAAAGGGGTGATACATAGATCAAAAGTCTTATTTACCCCCACAAATATAGCATGTGCTGCGCACATAACTAAATTTAACAGAAAATGTAACGGTAGGACCAAAGCCCCGATTAATAAAGAGTTGGTGGACCATTTGAATGAATAATTTAGTTTAGGAACAAGGAATGTAAATAAGGATTACAAATTTGAGGACCATTTGAATAATTTACCCTTTAAAAAAAAAATTAGGCATGATTTTGTAATACTATATTCATTCAGGTTAAGAATGGTAAATCAACCTTTATTTTTCTTTCTGATATCAACTAGGGAGGGCAAGAAACCTACTGGCATCCGATGACAAGAAATAGAAATATATGTAGTTTTCAAGGTGTAATAAGTGAAAAGTCTTTGTTGAAGAAATGTCTTCCATACCGGCCAAGAGAGAGAGAGAGAGCCAAACAATCCAGACCGTCCACCAAGGCTTCGATAACTAGCGATGCATGTGATGTGGCAAGAGAAAGAGAGCCCCACTTCAGGAGGGAGAGAGAGAGAGAGAGGGATCCAAAGGAATCCAGACCGTCCACCAAGGCATGGATAAGTAGCCATACATGTGGCAAGAGCAAGAGAGCCCCACTTTAGGTGGATATTTTACGTACGAGCTTGTGATAGAGAAGAGCCACAAATTAAAGCCAAAAAAAGAGTTTTGGGACATCCAACGCTTATATAAGCACCCCCATCACCATGCACACCCAACACAACACCCTTACCTCCTAATCTTCCTTCATCCTCGCATTTTCTTCACAATACCCCTCAACATGGCTAACCAAGAGCAGCACCGCCGCGGCCTCTTCAACCAGGACAGAGACGAAGACGAATCCTCATCCTTCTCTCAGTCCGGTTATGGAGATCAAGGCCGCACTGGTGGTTACGGCGACAGCACTGGCTATGGCGACTCCACTGGTTACTCTTCTCAAGGACGTGCCGGTGGTGGTGGCGGCGGCTATGGCGACAACACGGATTACACCGGTGAAGGACGTCGTACTGGCGGAAAAGGCTACGGCGGCAGCACTGATTACTCTGGTGGTGAAGAGCGTCGTGCTAGTGGAGGCGGCGATGGCTACGGCGACAGTTACTCTGGTGAAGGACGTCATACCGGTGGGGGCGGCGGTGGTTACAGAGACAGTTACTCTAGTGACGTACGTACTGGAAATGTCGGTGGCTACGGAGACAGTTACTCGGAAGAAGGACACGGCGGCAGTGGCGAGACCACTGCTTACTCTTCTGATGGGCCCCGCGGCGGACGGTGCAGCGAGACATCTGAAACCTATGGGTCTAGTGACTTTGTAGACTACAAGAAGCAGGACAATCACCACAAACATCTCGAGGAACTTGGGGAGCTAGGTTCTGCTGCCGCTGGCACTTTATGCATTGGTAGATTAATGTTTCAACCCTATTTTTCTGATTTAATTTATTATTTTAATTAGGCATACTAATTGTGGATTTATGATCATTCTCAAAGGTATATTAGTGCACGATTTGTGATCGATCTCGTTGCAAAGAATTTTTTAGTATGATGGATAAGTATACATCACCTATTTTATGATAATCAATCATCTAAATGATATATACACCCGTTATATCTAAGAATTTATCGTTAAAAAATACATACTTCCCATTCACTTAAATAGAACATAACTGAAGAAGTGGAAGATTAATTAGGCTAAGTTTTATCCAGATCTTATATATTGACAAAATATATAATTGTCAATCTTACTTTGCGTTCAGTTAAGTATAGTGATTATGTAATATAAGGCCAAATCTTGTTTTGGTTACAACTTACAATAGACCAAATCAAACTCTAGTTTTTTATTTTCTAACACTAATGAAAATTTATAGGATATATCACATATATAATTTTGAAATACAATGTTTTGTAATTGTTGAGCTTGGATATATAAAAGGAGAAACTTTGACCCTTAAGTTTTTTTTTTTAATTGCATGTGCTCGCAGGCACAGGATAGAGGAGGAGATTGGTGCAATAGGGGCAGTTGGTTCGGGTGGGTATGCCTTCCACGAGCATCATGAGGAGAGACAGTCAGAGAGAGAAGAGGAAGAGTCTCATGGAAAGAAGCACCACCACCTCTTCTAAATAATCTCAATTAATCAATATCGATCTTTTTTTATTACCTAATTAAGTGGTTAATTATGCACTGTGCATCCCTTTTAATTATTTGTGTGATGTTTAATTATGATGAATACTCAGTATTTTGTGTCTGAGAATTGATGCATGTTGAGTGTATAAGTAAGATTCTTTTGTTTAAAGGGTACTGTATATATCCGGTTTTCTTTTAGCATGTCATGTATTTCATTGTTAATCGTTTACTCGGTGTAACTTTTATATAATTTTTCAGTGGTATTAATCTTTTTTTTTACATAAGCGATATTGAGCGAGAGGGAAATCGAACCTAGGACCTATGCAATGGTAAATACTCTTAACTACTAGCTATAAACCCCTTGCATATAAATCTTAGCCAGACTTAATTAACAACTCAATATATGGATAAAAATATAGAGTTGAGAAAATATGCACAAGAAAATCATTTTGTTGATTTTTTGTTGAATCCCCTTTACCTTGTTCTTGTTGTAACTAAGTGAAAAATATGGTGCTTTGCATATAGAATTCGATAGAAACTGATTATTCTAATCATTCAGTCTTAAATAGTAACTCATAATGGCAGGAGAAGTTGATGGGACTCAACTCATCAACTGATGATGCATATAACAAATTTTGTGGGAATTAAAATAATTAAACGTAATTCCCAACCACAGACGAATTAATGGATAATTATGGTCTTTGTGATGGTTGGTTTGCTTTCTAGTGTTGGTTTTGTTTGCTGATGTTCAAAAGGATTGACCATTCGTTTGCTTACCGAAAGTTGGTTAGTGTATAATCATTATTCGTGCTCATTCCAAAGGATTGATTGAGACCCATGGCAACGAAATTACAAAATGTTCTCGCTAATAACTTTATTGGGCGACCAAAGTTGCGTTGGTCACCAAAACTCTGATCGCAGAAAAGGTTTTTTCTTGTAGTGATTTATGAAATCACATAGTGTTGGGTGGCGTATCATTTTGTACATTGAAAAGCATGATTTATGAGAGGAATGATTGTGAGTATTTTGACTGCATGAGATTATAGATTTATGAAGTTTTAAGAGAAATGCTTGAGGTGTATATGAGAACTATCTTGGTATTAATCGTTATGGATTTTCTATTGTGCATGCTGAAGTTTGGGAATCTTAAACTTTGTTTTTAACATGTTGAAAATTTTGGGAAATGTCCATTTTTCAGGGGAGACTGCCGAAATTTCGGCAGAAAGTCTCGTTTCTCTTTTCCTTAATTTGGAAGAGAGACTACGACGTTAGTAAGTGGGCCCGGCATCAGTTTGATGTCGAAAATACCACAAGATTTGTCCCGGGTTCCAAGGAATTCGGGGTAAGTCCTGTCATCCATTGCCTTTTGTTCTTTATGCAATGCTCTTTTTTGGGTGGATAAGTCTTTGTTTGCATGTTTTGAATTTTCAAACTGGTTGGTAACTTGTTAGTTGGATAGTCCTGTTTTATTCTCAGTTCTTTATATAGTCTAAGGGTTAGAAGTTTCTAGGCTTACGTCCTTTAAGTTCTTAAATTGCACATTAGTAGATCTAGCTGCACTTTCACACTAAATTTTAAATACAGTTCTGTTATTATCTGGGCTGGGCCTTTATTAACTTGCTTTCTTCATTGTAACTATGTGTGTGGTTAGTTTACTGCATAACCATGCATTGTTGAGCAATACTAGCACATAAATCACAACTAATTTCAATTACTGATTCTCCCATCCAGAAAAAAGGAAAGCAAGAGTGGTTTAGAAGGCAAATAAAGTCTGTTAGGGGTACTTGCAGTACTTACAGCTGTTCTGTTCGACTTCAAGTGCATTAGATTTGAAGTAGTTTCCATCTGAAATTGTCATTATGTGTGGTGGGTTTTATTGGTCAGGAACATGGCTTACCAATTACAAGTCACGACAACACAAGGCATAGCAACTGAAAATTTTCTGGATTTACTGATAATGTTGGGGACAATAATAGAAAGATGACACAGGTGTAAATGAAAGTTTGGCTTGACCACCGTAATCTACTGAGATATTGGAATAGATGTGAAAGGAAGTTTTACACTACTTTGTATTGTTAATGGGTTGGTCAGTTGGTTCATGTAATTGCCAAAGATGTGTCTTGCATCCTTGTACATGTTTTTTCTCTCTTTCCAAATATAGGTACTCATTCAATGCGGAGACGGGCGCATATGATGAAATTCACCAGGCTGCAACCAGTGTGAATTGAGTAGGAAAGAGTTTTGCTGATTCACTGAATTTGTACAGACCATATAGCCAAAAGTTTAGGGTGAATTGTTGATGGGTTAGATTAGATATTTGATGCCCCCATAGTATAGTACAACTTAGTATGGATTATTGTTGTTTCTCTCTCTCTCTCTCTCTCTCTCTCTCTCTCTCTCTCTCTCCCATAGTTTAATAGTACAACTTAGTGTGGATTCTTACACTCTTTCTCTCTCACACACAATAATTTAGGCATAGTATGAAGTGAAAATCTCAGCGTTTAGCTGATCAGAATTATCTTGTTGTATTATGCAATGATTACCGAGAAATTCTTACCTATTTTATACAAATGGGTAATCTCAAATGGGACGCTCCCGTCAGAGATTTTTGCAGCATCTCTCTACTACCTCTCTTAGGGCTAGTTTGGCATTACTGTGCTTTTGAAAAAAACTGTTTTTACTGTGGTGCGAGAATAATCAACTGTGAAAAAAATCAGTTAGGCGTTTGATAAACTATATTGGAAAAAGTATTGTGAGTAATCAAAGTGTTTGGTAAACTTTCATACAGAAGCACTTGGAGTGTGTATAATGACCAAAAAAGCCACGATATATAAAATATTAGTTGAAAATGAGCCATTAAATGTTAATAAAAAAAATTTAATAATACATTGAAAATGAGAAATAATATTAAAAAAATTTAAATAGTCTAAAAACAAATAAAATTCTCTACCAAATATATAAAAAAAACCTCTCATCAGCACAGCAGCACAACAACCCCTCCCCATCTTCTCTTCGCAACCCCTTCCCCATCACCACCACAAACTCTCACCCCCTCCCTCCTCTCCTCCCCCCACCACAAACAATCGTCAGGCCCTCCAACAACCCCACCCAACCCTGATACCATATCACCACACCCAACCCTTTCCCCCATGCCAGCCCCATAGAACAAACCTCACTGTTAAACCCCTTTCAACCTTAACTCTAGAATCACACAGAGTAACAAGTATTTCTTTATTGATTTATCGAAATAGTACAATATTCTCAACACCTTATTCTTGATACAGTAATGGCCTAATATAGCTGTAAAGCTCTCATTAACCAATTCGGTTAGAAACTAACTTCTTAACTAATCAATTAACAAACTGACTCTGCCAGCTCATCACTAATCCAGCTCAGCAATGATGAAGGTTCCTAACATCACCCCACTCTGCAAAACATCCTTGTCCTCAAGGATGGAAATCAGGAAATCTTGCGAACAAGTCATCATAGTCTTCCCAAGTGGCTTCCTCCTTAGTGTGATGCTGCCACAAGACCAGGACTTGAGTGCCTGCTGCATTGCCCTTCTTAACGAGTCTTCTCTCCAAAATAGCTAAAGGATGATCTCGTAAAGACCCAGTTTGCTTCAGCTTGAGAAGAGATTCAGCACAGTCCTCCAAATCAGAAGACCCGAATTCTAGGCACAGTGCCTTGGTAAAATCCTCCCACCGTGGATATCGGTGAATACAGTCCAGCCATTGAAACCACTGTAAAGCTTCACGTTCCATGTGGAAGGAAGCAAGCTTGACTTTCTGAGCATCAGGAACAGAGAAATAATCGAAGTAGTGTTCTGCCTTGTAAATCCACCCAAGGGGATCATCACCATCACAAAACCTAGGAAACTCCATCTTCATCAATGGCAAACACTGCGACGGAAAAACGGAATTAGGATGCGGCTTGTGATTACCGACGCCAGAGACGTCGGTAAAATTAGAATCACTACGAGCCGACACATCGCGACGAAATTGATCAAACCGTTGATCGAATTTGGTATCCAATTGACTAAATTTCTAATCGAAAGCACGCATGAAAGCATCCATGGTGGCCTCCATCTTAGAGAGACGAGAATCCGTGGTGACCTCAAGCATAGAGATACGATTGTCCATAGTCTTGGAACGAGTGGTTGCCCTGGTCATACAAGAGAAGGGAACAAGGATTCGCACTGGTCTGATACCAAATGTTAAACCCCTTTCAACCTTAACTCTAGAATCACACAGAGTAACAAGTATTTCTTCATTGATTTATCGAAATAGTACAATATTCTCAACACCTTATTCTTGATACAGTAATGGCCTAATATAGCTGTAAAGCTCTCATTAACCAATTCGGTTAGAAACTAACTTCTTAACTAATCAATTAACAAACTGACTCTGCCAGCTCATCACTAATCTAGCTCAGCAATGATGAAGGTTCCTAACACTCACCCAATGAAGGTTCCTAACCCGTCGTAGAAACATACTTTAAACACCTAAAAAAACGGCAAAAGTATAGATATTTTGAAACCACGACGCACCAAATTAAAAAAGCGTCGTCTTATTACAAAGGTATTTTCAGAGTTAAAATCCGAACCTAAAATCAACGACTGCATCTATGAAATCACCGTCATAGAAAGTAAAGACGACGATATAAAAATAAGACGCCGTGTTAATTAATTAATAAACACGACCCAATTTTCTTAGTCAGCGACGCATAAATTCAAAGGAATCTACGACGGTTAATTACAAAAAAAATCGACGATTTAAATTAAGTTACCACGAATGTAAATATAAATTTATCGACTTTTTAATTATACTATACTACGACGGTATCCATAACTCTCCTGTCGCATAATTGTACTAACCACGACGGTTTGTTAAATTAGCGACATACAAATTTTATGCCATTATTCGTCTATCATTACCAGGAATGAACTCTGTTCCTCATCATAATCGAACCAGAATGAACAAAGGCAATGTTTTAGAAGTGGATGATGTGCCAATTACTCTCACAAGGAGTTTGAGGACAAGAAGCTTGTCTCAGCCGCCAAGGAAGGTCTCAACGTTTCTTCCTCTCATATGCAAGCTGGGCCCTCTCCTTCCTCTTGTTCTCAAGCTCCTGCATAGCCACAGATGAATATCTAATAATTTCATAAAATCAAAATCAACAAAGTATGAAAAGCTCACTCCTCGATTCCCATTTTCATCAAAATCAACTGTTTCTTGAAAACTCCTGTGTAGCAAGGGTGGAACCAGACTTAGAACCTGTTGTGGATTGTGCCCTCGTATGCCTTCAAACGGGCAAGTGCGGCTGCAAACCCATGCAGGTTCTAAGGCTGGTTCCACCCTTGCTACACAGGAGGATGTAGAAAACCCATGCTTGGCCCCTGATGCAGACCTTGTTCTCCTTCTGTGCAGAAAGACAATTTTTTAGATGATGTGTGCGTGTTTGTGTCTTTCAGATACACACACATCAACATCCAAACTGAAAAATGAAAGCGAGGTGAGACAGAGAGGTGATGTGCCTCCAGAGAGGTGAGAAAAAGCTGAAACCCTAATTGAAAAATGAAGACGAAGAAAAGACAGAAAACGCATTATTTATAAACAAATCTTATATACCACGTCGGTTTTTTTACATTATCGGCGTTTATATATAACATACACGTCGTTTAAATTTAAAATAAGGTCGTATAAATTATTTAACAACGACGCTATATAAAAACGACGTTGTAATTTTTTGGAAAATTAATTTATTGTGTAATTAAAAAACTTACACGTCGGTATGAGTAATTAAAACGCTGTGGTATTAATGTTTCACGTCGGTATTATTGAATATAAGGTCGTTGGGTAAATTGGAAAATGACGATTCATCTTTTTTGAAGAAACATGCGTCGTGTAATTCGATTTAAAAACGTTGTTTCATTAAAACATACCGTCGTGGAAAGTAATATTATAGGGCAGTGTTAACAATAGCGCCGTATAATGTATCATACTAGGGCGCATACTATTAATAGCGTCGTTTTTATGAAACGGTTTTTTATTATTTTAAACTTTTCGCCTTCCTAACCCATACTTGCACTGTTTCCAAACCCGAGAAAAACTTTCAAGCTTCTCTCATTTTTCATTCTCCAAGAACTGTTTCAAACTTTCAAGCTTATCTCCTCTTCGTCTTCATCTCTAAACTGAAACACCAAACTCCAGAAGAAAGCTTTCATCGCAAGCAAAGGGTAAGCATTTCTGGAAGGATTTTTGTTCATGTTTTGCATGCGCATATCATTTTCGTTTTTTTAAATCTTTTTACATTTTTTCTTTCCAAGTTTGATAAAATTTGCAGACAAAGACGAAAAGTTTCCAAGTTTGAACACTACTCTGGTTCTTTTACTTCAACTAAATAAGACGACGGTGGCTTGTTATTTACGTGGTTAGATTTATAGACCACGACGGTTCGTCGTCACCCTAGCGTCGTGTGAAAGTGCTCTTCGGTGTTTTTTTAAAATGATATCCTTTTTTTGTTTTTGATTTTTAAGGATATATTCATCGCATGTTTGATTTCTCTGAACAATGGTTTTTGTTTCGAAAATCTTTTTAATTATTTTTCTGCTGAAAATATTTTACGTTGTTCCTAATTTGTTTTTGTGGTATAGACGACGGTATATTAATATTTACGTCGTTTTATTTTCAATACCACGGCGAATTTTTATTATTAACGTCGTTGTAATATTTAATACTCTGTTTTTGATTATATCATAAGACGTCGGTTGTTTATTATTGACGTCGTCGTAATATTTTATCACGTCGGTGATTAATTACCGTCGTGTAAATTTATTATTACGTCGGTGATCGGTGCATAAATTACATATCATTTTGTACCCTTTTAGCTTATGATTTGGTTATGTTTTTGAGTTAAACTTGTGCTTTTAATTTGTTTTGTGTTTGTTTCAGTGTTTTAAGTTTGAGACTCAATAAATGCATTTTGGAGACAAATTAGCTCAAAACAGTGTCTGCAGATCAGTCAACTTCACGGATTGGACTGTACTTACTCAAGAAGAACCAGATAATGAGCCATACATCATTGGAAAGATACGGAAGTCTAGTTTCTGTAGAATTTTACGGTTCATGATTCCGAGTCTTCTAGAGAAAGTTATACATGTTTTGGCAACTTAAGGTCAAATTCGGCAGCATCTGCGTTACTGGGCCAAAAATCACATTTGAAGGCCTTTCCGATTTTTCCTTGAGCTGGGCTGCATATTCTTGGAAAGATAAGACACATAGCTTGAAGATCCATATTTTTGCAGATTTTTCAGAATGGATGAACAAGCCCAAAACGAGCCCACAAGCTGGCTGCAATGCATTGTCATGCATGACATATGCATGATGAATTGTTGTTGATTGTGGGAAAGTTTGGTGAAGCATATTCAATTCCTATTTTTGAGTGGAATTTTGCAGCAGCCAAAAGATGATGAAGTGGGAGCTGAACACTAAGCCTAAAGACAAGAGGAATTGTTTTCAAATGCAATAGTGTGTTAGGTGATTTAAGTGTTGTAAGTAGGTGAAGTTAGTGTGTTTAGAAAATTCAATTGTATAATTGTATAATTCAGATTTTCACTTCCCCTAGGCCTATAAATAGGGAAGTTCTCTAAGTTTGTAATAACACCCCAAGGGGGGGAGCTCTCAAACACTTCTCTAGAGCTCCCTTCCCTTCTCTCCCTCAAATTCTCTTAGTTTCCCTTTGTAGTTCTCAATTGTTGTAATAAGATCATTCTACTAAATTTTCTTCTCCAAATCTCTCAAACACTTCTCCCATCTCTAAAGTTCTCCAAACACTTCTCCTCCCTTCTCCAAATTTCTCAAACAAATCTCTCTTCCCTTCCAAATCATCAAAGCTCTCAAACACAATTCCCTTTTCTTCCAAAATCCTCAAGTTTCTCAAACACATTCTCTTTACCAAATTCTCAAGTTCTCAATACTTTCTTCTCCCTCTCAAAGTTCTCAACACTTTCTTCTCTTCCTCAAAGTTCTCTTAATTTCCTTAATGTTTTCGTAGTTGTAATTTATTTTTCTTGTAATGTGCATTCTTTCTTCTTGTTTTGTTTCTTTTGTTTTTATTTATGTTTTGTGTAGGAAAACTGAATTGGATCATTCAATCACCAATCCCTGTGGAATCGACCTCGCACTTACATACGCTAAACTATCAACGGTTCGTGCACTTGCGAGTATCACAAGTTGAGGATGCAGTTGAACCCATTTTGGTGCAGCTGAATCTACGCAACAGTCGGTTGTTTTGTTCTTACGTCGTTTGAAATATTATAATACGTCGTAGTTTATAAATAATCGTCGTGGTTTTTCTTAATTTCACTGATATATTTTCACTTGCAGGTTTAATTTGTCTGTAACCATGGTTTCTCAATCCCAAAGTAAGGAGTCTGGCTTGAAAAAAAATGAATCCTCGAAGAAGGAGCTTAGAGTTGTAAATCCTCAAACCAATTCCTCGAAGAAGATGAAGTTTGTTTCATCTTCTAGAGAACCGGGCAGGCACGGCAACTATTTCTAAGGAGCCAAAGTCAGGTCGGGGTATGAGCACAATGCCCCGTGTTGTGCAGAGAAAAATTCAGAAAATCAAGCCTGTTGTTGAGTACAATGAAGAAGGGAAACCATATGGCCGTGCACATAATGAGATGCAGTCCTACATTGGTGTGTTGGCACGCTCCAGAGTCCCACTTGTGGACAAGAAATGGGTTCAAATATCCAAGGATATAAAAGAGCATATTTGGGAAGCCGTTGACATGGCTTTTGTGGTTGGTAAAGGGGGGCAAGCAAATGGTGCTATCTTCTGCCGCCAAGAAATGGAAGGATTTCAAGTCTACACTAACGAGGTTTCATATCCTTCCATTCATCAAGGAGCAGGAAAGATTAAGGCAGCCCCCTGAAACATACAAATTCATAGAGAAAGCTCAATGGGATGCCTTTGTAGCTTCAAGGTTATCTGAAAAATTTGGGGCTGTGCATGAAGAACAATCACAGAGGAGGGAGAAACTTCGAGTACAATCATCGATTGTCTGAAAAAGGATATGTTGGTTTTAAGGAGGACTTGAAGGAAATCATGCCTGGGGTAGATATTGATCGATCTACCTTATGGAAAAAAGCAAGAGAAGACAAACATGGTAACATCCCGGATCCAAAGACTGCAGAGAAAGCAAAATTAATTGTAAGCCTACTCACTCTGTTTTAAAATTTTTATTACGTCTCGCTGTTATATTTTTGCGTCGTGTGAAAAGTTTTACTACGTCGAAATATTTTAAAACGCGTCGTTAAAGGTCTGAATCTGGAATCCATGCTCTGTTTTTTGTAATTATATCATAAGACGTCGGTGGTTTATTATTGACGTCGTGTTAATAAATTAATAACGTCGGTATTTAGTTAGCGTCGTCTGAAATATTATATTACGTCGATTGTTATGTTATTGAGTCGTGTGAAATATTATATTACGTCAATTTTTTATAAATAACCGTCGTTTGTTTTCTTATTCTGACTTTTTATTTTGTCTTTTTGTTAGGATGATTTGCAAAAGCAAGTCTCTGAAGGCACTCTTTCTCTCTAGGAACCAATGATGTTTTGACAATGGCTTTGGGTCCGAGCATCCAGGAAGAGTTAGAGGGGTAGGGGCTGGGGTTTCCCCTAAGCAGGTACTTCAATTTACCTAGACAACAGAAGGTAAAGTTTGCCGATCAATTGAAGGAAAGTGTAAGACTTGTCCTTCAAGAAGAGACTTTGAAAATGGAGGCTAGATCAAGGGAAGAGAGTTTAAAGATGGAGGCTAGGACCAAGCAATTGGTAGAAGCTGAGAGGGAAAATTTGCTGAGTCAGCTTTCCAAACTCATCCCCAATTTTGATCAAAGCATGCTGAAACTGAATACAATGTCCCAAATCCAAGGGCAAAGTCCCAAAAATCCAATGTCGGACAAAGCAAGCTGCTCTGGGGCACTTGATGTTAGAGCCCTTCAATTTGAGGAGGATACTGCCAAGAATGGGGAAAAGCAGGAAGAAATGGTAACGTTTTTGAACTTTGAATTCTCTCTTTTTTCTCTGTTTATATTTACCGTCGTGTTAAAGTTATACTACGACTCATTTTTTATTAAACCGTCGTTTGATGTAATTTAGACGTCTGTAATTATTATACCACCTTCTGTTAACATTTACCACGACGGTTTATTTATTTGTTTTTAATTTTTGTACAATGTCATTTATATATTTCTTTATTTCTTAAAACAGAAATCCGGGGGAAGTAGAAAAGAGAGTAGAAGGAAAGATACTTGAGATAGTTGAACAGGTAAATTCTCATAACTTAGCCTTTTTCATTCTTTATTTAACGTCGTTTAATGAATTTTACACGTCTGTAATTATTACATACGCGTCGTCTGTTATTGAGTACCACGACGGTTTAATTTAATTTTTTACTTTTTGTACAATGTCATATATATTTCTTTATTACTTATAACAGAAATCTGGCGATGTAAAAAGAGAGTAGAAAATATAGAGGAAAAGAAAGATGAAAAGGTAAATTCTCATGACTTTGCCTTTTTAATTTGTTTTTCAATTTTCAGACGTCTATATTTTCTTTAAACCGTCGTTTGTTTTAAATTTCCACGGCAGTTTTTATTTAATTGAATGTTTAAATTGTTGTACAAGTTTACATAACGTCGTAGTATATGAAATACCACGACCTTTATTATTTACCGTCGTCTAATTAAATATAGACGTCTGTAATTCTTATATACCGTCGTTTGTTTTTCAGGTACCACGACGGTTTAATTTAATTTTACTTTTCATTTTTTTTTACTTTTTGTACAATGTCTTATATATATTTCTTTATTTTTTATAACAGAAATCTGGGGATGTAGAAAAGATTGAAGAAAAGAAAGATGAAAAGGTAAATTCTCAAAACTTTGCCTTTTTCATTTGTTTTATTTTCTTTAAACCGTCGTTTGTTTTAAATTTCCACGCCATTTTTTATTTAGTTGAATGTTTAAATTGTTGTACAATCTTTCTTATATATATATCTCTTTATTTATTATAACAGCAATCCAATGTTGGAGAAGAGAAAATTGAAAAGGTAAATTCATTAATTATGAATTTTGCATTTGAATTAGACGTCGGTTTTATTTAACCGACGTAATAAAGTATTCATTACGACGGTATTTTTGTTACCGTCGTGTAACTCATTTTAAGACGACGTTTGTTATTTAAAACGTCGTTGTTATGTATTTACCACGTCACTTTATGTTGCTTTATTTGTCCAAACAGAATCCTGAAGTACCAGATTATTCAAAGCTGGAGTTGCCATCTTCTTTACAATCCCTTTGTAGTTATGTTGAATCGACACTAAAGCCTCAGGAGAAGGCTATGTCCTTTACTATTGAGAAGGAGGTGTTTGGCATAGATCGTAACACCTTCGTCTTGCATGAAGATATTACCCAATTTGCTGGCATGGAAGAAATTGGGGCTCCTGTCGTTGCAGTATATATGAGGTTTGTCCTTATCAAATATTCATTTGACACTCTCTTTTATGTTTTAAAAAAAAAACACTCATGGTTTCAATTCATATATTTAGGTGCCTATTTGATCATCTGAAAGCTGCAAATATGGTGAATATGGTTGGCTTTATCGACCCTGCTGCAATTAGTGCCGACGCTGGTTCATTAACTGACAGATCACGTCCGTAGCCAATCGACTTCAAAAAACAGATGGTGAACAGATTTTTGATCGGTTCATAATTGTATATCATTTCGTACCCTTCTAGCTTATGATTTGGTTATGTTTTTGAGTTAAACTTGTGCTTTGAATCCTTTTTGTGTTTATCTTTCAATTCATTGAGCTTTAGGTAACAATGATGACTTTGGATAGGAAATGATGCAATCTATGCATGTTAAGGCCTTATTTGGGTGAATGGAAGAAGAGCTTAAAGACAAACTCAATTTGGCTACAACTCCTTGCCAGCCCAGTTTCGTAGGTCAACTTCTTGGCCTTGGCTGAGCATGCTATGGGGCTCGAATGAGGTGATGATCTTCATGAAACTTGTTCCAATGGGTGTCTAGTACAACATATCTAAATTTCAGCTAAATTGGACATATGTGGAGTGCTTAGCCCGTCCAACACTCAACCATGCTCAGCAGGATTTGCAGCTGCCAGCTTTTTTGCCATGTGCCTTACCCTAGCTATAACTGACTTTGTACCCAACATAATGAGTGAAGTAGGGAGGCATTCCAGCTATGAAATTCTAAAGGAGCAAGTTGGTACATGATGGAGCTATTAAAGAGAAAGCATGTGCATGCATGTGAAGCAAAAGAAAGAAAATAAATAAAATGAAGTCAATTCCAATCCCTGTTTCGGCAGCCAACTTGCAGTGGCCAAAACGTACACTTCTACTGCTCCAATAGGAATACTTTCTTCATAGAAGTTGTTCCAATGGGTGTCTAGTACAACATATCCAAATTTCAGCCCCATTGGATACGTTTTGAAACCTATGGCCTTCCTACACCAAGACTGGTTCAGAAAACTCGTTTTTGTTCAACAACCAAAAGGCAACCACATGGGTTGGCAGCAAAAGGCAGCCACAACACCTCTGAACCCATGTGAGGAAAGCTTGGAGTGCAGCAAAAGAAGTATGGGATGGAGTTGATTCCAACCACACTAACATAGACAAGATGAGATGGGAGTTATGGGTTGTATTAAAGAAGGAATGGTGGTGTTGATTTTCATCATGATGTTCCTCCCTTTTAGCCCTATAAATAGAGAAGCCTTCAAGCTTCAATAACACACCCCAAGGGGGGGAGCTCTCAAACACTTCTCTAGAGCTCCCTTCCCTTCTCTCCCTCAAATTCTCTTAGTTTCCTTTCAAGTTGTAAATTGTTGTAACAAAATGAGTTTACTAAATTTTCCTTCAAGTTTTCTTAGTTCCACTTTACTTTTATTTGTAATGTACATTCTTTCTTAAGTATTCAAGTTTAATTAGTTTCCAAGTTTCAATTATGGTTTTTGTTCTTATTCATTATGCTTATAAGTTAGTATGCTAGTTTGAATGATTGATCACCATTTAGGCTTGCATGTTAGCTATCTTGGTTTGAATTAAGAGTAGACACCATGCTTTAATTCGAATTGAACTATGAATAAGAAGAGTATGGTTGTTTAAATTGTTCTTCTATGCTTAATGGGTTCCTAATGCTTAATTTTAGGTTAGACAACAAATGATCAAATTAGGGAATTAGGAACACAAGGTTATGACCAAACACCATGGCTTAATCATACTTTAGCTAGAATCAATCCGTTAATCTAATTGAACTTGGGAACTTATTTGCTTGAGTTATTTCTCTTTTTTCTTGTTTTATTTATTTTCTTTTCCATTTCTGTTTTGTGTAGGGAAAATGAATTGGATCATTCAATCACCAATCCTCGTGGGATCGACCTCGCACTTACATATGCTATACTACCAAACGGCTCGTGCACTTGCGAGTATCACAAGTTGAGGATGCAGCTGAATTCATTTTGGTGCAGCTGAATCGAAGCAACAATTTTCCTGATGCCTTACAATCCAAGGTTAGTCTCCAAACAAAAAACAGGATTTTGTTTGTATGATGCTCTGCATATAAAACTATTTAACCTTTATATTTATTTTGTGCAGCCGTCATTGGGTCTTGATCATTGTGAGAGCAAAGAAGGAGACCGTCTATTTTCTGGATCCACTGCCTGGAAATCGTGTTATGGATGAGGACGGGAAAAACATAGTGAACTCTGCTCTGAAAATGTATAATACACACATAGGCAGAGTAGGCCGTAAAACACCTCTTTGGAAAACTCTGCCCGGCACTCCAAAGCAACCAAGCAGTGTAGAATTTGGGTATTATGTCATGCGCTTTATGAGAGACATCATAAAGGATACTTCCCTGGAATTTGAGAAGACGGTAAGAAGAAAATGTTCAGATTTATTTTTATGTCGGTTTTTATATTATCAACGACGGTAAATTAAAAATACCGTCGTTGAAAATATATATCCTACGTCGGTAAATGAATAATAGCGTCGTCTGTGAGATTAATCTTTGTTTATGGATTGCAGTTTGGCAAAGGAAAGAATCAAACTCCATACCCCCAAGCTGCCATTGACGAAGTTAGGAAAGAATGGGCAGAGTTTGTGTGTGTTCATATGGAGTAGAGGAATTTTAGCATACTTAAACATTTTTAGAAAATGTACAAATTTTGTTAGAATTAGACAAGTTTTTGTACAAAATTGGTTAGAATTAGCAAGTTTTTGTTGACGTCAACGTACCTGTAAATTTGTTGAGGTTTTCATGTTGTGAAAAACCCAAGATCATGCTGAACCAAATTTGTTGAGGTTTTCATGTTGTGAAAAACCGTACTTTATTCAAAAAGACGTTGCAGACACATAACAACGTCACATTGTTTAAAAAGCGACGTAAACGGTTGTTCAAACGACGCTCTTGGTTCTATAGACGACGTTGTTTTCTTGATATTAGACGGCGAGAAGTAATAGTTTTGGTCGTGGAAAATGGTTTGTACGTCGTTTTATGTGTAAAAATGGCCATGGTTTATAATTTAAACGACGTTTTGTTTTAAAATTAAGTCGTTTATAATAATTTAAAACGTCGTTAATTTATTAACACCGACGTGGTTTGTGGGTTTTATTAATAATATTTTATTCTATTTAATTCGAAATATTCATAATAAATTTAAAATAAATCCAAAAAATGCAACGTCAACTCCTATGAAGTCATTGTGATATTTTCTTCCCCCTTAAGCTTTAAAAAATTAAGTTTGAGTTATACAAATTTAAAATTACCACCAAAAAGTAAAATGTTTTCTTGAGTCACAACATCACTTATACTTTAATGGTTTAGGGTTTAGGGTTTAGGGGGATAAAGGTTTATTTTTGGGGTTTAGGGTTTATGGTTAATATATATTAGGCCCTAAAACCATAAATCCTTTTCTATAATTATTTAAACATATATATATAATTTAGAGTTTATATTTTATGGTTTAGGGTTTAGGGTTTAGGGTATAGATGTCATATTTAACGACGGTTTTATTGTTTTCCGTCGATGATTTACGAAGAGCGCATTTCTAAACCGTGGTTTCTTTAAAATGACGTTTTACACACATAACAACATCATATTTTTTTTTAAAAGCGACGTAAATTGTTGTGAAAACGACGCTATTGGTTATATAGACGACGTTGTTTGGTTGACATTAGACGGCGAGAGGTTAAGAGTCTAGGTCGTGGAATATGGTTTGTACGTCGTTTTCTTTGTAAAAATGGCCATGGTTTGAACTGTAAACGACGTTTGTTGTTAAAATTAAGTCGTTTATATTAGTTAAAACGTCGTTAATTTATTAACGCGACGTGGTTTGTGGGTTTTATTAATAATATTTTATTCTATTTAATTCGAAATATTCATAATAAATTTAAAATAAATCCAAAAAATGCAACGTCAACTCCTATGAAGTCATTGCAATATTTTCTTCCCCCTTAAGCTTTAAAAAATTAAGTTTGAGTTATACAAATTTAAAATTACCACCAAAAAGTAAAATGTTTTCATGAGTCACAACTCACTTATACTTTAATGGTTTAGGGTTTAGGGTTTAGGGTTTATATAAATTTAGAAAAGGGATTAGGGTTTAGGGTTTTATGGACGAGATATTTTAGGCCATAAAACCCTAATCCCTTTTGAAAAATTATTTTTAAAAACAATATATATAATTTAGGTTTTATTTATTAGGGTTTAGGGCATATTTCTTTAGACATTTGAACGACGGTAGTTTGGTTTTGCGTCGTAAGTATATTTACAACGACGTCATTTTTAAAATAAGCGTCATGTTTAGGTTGAACTTTTAACGACGATCGTGTTTTTGTTTCCGTCGATGTTTTTTAAAAAGCGCGCTTTCTAAAAATTTCAGCTCGAACCTAAAATTTTCAGATTTCGCTCTAACTCTTATACAAGTTGACCATAGTCTGTGTCCTAAAACATTTCGCTCCGCTCTCTCACTTCAACTCTAATTCAAAGTTGGTCTCTCCGTCGAATCCAAGTTGGCCAAGTTTACAACTCCGTCGAATCCAAGTTGGCCATAAGCGTGAGCTCTGCCTACCTGTAAGTGCAAACCCTAATCTCATGCTTGTAAATTCATTGAATGATATTCAGTTCTGCGGTAAAGGGTTTTGTGATTTTGTAATGTTGTCGACGGTATGGGTTAATGGATTTAATGTTTAATGTTTTCATGAATCGGGTTTAGGGTTTAATCATGTCGGATCTTTTAATACTCTCTGTTATTATGAATCGGGAATGGATTTAATGTTTTCATGCTTAGTATATGTTGGTTTCGTGCTTAGTATTAATGTATATGTTGTGTTCTTAATACCCTACATAAAAATTAATGTATATGTTGTGTTCTGAATATATTCTGGGTTCTTGAAAATAAACTGGATTTCGAAATCTTTTTTATGCATACGACAACGGTTTTTTTAACAAACCGTCGTCTATAAAAATATACCACGACGCTTGTTTTAACTACCGTCGTGGTTCAAGTTCGCTGGCGTCTGTTTCTTGCTAGCATTAGACGGCGGTTTTTTAAAACCCGTCGTCTATATAAGTGTAATACGTCTGTTGATGTTTAAAAACCGTCGTCTGTATACTTTATTATTTGCTATTAAAACCTTATATAATCTGCTATAGTGATAGTCATTGCTTGTCTTTTCACTTTATTATAGATAATAGGATATAGTGTCCAAGATGGATAAGTCATGGATGCACTCGGATAGAAGATCGAAGGCATATGAGTTAGGGGTGGAAGCATTTTTGCAATTTTCTGTGGAAAATCTTCTAACTACAACGCATATCCGTTGTCCATGTGTTAAATGTGCGAATTTGAAATTGTTTGGGGTTGGAATTATAAGGGATCACTTATACTTTAATGGAGTTGACCAAAGCTATAAGAATTGGACATTTCATGGAGAACCTTGGGAACCAATTGCAACTAGTAATGCTAGTAGAAATGTTGAAGAAGATGATGACCATAGTAGGTACAGTTTTGTGTTGAAGAAATAGAGATGGATGATAATGATTTTGGATCCGATCCTTATGAGTTTGCTAATGTGATTGGGGATGGAGATCAACCATTGTACCCTGGTTGTAGAAAGTACACCAAGTTATCGGCATTAGTGAAGTTGTATAATTTGAAGGCAAAACATGGGATGAGTGATGTATGTTTTACAGAATTATTGATACTTCAGGGCGAGTTGCTTCCAGAAGGAAATACAATACCGGCCTCTATGTATGAGGCAAAAAAGACTTTGTGTGCATTGGGGCTGAGTTATGAGAAAATCCACGCATGCCCCAATGATTGCATCTTGTATAGGAAGGAGTATGAAGATTCAACTAATTGTCCTACTTGTGGTATCTCAAGGTGGAAGGAAACCAAAGATGGATTCTTGAAAGAGGGTGTGGCAGCGAAGGTGTTGTGGTATTTTCCTCCAATTCCAATGTTTAAAAGGATGTTTCAATCACATGAGACAGCTAAGAATTTGACTTGGCATGCTGCTAGAAAATCAATTGACGGTCAGATGTCTCATCCGCGGATTCCCCGTCTTGGAAACTTGTTGATGATAAATGGCCCGAGTTTGGTAATGAGCCGAGAAACTTGAGATTGGCTCTTTCATCTGATGGATTCAATCCCCACAGTTCTCTTAGGAGGCAGATATAGTTGCTGGCCAGTTATCTTAGTTACATATAATCTCCCACCATGGCTGTGCATGAAACGAAAGTTCATGATGTTGACTTTATTGATTTCCGGTCCTAAACAACCCGGAAATGATATAGACGTCTACTTGGAGCCTTTGATTGATGATTTAAAATCTTTGTGGGATGGGATTAGAGGAGTGTATGATGCACACATAGGAGAATATTTTACACTTAGAAGCTGCATTCCTGTGGACCATTAATGATTTTCCCGCCTATGGAAACTTATCTGGTTGTGTTGTTAAAGGATATAAAGCTTGTCCAATATGCGGCGATGATACACCTAGTCACAGGTTGAAAAATGGCCATAAATTTTGTTACATTGGGCATAGAAAATGGTTACCAATTAATCATCCATATAGGAGGCAACGTGCAGCTTTTAATGGGAAACCTGAATATGGCACGCCTGGAGCCATTAACGAGAGAAGAAGTGCTGCATATGGTTGAAGATATTAATTACATATGGGGATCGAAAAAAAGGGGGAGGTGGAGGTGAAAATGATGGTGACAGAGTTTGTTGGAAGAAGAAGTCAAAATTCTTTGATCTTGAGTATTGGAAATACCTTCCAGTGAGGCATGTCCTCGATGTTATGCACATTGAGAAGAATGTTTGTGATAGTATCATTGGTACATTGCTGGAGATCCCTGGAAAAAATAAAGATGGGATTGCTGCTCGGTTAAATTTATTGAACATGGGGGTCAAAACTGATTTGCAACCCGAGTATGGAGAAAGAAGTACTCGTTTGCCTCCAGGGCCTTCGAATTTGTCAAGAGCAGAGAAGAGAGCGGTTTGCAATTCTTTCTATGGTATGAAGGTCCCTGAAGGTTATTCTTCAAATATAAAAAATCTTGTATCTTTACAAGATTCAAGACTTCTTGGCCTTAAATCACATGATTGTCATACCTTAATGCAACAATTGCTCCCTGTGGCAATTCGTTCCGTTTTGGAGAAGCCTGCAAGGTATGCAATAACTCGTTTGTGCTTCTTCTTCAATGCTATATGTGCAAAGACGGTTGACGTTTCCAAGCTAGATAAGTTGGAAGAAGATGTAGTAGTTACTTTGTGTTTGCTTGAAAAATACTTTCCACCTTCATTCTTCGATATCATGGTTCATCTAGTAGTACATCTTGTCAGAGAAGTTCGTCTATGTGGGCCAGTTTATTTTAGATGGATGTATCCGTTCGAAAGATATATGAAAGTTCTAAAGGGGTATGTTCAGAACCGTACTCATCCCGAAGGTTGCATTGCGGAGCGTTATATAGCTGAAGAAGCTGTAGAATTTTGCACTGAACATTTATATGATATTAGTACAATTGGAGTTCCAACAAGTCAGAAGATAGGAGTTTCAAAGCCATTATCAGGTTGCACAGTGAGCTTAGTTGATCGGGACATGTTGAACCAAGCACATCTATATGTCTTGGAGAATACGGAGGAAGTTCTACCTTATATCGAGTATGAGTTTTATTCCTTAAGTTTCCATTTTAAATTATTCCTTATGTTTATCTTATATGTTTGGGATCGTAATGCTTGAATTTTTCGTGTCATGTAGGGAACATATGATCCACATCAAGGCCGCTTATCCAAAATTTAGAAAGAGAACAAAGTGGCTGCAAGATAAGCACAATAGCACTTTTATTCAATGGCTACACTTCAAGGTATATGTTATTCAATAACATATTGGACTTTTAATTTTCTTCTTTCTATGTTAGATTGAATTAAGATATGATTAATTTGCAGGTTCAAAGTGAACTTGATGAGGGAGGCAATCATGGGGTATCAGAAAATTTAAGATGGCTAGCAGCTGGTCCAAACATGGCAGTGCCATTATATAGGAGCTATCTTATTAAAGGTGTTAAATTTAACATCAAGGCACAAGATGATGTGCGGACAGTTCAAAATAGTGGAGTTTATTTACTTGCACATACCATGCAAGTTGCTAGTGCCAAGGATAAAAACCCAATTCTCTCAAATATGGGTTTTTATGGTGTCATTCAAGAAATTTGGGACCTTGACTACCAAAAGTTTACAATCCCAGTCTTTAGGTGTGATTGGATAGATAGTACTTCCGGCCTTGTAGTCGACGAACTTGGATTTACCCTTGTAGATTTGAGTAAAATTGGACATAGGAATGACCAATTTGTTTTGGCTTCTCAAGTCAAACAAGTATTTTTTGTTGACGACCCGATGCATCATGGTTGGTCGGTAGTGTTATCAGCGCCTAATAGAGAATATAATGATGATGTTATTGGTGATGATGTCTTAGGTGATGTGAGAATTGAGTGTGAGCCATTTACTAGAGGGATGCCAAATGTTGACACATTTGATGAACTAGTGGGTGAGTTTGGGAGTCAAAATATTTAGAGATGGGTGTGAAGATATATGGATTGAATGATGCTCTTGTAATTTATGAAATTATTTATGCCCTAAACAGCACTACTGTATGACATTAATTTTGTAATAAATTGTAATGTGTTTTCTTCACTTTCATTATGCAGGTTTTGGACACAAAACAATCAGTACATAAAATACTGGTTCAGTATTATAAAATGACGGTCCTTATAAAACCTGAAAAAAAGGAACGTCTGTTGTCATAAAATTGTCAATAAAAAACGACGTTTTGGAGCATTCAACGACGGCATTGAATTTACCGACGTCTAAAAGCGAACTGAAAGTGAAAAAGACGACGTTATTGTGAAAACAGTTATTAACGATATCACGTCGAAGAAGGATAAAGAGCCGACATGTAATTACAAATAACACGACTTCAGTACAATAATACCGACGTCTAAAAGGACAGATATCGAACCTTAACGTTACAAAAGATGACGTCTTGGATGGATTAGACGACTATTATTTTACTAAAGACGTAGTATATATATTTTATTTATTTAAAGACGTAGTATATATATACACACGACTGTGTTTTTATAAAATAGGTCGTCTATTCTTTTCCATGACAATTTTTTGGTTCATTTTTCAGTATACAGACGTCGGTTTTTTTTGTAAAGGACGTTGTTTTGTACAACAACGACGGTCATTTACCCCTAACCGCTATTTCCACGTCAATATTAATGGAAAAACTGAAGTAACAATTCTATTTAACGACGGTTATATAAATATATTGGACGTCGTATGATTTAATAACGTCGTATTTTATTTATTTAATGACGTATTGTTTTCTTTTACACGACGGTTGTTGTATAAAATAGGTCGTCTATTCTTCTCATAGGACAATTTTTTGGTTCATTTTTAGTGTACAGACGTCGGTTTTTTTTGTAAATGACGTTGTTTGTTACAACGACGACGGTGATTTGCCCTAACCGCTATTTCCACGTCAATATTAATGGAAAAAACGAAGTGGCAATACTATTGCACGACGGTTATATAAATATATTGGACGTCGTATGATTTAATAACGTCATATTTTATTTATTTAAAGACGTACTGTATTCTTTTACACGACGGATGTTGTATAAAATAGGTCGTCTATTTCTTCTCAGGACAATTTTTTGGTTCATTTTTCAGTGTACAGACGTCCGTTTTTTTTTTGTAAATGACGTTGTTTGTTACAACAACGACGTGATTTACCCTAACCGCTATTTCCACGTCAATATTAATGAAAAAAACGAAGTGGCAATACTATTGCACGACGATTATATAAATATATTGGACGTCGTATAATTTAATAACGTCATATTTTATTTATTTAAAGACGTATTGTATTCTTTTACACGACGGATGTTGTATAAAATAGGTCGTCTATTCTTCTCAGGACAATTTTTTGGTTCATTTTTCAGTATACAGACGTCGGTTGTTTTTTGTTAATGACGTGGTTTGTAATACCAACGACGGTGATTTCGCGTCGTGGTTTTACTTTGCAAAAGACGTCGCTCGATTTTACGACAGTTTGAAAACCAAATTCACGACGGTGAATTCCCGTCGTCTTTTGCCATTTTTGTAGTAGTGTCTCTCTCAATCTCTCCACCCAAGCCGCCACCGTCTCTCTACTTGATCCCCCATGTTGCCCAAATCCACCAAGCCTTGCCCACTGCCCAGATCCACCAAGCCATACCCACTGCCCAAATACAAATCTTAGGGTTTTTTACTCTATTTTTATTCAGTTTAATGAAATTTAAGAATCAACACATGAAATTCAATTTAATTCAGACTGATTGTTGGTGAAATTGCAACGGCTATTGTGGCTCGCAATAACTGGGCAACTTGCAGTGAGAAGAAGGAAGAAGAGGAGTGCCTTGCGTGCAGAGGGGAGACGAAACCCATTTTGGAATGGGAGGGATATGGGCTGTCAATTTGGAAAAGTAGCAAGGGCATTATGGGAAAAATGAAAAAAATATTAAAACGAACAGGTGTGTTTTTTCAAAAGCAGCTTTGAGAAGCTGGGCCCAACCTGCTTTGAAAAACTACTTTGGATGACTTGAGATTTTAAAATAAGCTGACTTGATTTATTTCACCAAACACTTTCAGCTGCAAAAATTATTTTTAAAGCTGCTTATTTTTTAAGTACCACACTCCCAAACGCTACCTTATTTGGTCCAAATTCTATTAGGTTTAATTTTAAGGAAATACTTGCTTGGGTTTAATTTTTAAGCAAATCTACTTGGAATAAATTTTAGGTCTGTTTCTTTTTCTTGAGATGAAAACAAAGTCACAACAAAAAGCCCCTAATACAAGGGGGCCAAAGAGATCAAAATAGAAAGCATTAACAACAATAAGGGGGGGTAGGCCATTCTCCCATAAACAAGGAGGAGAAAGTCTATGCCCAAAATTAGCTGGGGCACCTGCCAAAAAATTGGTTTCTCTATAAGCATGGTGAAAGTGCACTTCACAAAAGGAGCTCATATGGTAAATATCCTGCATAAGCAGCCATAAGTCCATGGAGCTTGGGCTTGGCGGAGAACGCAATCAATGACTAATTTAGAATCTCCTTCCACTTGGATTTTCTTACATCCTCTGTTAATAGCAAAGGCAAGACCATCCCGTAAGTAAAGCTTGACACTCAGTCACAACAATGTTAGCCAAACCAATCTTCTTAGCACCAGCAAGAAGAACATTACCACTCTTTTCGAAGAACAAAACCAATAGTTGCATCAGAATTTTGCACCGAGCCATCAAATTTAACTTGAAACAAGGAGGAAAGAACTTATGAAGAGAGCACAGTCAGGGCTAAGGCCGGGAAAGAACTTATGAAGACGGTTTCTTAGTTGGAGTCTGTTTCTAAGTAGGAACCACACAAAAACTTGTACTTTCGGCGGCACGCAGAGGTTCCACATTTTCTTAAGCAAACCCATCTGTGGATGAGGTGAACAATCCTGCTTCTGAAGGTCATAAGCATTTTTTATAGTGAATTGAACCATTGGAACAGGGACCCAAAACAGCCTGGTCAGAAACCTGCAATAGCTTGCTTATGTTCCAAGTCAATTTCCGATTAAAGTGATTAAGTTTTGTAGCAAGTCTAAGGAGAGTTTCATTGACAAGCAGGTATGAGATTGATTAGTGGAAAAAGAAAGACCCAATTCCAAAAACATATGCTGTTGATAGCAGTCCCAAGCCTTCGAATGGGTAAGCTTCGTTTTAAGTAGAAAAAAAATATCCATGTCTTAGGTATTTTTTGGTAATAACAAGCTGCTACCACTGATTGGATCAGTTAAACAATTCCATCCCAATTTAGCAAGGGCAGCAAGGTTAAAATGCGCGGTGGATCTAATTCCTAATAAGAGGCTCCATGACCAATATAAAAATGTAGGGAGAAAAGGGACTGCATATGCCTCGAGTTGGACAAAACCATTCCTTAGGGCGGAGCCAGAAATTCATCAAGGAGGGTCAACCTTAATTTGAGATAATAAAGAAGTCATAAAAAAAGTAAAGAGAAAAAAACAAGGAGAGTTATAAAGATGGGCAGTATTGTGGGTTTCCGTTATGAAGGTTGTATGATTCATTTGACGCGTTTCGCTATGGCAACAAGCATTCCGTACCAGTGTTTTCAAAGGCATGCCTTCGCGCGCGTCGGAGCGAGGCGGCAGCAAATCGCCTCAAGGCGTCGTTTGTTTAGCGAGTTGCACGTTAGCGCGGGAAAGGCGTGAGGAGGCGTTTCAAGGCGCAGCGAGGCAGAGAAAGGCGCAACGAGGCGAAGCAAGGCGCTCCATCTGGACATGAGAACTGTTAGAAATTTTGGGAGTCTGCAAATTGGTTGCGGCTCTGCGAGGAAGACGACTCGCTTGGTTTTTTTTTAGGTTAATTGTAATGAAACGACGTCGTTTCAAATTGAAGTGTTTAAAAAAAAACTTAAAGTGAAACGACGTCGTTTCACTTGGAGTGTTTTGAAAAAAAGAAAACATGCAAGTTTCTGTTTTGTTTTTCCTTCCCTTAATTTGTAATAAACTTAAAGCAAGAAGAATTAATATCTTCTTGCCTTTTTCTATCTCCAGCCGACTGTAGCTTTTTCTACTCACCTTTTTTTTTCTTTCTAAATTAATATATTAACACACATATATATATATATATATATATTGTATAGTACAACCCTAACTTCTACCCTTACTAGATAATCTCCATCAATTTCAAGAATTCTTTTCGTCTTTCAACTGCAAGTAAGTCATTTATTTTTCTCTCTAATTCTTCGCAACTGTAATTTGGGATTGATTATTATGCTTTGAATGACAATTAGTACTTATATTTAATTATATTTAAAACATTGTTATGGTTCAATAAGAATTAGTTGTACAATTTAATTGTATTGTATTATTCATAAATTTTTCTTACTAAAATAAATTAATGTTCAAAAGGCTTACGCCTCGTAGCACTACTAAAAACGCCTCGCCTATATGCCTCGTCTTTGAAAACATTGTTCCGTACGATAGTACACGTTAGTGATATGGAGAGCAAAGCAAAGTACATATTATTGTGTGGGAGTCTGAATGGTTTCTGTGAATTGGCCAAGGATAAGGTTGACGATACGTTTTCTTGTATCCTTGTCTACACACGAGAGCCCGCCCTCGAGTATGCGGTCGGCTTTGTAAGGAAGATGAAGGAGGAGTTGGATCTCCCAAGTGTTAGTGTTAAGCTCATAATTTCATACATATACGTACCCTATTTACTTACTTCTTTTGCTTAGTTTCTTAGAATTTTGAGTTATTTGCCTCTCTTTGTGTGTTTTGTAGGCCAATAGAGCATGAGAGCATTTGAAGCAATATGGTGCAAAAATGTGCAAAAACTGGAGACTGAGGTAGAAGTTCATTTCGGTCTTATCTTCTTCATCGGAGCTTGGATTGGGCCACTACTTGTGTGGTTGGATCAGAGACATTCTGAACTTCACAATGGACATCTTAAAGTTGTCATTTGATTCAGCCAAGCCCAATTCGTAAGCCCATGAAAATACACATCATGCTGACATAAGGATGAGTAGATGGATGCTTGGTCATGCTGACATAATGATGAGCTATGGCTGCTGGTGGAAGTTATTGGTGAAGTGCAACAACCATTTCTGATTATCTAATGCAAGTGTGTTAGGTGAACTTAATTGTATAATCTGATTCACCTAACCCTTGTGCCTATAAATAGGGAGTCTCTAGAGAGCTTAGAGAGCCAGAATTTCATTCCATAATTTACACTTCCATTGTACACAAAGAGAGGGAAAGTTGAGAGTCACAAAGGGAGAGAAGGGAGAAGGCAGCAGCTGGGAGGCTTTGGCCTCCTGGCAGCCATGGAGATGAATCTTTTCCATCTCTAGCATGCTGTCCTTATCTTCTTCTCCTCCCTTTGTCTTTTATTTTCTTCTTGTATTTCATTTGTTTTCCTTTGTTTTTCTGTTATTAGTTGTAATAAACATCTTGCTAGTCTTGTATCATGGTTTGAGTTTATAAAGTTTGATTTCATTCATGAATTCTTCTTCACTATTTTAATGGAGCTGTTTTTGCATCCTTTGATTGATCACCTGAGGTTTTATGCATTTTGCTCTTGTTGGGAAGGTTTGGGGATCATCTTCATTCCATCCATTAGCAACTTATGTGATTTGGTTTCTAGGTCTCCTAATGTAAACACCATGCTTGGAGTCCTTGTGATGTTCAATGCAATTTGATCCAAACACCATGGACTTATTTGTGAGCATCTTCATGAGTGAATCAATTTGTTTACTTGCTGCCATAACATGATTAGAACAATTAGGGTGGATTCTAAAACCTCACCATCTTGTCTTAGTTCTTTTCTTTCTTCCTGTTTTGTTTCTTTTGTTTCCATTTCTGTTTTGTGTAGGAAAACTGAGTTGGATCATTCAATCACCAATCCCTGTGGAATCGAACCTCGCACTTACATATGCTAAACTACCAACGGCTCGTGCACTTGCGAGTATCACAAGTTGAGGATGCAGTTGAACCCATTTTGGTGCAGCTGAATCTACGCAACAGTTAGCTGTCGGGGACACTAGTTCACTTGCGGTGAACAGTTTCTCTCCTTTCGTAGCAGGAGGATGCGATGTAAAGTGGTTGGGATTCAGACCTAGTCATCTGGAGAGCACTGGTTTGTCTCCACGGTGTATGCTGGTCATGAGTAAGGCTGATCTTGAGCTAGCACAACGTCTCGTTGGAAGAAGATTTCGTCAAGGAGAAGCCGGAATGGGTTAAGGAGATTGGATATGACTCACTCATAGTCATAGCTAGCTCTAATTATTCTGTTTGCCATGCATGCTGAATAATATTATGGGCTTGTCCAATATAGGTCCCTATAATTTCTATTTCCTAGACATATACCCATCATTCTATAAATCTATGAGTAAAACCCAATTTCAAACTTAAATGACCAGTAGGATATAATAGGTCATAATATTCCTATGTTTTTACATCATTGCCATCAGACTTCATATTTTATTTATAATTTATTCCAAGCATTTCATTAACTGCCATAATTGTAATTAAAACTCTCTATTAATAGCATAGCAATCACTCCATTTCTTTTGGTTGTCATTCCCTCTAACATATCGCCCATAAAATTGCAAACCAAAAAAAAAATATGTAAATTACATATCCAATAATGTACATATGAAAAATATAAATATAAATATATAGGTATAAAAATATAGGTATATTATTTACCAAACAAATTAACAAAAATAGGTCAGTTACTTTGTAATTGAAATTTCCATACATTTTTCATAAATTAAAAATAGGTACACAATAATTTATAGAAAATAGGTATTTCGTATAATTGAAATTTATGCACATTTTTTATAAATTAAAAATAGGTACATTATTTAGAAGAAAAAAATAAGTTCATTATACTAGGTAAATTGTTTTACTAGGTATACATTATTAGAGAAAAAAAATAGGTACATTATTTAGAGAAAAAAATAGGTACTTTATTTAGAGAAAAAATAGGTACATTATTTAGAGAAAAAATAGGTACTTTATTTAGAGAAAAAAAATAGGTTCATTAAAAAAAATGTTTTTCAAAAAACAAACAATAAATAGATTATCAACTTACTTTTCAACATAATTTGAATGTACACTATTATTCATAAAATTATAATAAAATAGAATACTAGTCGTATAATTCATAAAAGGAAAACAACATTAATTCCTAAAGTTAATATTGAATTTAAATTACTAATAAGTTAAATAGATTACTAGTCGTATGAATTACGAATGGATTTACCAGCCTTTAAATTACTATTTATAAATATTAAAAAGTTTCTATTTTTCCATAAATTCATGGGCAGTATTATTCATTCGTAAATGGATTGCTAATACTTCAAATAATTGGAATTTTGGGTGGGACTAAATTATATTGGATAGCTCATGGACTTCCAACAAGTTAATATTTTATTCCCTTTTTTATAGGAGCTGTGGGAATGAAATAGATTACTAGTCGTAAAATAGATTACTAATACTTTAATATGGAATTTAATATTTAATTTTAAATAAGTTTCTAAATTAATTCCTACATCCATTACAACTATTTGGAGATCTTTCCAAATTCAATGTATGTCATTAGTTACACCCCCTCATAACACATTAACTTATAAATAGGGGTAGTTTTGGAATCCGAAAAATACAATAAATCAGATTTTAAGTTATATTAGGTAACTTGCTTAGTTGGATCCTAGTCATCGGGTATTATTTGAAAAAATTGGGTATTTTAAATAGAAAACTAAAGGAAAGGGTTGTAGGTGATTTCAAATGAATTTTATGGGTCTAAGCTCAATTTACTATATTTTGATGTTTTCTTAAGGATGCTTCATAGCAAAGAATGGAGACGATGAAGGGACGGTAGTGTTGGGTAGTTACAATGCTGACGGGGTCTTGTATGTTGGAGGATGGCAATTCTATTGATGGTGTTCTCAACTCCAGTAGAACCTTAGAGGGTCGCCAGCGAGAGATGGCAGATCCGGCGAAGATTTCTACTGTGCTTTGTTTTTGACAACTTTCAGGCAATGGATGACGACGGTTTCAACTGGGTCCATATATCAGTGCCTCCTGACTCTGTTGGTGTAGGTGGTGTCGCCAATTGATGTGTGGTAGTCGGTGATCGACGAATGCAGCTGCGATTGCCCTCGGTGGTAACGATTTCATCGATCAGAAAAAAAAAAAATAACCCACAAGGAAACCTTGTGAGTTTCAGGTGGATTGATTGATATTTGGGCAGCCTAGCTTGGTTTTTTTCTTTGGAAATTTTTTGGGTTATTGTTTGTGGCTTACCATGAACTGAACACCTTGAATGGGTTATGGATCTGCAATTGATTGAGAGAATGAACCAAATCTCTGGTGTTTGAAATAGAAAATTGAGGAAAAAGCACTAAAGAAAGAAATGGGTGACCATGAGAGGCAGTGACAATCAGTTAGATGGCAGTGGTACAATAAATGAAGGACAGAATTGGGGCTGCCATGGAGGCAGCGGTGGTAAGACTAAAGAGACGAGGAAAAGGAATTGGAGTTGTAGTGTTTTTGTTATTTCTATTTTTTTAAAAATATTTTTATTATGTTAAAATAAGTTAATGCAAATATTAAGAATTGAAATTATTAATTAAATAAGGATAATATGGTAAATTCACACCCTTTTCATATTTTAAAAAAAATTAAAATTAAAAGAAAAAATCAATAATGGATCCTATTTTTATGAACCACAACTACCCATTATCTTTTTTAATTCTAAAATAAATTTAAATTTTTTTAGAAAAAGCCTCTCACAGGCGTTTGGGCCTAAATTTGGCACGCCGAGTTCAAAAGCAAAGCCCACATCATTTTTCAGGCCACCTGATTGGACCTAAAAGTTGAAGCCCTCAGCCCATCGACGCGCCCAGCTCCATTATCCAGGAAGGACTGTGACCAGAGGAATGGAAATAGATGTCAATTCTGCCATAATCACTGAGGATGACTGGAGAGTTCCCATCATAAACTACTTGCAATACCCAACCTTGCCCTCTGAAAAGAAAGTCGGAATCATGGCCTTAAACTATCTTATGTGGAATGAAGATTTGGTCCGAAAAAGCAAGGATGAGATATTACTAAGGTGCTTGGGGAAGAAAGAATACATGAAGGTCATGGGAAAGACCCATGAAGGAATATGGGGAGCACATCAAGGTGGAAGAAAAATGTGTTGGTTAATAAGAAGGTATGGCTATTTTTGGCCAACCATGATGAAAGATTGCATTGATTATTCCAAGGGATGTGAAGCTTGTCAAAGGCATGGACCAATCCAGGCAGGCTCCTTCAGTTCCCATGAATCCAGGTAGTCAAGCCATGGCCATTCAAGAGGATGGGCAATGGATCTCATTGGCAAGATCTATCCAGCCAGGTAGTCAACAGCATTGTTTCATCATTGTAGCTACGGATTATTTTACCAAATGGGTGGAAGCCAAGCCTGTTAAGTCTACCACATCTCAAGAAATCATCACTTTCATAGAAGAACAGATCATCCAGAGATTTGGCATTCCAGAATCAATCACTACAGACATGGGATCTTCTTTCATATTTGGAGAGATGCTAGACATGGTAGAAGCATTCAAATTTAAGCTACTCCAATCCACTCCTTATTATGCTCAAGTCAATGGACAAGAGAATCGAGTAACAAGGTGATAATCAATATTATCAGGAAAATGCTTGAGAAAAATCCAAAGCAATGGCATGAGAAATTATCAGAAACTTTATGGGCATACAGGACTTCAAAAAGAGAGGCAACTGGCATGACTCCATATGCTTTGACTTATGGTCATGATGCAATTCTGCCTATGGAGATAGCAGTCCAATCCCTAGAATTGCCCATCAACACGAACAGATTGGGGAAGACTACACTCAAGCCATGCTGTTGGAACTAGAAGGATTGGATGAAAGTAGGATTGATACCTTCAACAAACTCTTAGCAGGAAAACAGGCTGTGTCAAGAGCCTACAACAAGAGAGTTAAAAACAAGAGTTTTAAAGAAGGAGAAATAGTCTAGAAAGGTTCTGCCCCTTGGAACACACATAGCTGGTTATGGAAAGTGGTCACCAACTTGAGAAGGCCCTTTCATAATTAACCAAATCCCGGGATTAGGGGCATACAGATTCCAGGATCGAGATGGAGAAGTCCATGCTGCACCAATCAATGGCAAATGGTTAAAGAAATTCTATCCAACTATGTGGGATTCACAAGCTGTGCGGGGCAGATCCTGGGATAGAGAGGCAACAATTTGAAACTGTTGCTTGATTTTTGTTTTTGTTATTTAGTTTTGTGTTGTTGTAATCTTCTAAATTTTCTTTTAGTTTATCAAGAAAAACCAAGATTCCACAAAATAAATAAAGTTTTATTTAAATATAGTCACTCCTGTGACTAAGTAGTTCATTACAAATCTGAAATTAAAATTTAGAATCCTAGTTTTTTAAGGGTCTCCTGAGACTAGTCTTTTTGATGGAGAATTCCTTCTGGAGCAGCAACCCTTGATGAATTGAAGCCTCCGCAACTTCCAAAGCTGGCCTGGAAGCTGAAACCATGCTCTGCACAAGGAAGGTGGCTTTAGTCTTGGAACTCAGTCCAGCCCCCAGCCTACGCTGCACTTCCCTGCGTTCTGCCAGCTGCTTTGAAGCTCCTTAATCTGCTTATCCAGCTTGTCCTGAGTGGCCTTGGCTTCTTTATACCCTGCAACCATCTGGTCCAGTTCTGCCTTTTGTTTTGCGTAATCGGCTAAGTTGGCATCATGTGTAGCCTTGCAGAGCTCAGAAGTTTTGAATGTGGGCTTGAGATCCTCATAACGATCGTGAAGGTTGAGCACATCTCTGGCCAGGCTAAGGCTTATCTCAAGAATGGGCTTAGGAGCCATGTTCTGCCTATGCAGGAGGTCCAGGTCCTTCATCAGTTGATCAACAGCTCCCCTGTTTTCGTCCAGCTCCAGCTAGGAGACTGCCAGATCTTCACCCTCTCCATGGCCTCATCCACAGCTTTGAATTTGGCCTTGTTGGGGTAGAACTGAGTTTTTCCAGCATGTCCAGTTGGGCATCCAAGTCCATAGCCTCGAACTCAGCCAATTCTGGATCAGCAAAGGAGGCTGTGGTAGTTGAACCAAGAAGGGACTGGATAGGCATCTGAAAAATGGAAGTACAAATTAGCAACAGGCAGAATTAGGAAGAAAAAGGGCCATAACACAGTGGTACTTATGGCTGCAATGAGGGGTTTCAGAGGGCTGGTCATCACTCCCAACGACCCCACGGTTCCTGGAGTTCTGGGCACTTCCACCTGGAAAGAATAAGAGTTAGATATACAAGAATGGAAAGAATTGCAGGAAAATAGGCAGGAACAAAACAGGAAATTACCACAAGATCAAGAAAACAGCTCCAAGTGACTTCCATTTCAGGTACCAGGCTGCAGGCAAGAGTTCTTGTCTGCTCCACAGGCTCCAATATAGCCAAAGTCTCTGCCTGCTCCCAGACTCCAATGTTAGTTGCTCTGCCCGGAGTTACAACAGGAGGTTCTGCCCTGCTCTCCAGGCCGAATATAGCTTGACTGGTCGGAAGCTCAACAGAAGCTTCTGCCCGTTCCACAGGCTCTGATGCAGAGCGCTCTGGCTGCTCCTCAAATGTTGGAACCGCGGTGGAATGTTCAGCCTCTGCATCTTCAAAGAGGGCCAGCTCCGAGTTAGTCAGTTCTCCCAGGAATGGCGCACTGCTTCTGTGCCAGAGCAATGCTCTCTGCTATCACCTCAGCCGGAATCTCCTCCTAACAAATGAACAAAAGTCAGAAGCAAAAAGGAAAAGCAGAAACAAGTATGTTTATTTGGCCAGAATGTAATCTCACCTCTTCTTCAAATTCTTTCCCTTTCTCTTTCGAAGGGGCCTCTGTTGCTTCTTCTTGCTCCTTCTCCTGCTCAACAGCCTCAAAGGCTTCTCGCAGCTCATCATCAGTTCGGAGGCCTGAGTGGATTAACGACAAACTCTTCTGTCTCATCAGATTCAACTCCACTCCTCTTCCTAAGTCTTTTAGACCTAGTAAGAGGAGGAGGAGGAGGACTTTCAGCTGCACAGAATGAGTAAAGGTTAGAGGAATGGACAAAACAGAACAGAACATATTGAAGGAAATGAAATCTGAATACCAGAATCCTACCAGAGGTCTCAGGCTGGGCAGCACTTCCCTGAGCAGGGGTGCTTTCTTTTCTTTTCCTTCCAGCCGTGGAAGTAGTCTCAACGGGTGGTTGTTCTGCGAGTCTTCATCCTCCTCATCACCTGAAGGAGGCTCCAAATCGCCAGGCAGCAATGGCAGAACTAAACTCATAAGAGAAATATAAGGTCAGAAGTGAATCCAGCAAAAGAAAAATGGAAGGAACAGGATAAATGAAAAGCTTACCAAACATTGCCCCAGCCTGAACCGTTTGTCCACCAATAATTTTCTTCATAGAGGGATCTGATACAGACAATGGATTCTAGAGAGAAATATAAATGGCAGAACAGATAAAATGAGCAGAATTGAAAAATCTACCTTCTATGACTTGGTTATTAATATCTTGGATGGTCTGAATGGTAAAACTTTTGGCCTCCGCCTCTGCAAACACGTTCCCACTAGTCCAGCCATCAAAAAGCACCTTGAGTGCAGGAACTGAGAGGCAGGCAGTCCTCGAAATCTGGCTTTCCACCAAGCGTCAAAATCGGCAGAAGCTGGAGGAATTTGGCTCCCATGATGGATAGAGGCCATCCAGATTGTTGTTGATTTTGTTTACTGCACACCGAGCATCCTTGTGCACCTCCAGATTCTCTGAATCCCTCCAGGAAGAGGCTCGGTTGCAGCTTCTGGAGAATTTGAACGGGACAACCTGGGCAGCCAAGTTGTCTTGCGCAGAAGTTGGGATGGTAGACTTCTCCCCCAGATGATAGTTTGGAGGCTTTCCACCTTCATAAGGCAGATCTCTCAGCAGGGATACACTCATGAATATCTTCCTGAATTCCTGTCCTGGCAGCTTCATCTTCTGGCTCCTTTTCAAAGAGCCGATATCCAGGCTGGAACCAAGGATATGCTCTTCTGACCACCACCTGCCATTGAGCTGCGGATCGTTTAGTGCAATGCCTGAACCACATCAAGTACTCTTCAATGGAGCGCTTGGGCACTTCTTCCGACATCAGGGAAGAGCCAGAACTTGATTTTCAGGCAGAACTATATCAGGAAACCGGAATTCTGGAAAATATACCTCCAGCCAGTCTGGATCATCCAGAATGAGCTAGGAGCGGATAAATTCAGGGGGCTCTCCATAGTGGCAGTATGTAGGTTCTTGAAAAGATGAGCCAGAACTGTTGGCCCAAGTCCGACATCAGTGTGATTGTGCAGGGCTTCTGCCAAATGCCTGTATTCTCAGTAGAACAGCGGAAGAACGGTTCGGAAATACAAACCTGTTTAGCCAGTATAGAAGGAATAACACGTGTTGCTGATCCTTGTCTTTTTCCACACTGAATTTCCTCAAATAATTGGAGAATGAGCAGTTCTGGTTGATAGTAGCAGGAGAGATAGTGAAAGGCTTGGCCAGTTTCTCCTGATTCCTCATTCGATGATAATCACCAACGGCATCAATGATCGGCTCATAATTGTATATTATTTCGTACCCTTCTAGCTTATGATTTGGTTATGTTTTTGAGTTAAACTTGTGCTTTTAATCCTTTTTGTGTTTATCTTTCAATTCATTGAGCTTTAGGTAACAATGATGGCTTTGGATAAGAAATGATGCAATTCATGCATGTTAAGGCCTGATTTGGGTGAATGGAAGAAGAGCTTAAAGACAAACTAATTTTGGCTACAAACCCTTGCCAGCCCAGTTTCGTAGGTCAACTTCTTAGCCTTGGATCAGCATGCTCTGGGGCTCGGATGAGGTGAAGATCTTCATGAAAGTTGTTCCATTGGGTGTGTACTATAACATATCCAAATTTCAGCCCAATTGAACATATCTGGAGTCCTTAGCCCGTCCAACATTGCACCCTGCTCAGGAGGATTTGCTGCTGCCAGCATTTAGCCATGTGCCTCTTTTTAGCCATGTGCCTCACCCCAGCTGCAACTGACTTTGTACCCAACATAATGAGTGAAGTTGGGAGGCTTTCCAGCTATGAATTTCTGAAGGAGCAAGTTGGTACATGCTGGAGCTATTATAGAGAAAGCATGTGCATGCATGTGAAGCAAAAAGAATGAAATGAAGTCAATTCCAGTCTCTGTTCGGCAGCCAACTTTCGAGGTCCAAAACGCACACTTCTACTGCTCCGATGGGAATATGTTCTTCATAGAAGTTGTTCCAATGGGTGTCTAGTATAACATATCCAAATTTGAGCCCCATTGGATAAGTTTTGAAACCTCTGGCCTTCCTACACCAAACATGATTCAGAAAACTCGTTTTTTCAGCAACCAAAAGGCAACCACATGGGTTGGCAGCAAAAGGCAACCACATGGGTTGGCAGCAAAACTGATCACCTTTGAACCCATGTGATGAAAGCTTGTGTAGCAGCAAAAGATGAAGGATGGTGTGGGAATTCATCATGTTGTTCCTCCCTCTTAGGCCTATAAATAGAGAAGCCTTCAAGCTTCATAAATCACACCCCAAGGGGGGAGCTCTCAAACACTTCTCTAGAGCTCCCTTCCTTTCTCTCCCTCAAATTCTCTTAGTTTCATTTCAAGTTGTCAATTGTTGTAACAAAATGATTTTACTAAATTTTCCTTCAAGTTTTCAAGTTCTACTTTAATTTTATTTGTAATGTACATTCTTTCTTAAGTATTCAAGTTTAATTAGTTTCCAAGTTTCAATTATGGTTTTTGTTCTTATTCATTATGCTTATAAGTTAATATGCTAGTTTGAATGATTGATCACCATTTAGGCTTGCATGTTAGCTATCTTGGTTTGAATTAAGAGTAGACACCATGCTTTAATTCGAATTGAACTATGAATAGGAAGAGTATGTATGGACATTCGACAACAGAGATTAGATACATGCTTGGCTGTTTAAATTGTTCTTCTATGCTTAATGGGTTCCTAATACTTAATTTTAGGTTAGACAACAAATGATCAAATTAGGGAATTAGGAACACAAGGTTAGGACCAAACACCATGGCTTAATCATACATTAGCTAGAACCAATCCGTTAATCTAATTGAACTTGGGAACTTATTTGCTTGAGTTATTTCTTTTTTTCTTGTTTATTTATTTTCTTTTTCATTTCTATTTTGTGTAGGGGAAACAAATTGGATCATTCAATCACCAATCCTCGTGGGATCGACTTCGCACTTACATATGCTATACTACCAAACGGCTCGTGCACTTGCGAGTATCACAAGTTGAGGATGCAGCTGAAATCGAAGCAACAATCAACAGGCCTCCCATGAGGTCTGAACCCAAAAATTTGAGCCATGTCCAGCAGGGTTGGCGCCATTGGACCCACACGGAAATCGAACGTATTCCTGGCAGAATTCCAGAAACACATGGCAGCGGCAAGCAGGTTCTCATCCCGGTTAATCGACTCTGGGCAAGCTGGATTGCATCATAGATTCCTGCCCTCCTCCAGTGAGCTCCGAATTTTGGAAGAAGCTTGTCAATCCAATCTGCCCACTTCATAGGACTATTCATCACCTCACTGGACGGAACGAACGGCTTAAATTCTTGCTGACCCAAGAATAAGAATCAGGGCAGAAGTCCCTTGGAAACACAGAGGCGCTTCGGCATCCTTTTTTTAGCTTCGCTATCTCAGCTGGGGACAGACCCAAACCAGCGAGGCCCCAAGTCAGAGTACTCTCGAATAAATGAAGGACGTTCTCATCCAACTTTTTCTAGACAAGAGGGTGGAGCCTGTTTCGAACCTCCATGGCATGAGCATCGATTCCAGTCCCAAGTAATATAATCTGGAGGAACTGAGGAGGAAGCGCTTTGGGCACGAGTTTTTGGAGACGACATTTTTCTGGGTTTAGACCGGAAACAAAGAAAGGACTAAGGATTGATCAAAGAAAAGGGGAAGGATTCTGGCGAAATCTGAAAAAAGCAAGATCTGAGGAAGCTGGGGTTTGAGATGGCAGAAACTGAAGTTTTGAATTCCTTTAAAAAGGGCTCGTAATCATGGGAAAGAGAAGACAAGACGCCATCTGACGAGACAAGCTAGTAACTAGCTAGTAACTGACCAATTTCCCATGAAGTCTAGTTTGTGGTAGGTGGACGTGGCAGACGTGGGATGATTTAAACTGGCGCGCACAAATTAATAGCCGAAATCATTAAGTCTAGAAACCGTTTAAAAAACGGTTTAGACTTAATGGGGGCATTGTTTGGGCCTAAATTTGGCACGCCCAGTCCAAAAGCAAAGCCCACATCATTTTTCAGGCCACCTGATTGGACCTAAAAGTTGAAGCCCTCAGCCCATTGACGCGCCCAGCCCATTATCCAATAAACGGGCCAAAGCAATGCACTCGACCCAAACACTGGAGGCCTGAAAGCGGTCAAAATCGAGAGAAGACTTGGACCTCGAAGGAACCCAAAATTGGGCTTGAAACAAAATTGGACTCAACTGAAAGAAGACCAAAAAAGAGACAGACCCACGTGACCCTCTCGTTCTAAAAAAAGTCAACAATTTCAACTGAAATTAATAGGGGATGAACAGGGGGCAGGTATAAAGAAGAACGTCTCTGAAAAACTCTCCTGCCAGGAGATCAAGTTCCGTTTTGTTTATTCAAAGATATTCTTCTGCTCCAAAGAAGGCACCATTTTCAAGGGATAAGCAGACTCCTGTTTCTATGAAAAAGAGATAAGCGGGAAACAGGGAGTTGTTCAAAAACCTGAAAACTTACCATCACCAGCTTTAGACTCTTGCAAAAGCAGTTGAATTGGAAGAAGGGTATGGCACCCCCTCAAAATACAGGAAATGATCACTTCAGGAACTGATTGTTGAGTGTTTTACTTGCCAGGATTGATAAAACCCCTTTTCTTTTTTATTTAAAATTGAAAAGATCTTTTTTGCCGCCCATTATTAAAAGAATTAGAGCTTCCACTCTCAAAAGCATTTCCTATAAAAACAGGAGAGAATGAACAGAGAAAGAACAATCAACACAACCAAAAACTCAGTCAAAAGACAAACACTCAAAATGATCACTTGATCTCAGAAAATCTTCAAACAAATTCAAACAAACCCAAAGTCTGAAACATTTCAATTTCAAAAGCTTCACAACAAGCTTGCAGAATCATACTGCTTTTTCCAGGCAAAGAGCAGTTAGAACACTGCTTCTTGATTCGAATCCCAATTCACAAACCAGCAAAACGAGATTTCTCTCGTTACAAATTTGGTTCAGCAAAGCCAAGGCAAGCAGAGTTTGAGTTTTCACAAATACGAAAACCTCAACAAATTTATGGAGAGCCCTGACTGAAGCAAGCACAGGTACCACAACACAATTCCAGCTTAAGTCCAACTACTTCTGCCCCTTTCAGACTAGAGAAGTCCAAGTTCTGCCCATCCAAAAGCCTTCCAGGGCTTGAAATAGATTAAAGCTCTGCCAAAGTCAAGCTTTGGTATCGAATTTACAGTTGAAGCCTAGCAGTTGAAGTTGTTGGAAGTCAAGTCCCAGGCAGGCATACCCAGTCCAAGCCTGAAGCAGAGGCATCTACCCAGACATAAATGGAAGCACAACCCTCTTTTTGTCTTTTTATAGTCAGTTTTCCCCTTTTGAGCTTTGTAAAGGGGAGTTCTACCTGAAATCGGTTCACTCTTTATCATTTATTCTGGCCAGAACTATCAGTTTTATCCTGTGAAAAATTATGAAGTCCCTATCAGTCTAAGGCATAGAAAAGAACTTACTTGGGAGATATTCCTCACCCAAATTCACAATCGCTTGTTCAAAAATCAGGTAACTTGGGGCGCAAGTTATTTATTTTTAAAAGTCTGCTAGGATTTTCATTGCTAGCAGTGGCACGCTCACACATTAAAGAAAGTTGACTTATGGACCAGTCAATGGTTTTCAGGACAATGGGGAACTTTGCCCTACCATAACAGGAAACAAATCAAAACGGGTGAACACAGGCGCGGAAGCGCGTGCGAAGAGGCTAGTAAGAATAATATGATAAATTCACACTTCTTCCTTTTTTTTTTAATTCTGAGGGGCTCTGTTCTTTTACCGTCAACTAAAAAGGTCACATGAACATTTTAAATTTGGAAATAACATGGAACGAAAAGGTAAAAGAGTGTTTTAATTCACAAAAATTTGTGCTTAATCACACAATTTATTATAATATTGTTGAAGCTTTAGCTGTGCGTTTTATTTGACTTTTGTTATATTTCTTGCAATTATATCTGTTTTTTAAATATGCATAAGTTTTTTTTTTTTGGTTAAAAATTTGCCTAAGGCATTTGTGCATATATTATTAATTTTTTTTCAGAAGCTTTTGTGCTTGTCATGGTTGTGTTTTTGCTTATTCTTTAAACAATCTTCAAGCAATAGTGCTAGCCTGGGCAAAAGGCCCCCTAGGTTCCCAAAACCCATTCCAGCAATGAAATTTAGTCTGGGTAAATGGTGGGCTCCACTAAGACTGGGCAGGCCCGAAGGCAAGAACAACCTGAGCTGTTGCTTGAGGTTCTGACATCAGCAAAGAAAATAATTTTTTAAAAATAAAAAACAATTCTGAAAAATTACCAAAAAATACATAATATTTTTTATACATACCCAGCAATTTTTTATTATTAGTCTCATACGTATAAATAAAATTAATCCCATGTAAATAGTAATTGCCATTGAGTTGTCATGACAATGAGTGGAAAAGCAACAAAAATATTGCTAGGGTAGATACTATTCACGTTAACAGTAACTGCCCTTTGTAGGGGTCTTTTTATTCAGCAGCCTGACGAATGGGCTTGGACTGCCATAAAGAAAAGACGGATAAAGTTGCCCCTTGTATATGAGTTCAAGGACTAGGCTCCAAGAGAGCTTTGAAAAGTTCGTGAGAACCTTGGAAAACATCCTGGATTCCTTTCACCAATAAGCCAGATGAATGTGACAGATTAACAATATGGCTTGGCTTGAGAAGCTTGTGGCATGGGAGCTAAGCTTTCACAAGTTTAGCAATTGAGAGAAAGAGCTTGAATTTCTTACAGAAACGAAAGTTCAGAGTGGGGGAGAAAGCAAGCTAGGGAGGTTTTTAACTAAAGAAAAGAGAGGGAGATAGGAGGAGAGAATGAGGTGTCTTGAGAAAATTTCCAGTTGCTTGACAAAGCTTGGTCGCACACTAGATGATGGTATGTTTCCTGGGTGGAAGAAGCCTCCTTTTATAAACATTACAACCCTCAATTTTATCAAACCTCCTTCCTTTTCCTTAACTTTCTTCCATTCACTCTTATTTGGTGAAATTTCCCCAACTAGAGCGCATAGGTGTCCTTTGGGGTTCCAAGATCTTTACGCAGCTGGACTTCTCCATGTGGGTGAGGCACCACCCACTTTTCTTCTTAGTTTTCCTATTAGAGCTTGCAGAGGAAAGGAGAATGGATAGAGTGTTTGCCTAACGGGTATTCCTCCTACACGTATGAATTTCCTTTGGTTTTTGCAAAAGCTTCTATTTGACTTTGTTATGAAGTTTTGACGAGGGCTGAACACGAGGCTAGATATTTTATTAGGTGCTGGGCTGGGCTTTTCCTAAGGCATTGGGTCATTGGCATCGTATTTCCAGCAGTCAACCAAGTCTTCTATGGTTTCGTCAAGCTGCTGGAAGTAGCTTATTTGCTCTACTTTTTTGACGAGGTGCTGGATGCCTTAGTTGATGTGGGGCTTTGCAGACCATCACCTATTCTCCTAAGTCATTGGGCCACCCTTTTCTCTCTTTCTATTGCTTACCCATGTGTTTGGGCCCAAGAAATGGGCTTGAGTTTTAGCGCTCCCAAGTAGCCCAAAACTTCCATCCCTTGAACCCTCAATGGGCCTCGTGAGTACTCGTACCCATCCATACCACAACCTTCTCAGCAAGCCCCAGATATTCACGTGGCTTGGGCCCACTTGAGCTTATGGCGTGGCTTGGTGTTAGAATAACGATTTTTGCTTGGCATTGCGTGTTTATTCAGCATGTTCATGCTCGAGTTCTATTATGCCGTAATAGGCTACGACTGGGCCAAATAGCACTTAACAGGTCAGTAAGTGTGGGTTCACAGAGCCGGTACGTTTCACGAGCTCGTTTTGACCCTTTTGCATGGCAGGTTCATGTTTGCTTGGCGTGGCGTGTGGCCCACAACTCGTGCAGGCACGTCCGACAAATTCCCGCATGTCCCAGTTGGGCTCCTCTCGTAGTTAAATATTGTGTTGGGCTAGAAATAAGCCAGGGCCCAGCCTTGGATTTTTTGGGTCTTAACACCCTTACTTGCCCTTACCCTTTACCATGGCAAATGGGTGGAACCAAAAAGATTTTGTGTCATTTGAATTTCAATTTACCCTAACCCTAAACCCTAAACCGCCACCACCACAACCACCACCATCTCCACCCACCACCTTCATCTCCACCTCCACCTCCACCACCATCACCACCTTTACCTCCACCTCCACCTCCACCTCCACAACCACCACCACCACTACCACTACCACCACCACCTCCTCCTCCTCCTCCTCCTCCTCTTCCTCTTCCACCTTCATCACCACCATCACCATCACCACAACCACCACCACCTCCACCCCTACCACCACCTTCATCACCACCACCACATGATTAGCATACATAACACTTTCAACATTATGTTTATTTTAGTCATTATTCACAGTTACAACAGTTTTATATTAAAATTTACCAAACGATTTTGACACTGCTTTTTATACTAACAGCACTTTTAAAAATATTGTTTATCAAACATGAAACTCCTTTACAACTGATTATTTTCAAAGCACAACAGAAGCTGCTTTTTAAAAAAGTGACAACAATTCCAAACTGGCCCTTAGTCAAACTCTAATCCGGATCCTCTGCTTTGATTTTCTCTGCCATGATCTACTTTACTTTTGTTCTCCATATGCCACCTCATTAAAATATAATCTAAGGGATTTAAAAGTTGACACATCATCCTAAAACAAAAACTCAATTTACTCCTAATTAAAAAAAGAAAAAAGAAACCCTAACACCCAACTAACAGGATATTTAACGTCCAAAGCTTTTTTTTTTCTCTTCTTCTTCTTCGTGTTCTGGCCTCCTCTCTTTTTTTCTCCTCCTTGTTTCACATTCTGTCCTCTTCTCCTTCTTGCTTCAGGTTCTATCCTCTTCTCTTTATTTACGTTCATATTCATATATTACCTTATCTTTGGTTAGTGTGAATATATTGGCAAGGCTACTGTGAAGACGTGAACTTGATCCCATAAAGTAAGCAGGATTATTTGCATGTTGTTTGTTTTCTTTTATCCCTGATATATACTTTTATTTATTGGTTCATGCTACATATTTTCTCATTTATTGGTCTCTGCTGCATGCTTTGCTTCTTTCTTTTTTTTCCTTTTCTTTTTTAGTTCTTATGTCTGCAACAATTCAAAATTTCCCTCTTTCTCATTGAGACTAGCTAATTGGTTTTCTGTTTGTGGCGCTTTGAATTGGATTTCAATTAATGTTTTGGTATATCATAGATTAACATTGTATCATAGATTTGACTGTTATCATTGTATGATAGATTAACATTATTATATTTGGGAATGAAAGATTCAGTGGCTACAATCTGTGAAGATAATTTAGATTATAAGCCCATATGTGACATGGAATTTCTTTCAGAACAAGCTGCATATGAGTTTTATAATGAGTATGGGCGAAGAACAGGATTCAGTATTAGAAGAGATTCACATAACAAGAATAAGAATACTGGTCAAATAATTCCAAGAGTATTTGTTTGTTGCAAGGAGGGTTTTCGACCGAAAGATAAGCGAGATTATTTAACTAAAAGTTCTCGGGTAGAAACAAGGACGGGTTGTAATGCTAAAATGAGCATTAAGTTGAATAAATCCAATGGTAAGTATTGGGTTAGCCATTTTATGGAAAACCACAATCATCCTCTTGTAAGACAAGAATGCACTCATATGTTACCGTCTCATAGAAGAATATTCGCTTCACAAGCTATTGAAGTAGATTTGACAGAAGAATTTGGGATTCCACTTAGACAGGCATATGAGTTAATGGATAGGCAAGTTGGTGGAAGAGAATCTCTTTTCTCTTTAGCACTCTAGTTAGCTAGATGATGGCATGATAGTTTATGCAAGGAGAGAAAAAAAAGGAGAAAATGACAGAAGGAGATTATAAAAAAAAAGAACAAAACAAAACGTGAATAAGAAGGAGAAAAAAAAAACTACTGGACATTAACTACTGTTAGTTGGGTGTTAGGGGTTTTTATTATTTTTTAATTAGGAATAAATTGGGTTTTTGTTTTAGGATGATGTGTTAACTTTTAGGGGGGGTGTATTCAATTAGGATTATAAAGCGTTTAAAAAGATTTTAAAAATTCGGGTGTATTCAATTTGGATTTATACAAACTTTAAAAGATGTTTTACAAATCTGGGTGTATTCAATTTCGACTTGTATGAACTTTTAAAAAGTCCATTCAAATATGAGTGTATTCAATTAGGATTATAAAAAAGTTGAATCAAATCTAGGTGTATTCAGAAGGTCATATATTTGGAAGGATTTCATTAAGTGATAAATTTTAGTAGGTTTTAAGGTGAGAGCTATAAATAACAAAGACCATAATAAATCCAACCTCCCCCCAAGTATTTCATCAAACGTTTTTCTCTCGCCCTAGCTTTTCTCTCTGCAATAGAAGATGAACAACCTCCTTCCTCCATTTGTGAAGGTACCTCGTTGGGTTTTCTTTTTCCATGATTTTTTTTTTTCGACGATTTTTCTTCATCGTGTTTTTCTTGTTATTTGGGTATAGTTTGGGGTTCCAGGTTTTACTTGTTATTAGGGTATAGCTTGGGGTTAGATTAAATTTTAATGAGGTGGCCTATGAAGAATAAAAGTAAAAAGCGGAGATCATGGCAGAGAAAATTAGAAGCGAGGTTAGGGATAGATCCTAGTTAGACTATTTATTAGGAATAACACCAAACACCTTATAATATTATCGATAAATAGTCACTACTCTCATAAATAGATTAATATTATCTGACAGAAATTAGTAAGTAACGATTCAACGTACCAACGAGCCTTAAATTCTTTTAAACTTTCACCTAATAAATGTTCATAGAAAAAAAAAAATTTACTTTATTAGCATAAATATTTCCTAATGAAATAGTCCTAGAACATACAAAAATTACTCCCTTACTTGAGCTGCCATTTTCTCGGAAAGAATAAGATTCGCGCGGCCATTAAACTTATTGATCAAACAAACAAATAAATAAAAATATAAAAAATATAAAACAAAATAAACAAAATAAAGAGAATCTAAAACCCTGCCAAAACCCTTGTTTTCGCTCAGAAGAATTCTGAAGCTTCGGTCCTCCACAATTCCATTGGCACCATGTGGAAGCAGCCTTTGCAGGTTGTTAAGGCCAATGTGTCCTCCAACCCAAGGACCTGGATCGTCATCGCTCTTAGCGTCGCCGGGATCGTGATCGTGGCCGAGACTCAGCGGCGAAGACGACGAAGCAGAGCCCAAATCATTCTCAGAGAACCATTTCTGGAGCCTCGCTTCGACCTTCTTCCCTTTCCTCAGCCCCCTCCTCCCGCCGCCAGACAACCCCTTGCTTCCCTCACCTTCGCCATCAGCGACATGTCGTTCTCGCTCTCTCTCTCTGTTTTTGTTTGTTTTCAATTTCGGTTTATTTACTTTGTATTTTGTGCTGATTTTGATTTGGTTGATTATTTGCTGTACTTAGATTTGATGTGAAAGGGTATGTGACGGGGTTTGGGAACCCGGATTGGGCGGGAACGCATGAAGCGGCTACGAAGACGGCGTTGGTGGTGACGGCTCTCTTGAAGAATGGGGCTACTTGCGTTGGAAAAACAGTCATGGACGAACTCAACTTTGGGTAATGTTAGACGAATTTATGTTCAAATTGATAAAAACCCAAAAATTAAATGAAGAAAATAAATTTAGAAAGAAAGAAATGGAACTAAGAGCAATGAAATTTTGATTTGTAACAGGATTACTGGTGAGAATGTGCATTATGGAACGCCTGTGAATCCGCAATTGCAGTCGCATATCCCGGGAGGTTCTTCCAGTGGTTCTGCTGTGGCTGTTGCGGCTGGTCTCGTTGACTTCGCTCTTGGTAAGCTCCTTTTTGTTAATTTTGGAGAATATGTTACTTGCCCTATTTAGTTATCTTGGAGAATTTCTACTTGATTTTACAGTTTGTACCACCCATTTGCTGTTTTTGCTAAATTTCTACTTCGTTTTACTCTTGGTTCGATTACATGTCGTATCTTGCATATTGAAATTCACACTCTTTCAGTGATCTGTCTCAAGTCACAATCAAAGAAAAGGTTTTAGACATTAAGGACATGCTCAGGGACTCAAATTGGACTAAATATGTAATCATGCACATAGCACTTACCCTTGTGCTTTGGCTTGTTAATTATACAAACTGATCATTTGAAGTTCTTATGCTTTTATAGGTATTGATACGACTGGATGTGTGAGAATTCCAGCATCATTTTGTGGCGTCATTGGGTTCCGACCGTCACATGGGGCTGTATCTATGATTGGAGTCTCACCAAATTCACAGAGTTTAGAAACTGTTGGTATGCTGGGAACTTCTTCTTGCTTGCTTATAATTTTTCTTTTTATTCTTTCATTTTCTCATTTTGTTATGTGCTGGTCCTTTAGGAATTTTTACCAGAGATCTATCTATTCTACACCATGTTGGACATGTTTTGCTTCAACTAAAGTCAGTGGAAACTAAAAGGGCAAGACGCCTTATTTTTGCTGATGACCTCTTTCAGCTTTCTAAAGTTCCTACAGAGAAGACAGTACAGGTTGTCACCAAAGCAATTGAACATCTATCTGGGTGTAAGTTGCCTGACTTGAGATTTTTTGTATTTATAGGGCTTTATAGTCATTACCATTTCTTTTACTTTTTAAATATCAATGTTAAAGTCTACCATGAGATATCTCTGTTGTCATAACGTGATAGAGTTGTTCATAAAAAATAAAACCAAACATAATTGTGTTGAAGTTGCTTCTTTTATTGTTTCTGCAGACCAACCTCCGAAGCATATGAATTTTAGTCAGTATATTGCTTCAAAGGTACCCGGTTTAAAAGGATTTTGTGAAGAATCCGTAAAACATCAAAATGAAATATTTACTTTGAAAGCTCTCTCTTCTGTGATGCTTTTGTTACAAAGGTATTGTAAGATTCAAGTCAATTATTTATTTTCAAATTCTCCAAATTTCATAAATCTCCAGTTCTTTATTGTATATGGAATTTGATTTGATTAGCTCTCTCTCTCTCTCTCTCTCTCTCTCTCTCTCTCTCTCTTTCTCTCTACCTCTCCCTCAGCACTTTCTGTTCTCGAATCAGGAGGATAGTTGCAGTTTAGTTGAGGACTTGAAATTGTTAGTACTAACTTCGTTGGCATCTACAAATTCATTTCAGATGTGAATTCAAAACCAATCATGAAGAATGGGTTAAATCAGTGAAACCAAGGTTAGGACCTGATGCATCAGATCGTGTTCGTGCAGCAATTGACTCTACTCATGAAAACTTGAAAACCCTATACAAAGTAAGGACGGAGATGAGAGCTGCCCTTCAAAGTCTCTTAAAGGTATCCCAACTCCCATCAAATTGTTTTATGCGTTTAATATTTTATAGATTTATCCACTTCTTTGGTGTTAAGTTCTAAAGAAGCGACCCCCAAGAAAGAAGCTTTTTTGTAAGCTTAGAAATGTTTTAAATGTAATTAAATTGTAAAGTGCAAAATATGCTTTTGTTTTTCTTGTTGTACTGTCTCTTTGTGTATAGAGATATTCTTTGGTGCTGTTGTTTGTTTTCATTTTCTGTAAATATGTTCGAACTTACAGGTGTTGCTCATCATTGTTGGAGTAGTTTTCGTTTAATGAGAAATTTAAACTGAAATGAAGGTACTTTTTTTTGCCCATAACGAAAAGGAAGGTACTCTTTTTGGTCATAACTGAAAGGTACTTTTTTAGCCATAACTGAAAGGCAGGTGCTTATAAAATCATGTTCCATCACTTAGCAATGGGTTGAACATTTGAAGCAAAATTTCTCAAAGGGCAAGGGTCAATAATACAACTCCTAGGCATTCAATGTAGTGTATGTGGAGTGAGCTGGAAAATTATCTCTGATAAGTTGATTGTTCGAAGTATTGGTCTAGGTTTTAGGGATGAGAAATATTAAGTCTGGCTGAATAAAGAGAAGGTATAAATGGTTTTTTTGGTAATTTTAGAATGTATCTTGGAGACTCTTAGTCTCTATCCTCTATTGCCTGGGTTGGAGAATTGGAGATACCTACGGTTAAAACCTGGTTCCCTGTTTAACACTTTAGTAACGTGACAATTTCTCCATCCTTATAATATATAGAAGTAAGCTAAGTTTGTTCGTTTGGTTTATCATGGATGTCAATTTAGAGGTTTTAAATAATGATTTAGTTAGTTAGCTGTAGTCTTCCTGTCTGCTTTTAGTGGCATGTTGAGATCCAGCAACCTGAGCTCTCTTATATCCTCCTCCATCCTGAAACCAGAAGAGGGGAATAACAATCTGTAGCTCCAACACACTCTTGCATTTCTGCATGTCAAATTGTGTTGTGTCGCTAATCATATGGGCTAATTGAACAAAATTATTTTATGAAAAGATTGAGTTGACTTTACTTTGTTGTTATTCATGTTCAATTTCTTTCTACCTGATGGTTTATATGCACAATACCTCATTTTATATAACTCTATTTTTTACCTTCTCTTGCCCAGGATGATGGAATATTAGTGATTCCCACAGTTGCAGATCCTCCATTAAAGCTAAATACAAAGAAAGGACAGTCATCTGAGTTCAACGATAGAACATTAGCATTATCAAGCATTGCCAGCATGTCTGGGTGCTGTCAGGTAACTGAGTACTTTAAAGTTTCAGCCTTCATATTTCTCTTTGACTTTCTGTAGCTTTGATTTATTCACGATTATATTTGCACATTTCCAGGTTACAATTCCAGTAGGAAAGCACAAAGAAAGTCCCATCTCTATTTCATTTATCGCGTTCCATGGTGTTGATAAATTTCTGCTCGATACAGTCTTGGATATGTACTCTTCAATTCAGGAGAAAGTCAGCATTGCATCCCATTCATCGCCATTGCCAGATACCAATGATAACCTGGATGCTTCAGAACTCTTAAAAGAGAAGGTTTCTCCACATTTAAGATCTTATCTAAGTTTTCAATGCTTAGTGTTCTGCAATATTGTTTGTCATCTTTACCCTGACAGTTTTCCACTGCATTCTCCGCATAACTGGTACTTGCAACGTTTATATGCTAATAAATTGGGTTTAAATCTTTGTCCTCTCCTGTTAGTGGTATCTTTTATTTTCCACAACATCGCTTTTGCAATTGACATAAAATAAGGTTGGCTAATGCTCTCCTTTTCCCAGTCTTGAGCTCTATTATACTCTGTATTTTCCTAGTGAATGATGATCTTAATCTGATTCTTAGTGGACGGAAGATATAGGAAGGAGAGAGAGAGAAAGGAAAGGATAGATGATTTATTTATTTATTATTTTCTTATAATTAGGTTATTTTAACGTTCATATATATAATTAATGTTAGGGCGTAAAGGAATGATTATTTCTTTGAAAATGTGGTCATGTGCCTTACACATGACTACTTTTGATGGAAAATATGACTGAATTGATCAGGCAGGGATGTTTTACACACAACGGTGAAGTTTAAGGGGCAATTTGGCACCCAAAAAAAAAAAAAAAAAGATTTAAGGATGAAAGTGATACAATGGGTCAAACTTCAGGGGGGTGTTCAGTTTTTCCCCTTTTGGCTCCTATTGATTTCTATATTTGTAGAATATTTTGGCCAGTTCTGTTGAATTTTCATTTTCTACCAGAAAAAAAAAAACAATTGTAGAACCATTGTATTAATTAGTATTATTATTTTCTTTTAATTTCTATGTTTACTCATGAATCTTTTTCCAGGGAAATGCTGCATTTAAGGGAAGGCAATGGAATAAGGCTGTCAAGTACTATACTGAAGCTATAAAATTAAACATGATGAGCGCAACTTATTATTGCAACCGGGCAGCTGCTTACTTGGAATTAGGGTGGTATGAATGCTCACCTGTCTGTCAACTTATCTTTCTGTTGGCGTTTCCATCTATGCACTTATCAATTTCAATCATGCAGCTTCCAGCAAGCTGAAGAGGATTGCAGTAAGGCAATATCACTTGACAAAAAGGTAATATAGCCATTTTGTAGTACGCAGATCTTTTACACTCATTGTTTTTGTAACCGTTGGTCGAAGCACTAAGGACCTGTTCATGTTATGCTTAATGTAATCAATAATTCAGTTAGTAAAAGGGTAGTTTGGAATTCAATACACCTCTTCCTGATGCTTACCGCCAAGTCATTTAGAAACTTCCTTTTTTTTTCAACAGTATTAGTGGAGTAAGGTACAAAACTGGATGAGCAACAATCATTATTGTTTTATTTGTTTCTGGGATTTGATTGTGGTTCTTTACTCTTCAACTCTTACTGTTGCCTGGAGCATCCGTTAAATAGAATGATTGAAAAATAACAGATTCAAGCTAGGTGATTAAATTTGATTCTTAACACTACAGATTTAGTTACTGACCTACCATTGTGTTATATACAAGCCATAGTTTGGGTTATCTGATCTGACCATTTATTGAATATCTCTACTTCATGAGCGTTGCGTTTTAGTTCAAACAGATACATACAAAATTTGTGCTGCCTATATAGTTGGAACAAGTGAATGTAAATTGTGTCGTTGAGCCTGTACGGTGTCTTCATTTTTAATATTTGTGATCCTTTCTTCTTCTTTTTTCGACATTTGTGCAGAATGTGAAGGCATATATGAGACGTGGAACAGCCAGAGAATCACTTCTTTGTTATAAGGATGCTGCTCAAGGTTAGAACTCTGATTTCATATTCTTTTGTATGTGCTGTGCTGCTTCAATGTTTAGAAATCCTGCACTGATGTTTCACGTATCTGGTTATCATCACATGAGCTCAATTGTATGATTATCAAGGTGAACTACTTTATGCAATCATGTAGTCTTGCCACTTCATTGAGTCATGGATTGCTAGATCCATTCTAGTGAGTTTCATGACGCTGTGGGGTAGTTGCCTTCAGTCATCTGCACTTCTCTTGATTTTTGTTTCAATAAGTTGTTATGAACAGGATTAGTTTTTGCATAGAAAGATTGTTTTAGAACTTTTTGTTTTGATTTTGAAAATCTGGCCAGCAATCGGATATATTGCTACAGAACTTGAACACCTTGGACCTTTGACCTTTTATATTCTTCATCAAGATTATAGAAACAATTACATGTTGATGAAGCATTTGGGTTCCCATCACTCTTGGTTCGAGGAGTGGTTGAAATGAACAGCATGAGTTAGGTTTGAGAAGTGGTGGTGTTATCGGTGATGTCTTTTCGAATGTCTCATCTAATCTTAGTAACAAGACAGTATCTCATGTTGCTTTACAATCCATATTGGAAAGAAATGAATAGATGAAAATCCAATAGAAGAACAAACTGTGAAAGCGATGCTATCTTTTTTCTATTAAAAAGGAAGAGAAGTTACAATGCTTTAGACTTAAAAAATGTGAAACCCTAACGACGTTAAACGAAAAATAACCCCAAGAGTATTAAACAAACCTAGCACAAGATGAACTGACTCTCACTTCTCTAGCACATATAACTCTTATTCATATTCCGTTGTACTAGCCATGCTGTGTCATGCCATGTCTGATATGGTTCAAGATTTTAGGTTTTCCTGTCTTAGCATTACATGTGCAACATATAACTCCGGTGGCTGACCCAAAAAAAGAAAAAGAAAGGAGAAACAAACTTACAATTGTGGTTGGTTTAGCTTCTTTCTCAATTTGTCTCCTTTGGCATTTGCAGATTTCAAGCATGCCCTTGTTCTTGAACCTCAAAATAAGGTTGCCAACCGTGCTGAAAAAAGACTAAGGAAACTGATGAGTTGATTCCCTGCAAACAACAATTATACAGTGTAATACTCGTATCAAAGAAAATTAAGAGAAAGAGGCTGATGTTTTGTTTAGCGGCTGCAACAAGTTTTTGGTCAGTCTTATGTGCATATTTAGTTTCTCTTGTAATTAATCATGCTTTGGACTACCGTTGAGAGGCCTCTCTATGTAAGTGATGGATGCTTGCTTATATCATCTCTTTTTGAGAAATTGAGAGCTGCCATACTTTATTTGTTCCACACGCAAAACATTAAAAGGAAAAAGAAAGAGATTTCCATCTTGTAATTTTGTGAAATTTCTTTTGTTTATTCCCCAGCAGATAATTGTAACTATTTCTCTGTCAACCATCTTTCGCTTTTTTACAATTTTATTTATTTATAACCATTTAAGTTTATTTAGGACGTTCTTGGATTTTCAATGTCTCACCGTTTTGGACTTCCTTAATATATTCTTATGTACAGTTAATAAAATCTCAATTTTCCGGATTAACGTTACGTGCGCCTATATGTAAAAAATTAAAAATTAAAAACACAAAAATAGTACTAATGAGTGTTCAATTAGCTCTAGATTACATGGTTCATACACATAAATAGTAGTTTTAAATTTTAATTATCCAAAGAAAGAACAAAACAAACGGATAAAATTGCGAACGCACAAACGCCCAATGGATCTACAGCTTCAACATCTCTCGACCAAACAAACTTTGGGAGTTTTTCTACTTTCTAGTCATGACGTCCCCTTTTTCCTTTTCCTTTCATGGATGCATATATACTTGAAATAATCTATGTAGCTCAAGTTCACGTTTGTTTTGAAGAATCTGTTTGGCCTCTCTGGGCTTTCAACTTAATTTAGTTCTCTCCCATGACCAAAAAGCATTCATTCTAGAGCATTAGTTAGTTAGTTAGTTAGTTAGTTAGTTAGTTATATGCATATGTATATAAACGTATGCATGCAGAGATTCATTATGATCTGTGTCATCCCCATCCTCTACGTACGTATGCATGCAAGTTTTTCGTGAAATTTGAAATTAATTTATTTTCGTTACGTTAATTCTTCAATTTTCAAGATCAGTCAAATATACATGTTTCCTCTTAAGCTTCCTAAATTCATCAGCCTTACGGCTTCCATAGATTGGTTTTACCGGCATTCTTTCGCCAACGCCGGCCTTCGGTCGGTTTTAACCAATCTAGATGATGGCACCATCATGAATTGCTGGGTGCCCAAATCCCACAAACCCTACAAACCGACCCTCCTCCTCCTCCATGGTTTTGGAGCCAATGCTATGTGGCAATACGGGGAGCATCTACGGCACTTTACCCCCCACTTCAACGTGTACGTGCCTGACCTCCTCTTTTTCGGCCACTCCTACACATCGTGCGTGGAACGCTCAGAGTCGTTCCAAGCGCAATGTGTAATAAGGTTAATGGAGGCCCACGGGGTTGGAAAGATGAGCATGGTGGGGATAAGCTATGGTGGGTTTGTGGCGTACAACGTGGCCTTACAGTGTCCGGGGATGGTAGAGAGGGTTGCGCTGTGTTGTGCCGGGGTGTGCTTGGAGGCGAAGGATATGGAGGAAGGGTTGTTTAGGGTGTCCAACTTGGATGAGGCTGCGAGCATTTTGTTGCCTCAGACTCCAGAGAAGCTAAAGGAATTGATGCGCTATTCATTTTTCAAGCCTGCAAAGGGCGTGCCCTCTTTTTTTCTCACGGATTTCATTCACGTACTTCAAATCTCCTCTCTCTCTCTCTCTCTCTCTCTCTCCTCTCTGCAAATGCTTGAGTAAGTATAACGAAAATTCTGTATTTTGACAGGTGATGTGTACAGATTATGTAGAAGAAAAGAGAGACTTGATCCGGGCAATACTCACGGAGCGAAAAATGTTTAATCTTCCCAAGATCACACAGGTGATGATCTCTCCCATTCTTGCCTACACATGAAGCTATTTCAGAGTGCAATTTCATTGCTTTGTGACGTTTTCATTAGGGTTTTGTGTCGCTAGAAGGCTCTCTCTCTCTCTCTCTCTATTAATTTTACTAATTAACAATGATTACGGTACTGTTCCATTTTAAACAGCCCACATTGATAATATGGGGACAACAGGACCAGATATTTCCGGTGGAGCTAGGGTACAGATTAAAGAGGTACGCAAATGTAAATGAGAAAGAAATTGTTAATTTGACTTTATATTAATTAGCTTGAAACAAATAATATTGAATGATAATATTTCTTCATTGGTGGATATGTATTTTTTTTTGTCTTAGGCATGTAGGGAAAAGTGCTCAACTGGTGATTATCAAGAACGCAGGACATGCTGTGAACCTGGAAAAGCCCAAGGAGTTTGTGAAGCACCTGAAGGCCTTCTTTTATGACTCACCCTCATCTCCGTCGTCACCAACAACATGGAAAGATCACTTTCAATTTCACATCAACAAAGTCTCTTCATAAGTAAACTTCTGATTTAATTAGGTGATTTTGACAAGAATATATATATGTATATATATACAGAGAGCTTCCATTGAGGGATCCCTCAAATAAGCTTATTTGAGAGACACCTTTGTAGGGTCTACTGGGTATTGTATTTCACTAATCCAAACCGTCTATTGTGTAGATATTCATTCAAAGATCATCTCTACAAAAAATCACTTGAATCCGATATCATTTGACCACTCAAATAAATTATTGAAAATTTAGTACTTTCTTGAAGCATCGTGATCATTGATTTTGCAAGACACAATTAGATGTTTAAACAGTTTCTGATTTGTCTAGTTTTTTTGCAAGGATGATCTTTGATGGAGACCTAAAAAATAGATAGTTTGAATTGTTGAAAAAATATTTATTGGGTACCCTAAAGGGAGTTCCTCAAATTATTTGAGGGATCCTTTAATAAAAAGGGACTATATATATATTTTACGCAGACAATAGATCCGTTAAAAGAATATTGGACAGTTTTGTTATTGACAAAGATATTTAGAATAACTTTATATTTGGCTTAGACTCTTTAATAATCATCTTAAGGAGAAATTATAGAGTGATCCTGTATACCAGGCGTCAGCTGGTGATACTCCCACTCAAAAATCTGCCACATGTATTTTTTTAAACAAAATTAAAATATATTTTACTGCTGGACTTTGGCTTCCAACTTTACCCTTCAACTTTAATCACCCAAACCCCTCCCCACAGTCTTCCCTGTCCACCGTCTTCTTCCCTACGCTATGCCTGCTATCTGCGACACCACACGTCTTCCCTTCTCTCTCGCCACCTACCTCAGCCTTCACCATCTTCATAGTTAATGAATCTAAAGAACTTCTATTGTCAAAGGACTCAAAACCCATAAACAAAATCCGGTCAAACTCTACCATTTTATCTCTAGAGACACCCTTGAAGCTAAAGAAGATGGGTAATCTCTGAAAATTTCACTTCTTACTCTTTTAAAAAGACCTCTCGAATGAAAGCTGATAATGAAGATGGTGAGGAAGAAAAAAAATCTGATGTAGAAGGGGGAGATTTTTGGCGGATTTCCTTCATCAAGCCCCGCCCCAATGACTTGCTCTATAACACAATTAATTCCTAGTTGCCCATAACGTCAATCTTCCCTTCTTTCACTAGTGGTTTTTTATTTATTTAAGATTTATGGTTTCATGTTTAATGGGTTTAACTTTTCACCGAAAATGAGAGGGAGAGAAAGAAGGGGTGGGAATATTGGAGGGGGAGGGAAGGCCGGGGTGGGTGGCTGAGAGGGGGAAAGGAAGAGGGTTGTGTGGCATCGATAGCAGGGGCCTAGCATAGGGAAGCCGGAAGGGGGAAGGGTTAGGGTCATTAAAGTTGAAGGGTAAAGTTGTAAGCCAAAGTCCAGTTGTAAAATATATTTTAATTTTGTTTTAAAAAGTACATGTGGCAGATTTTGAGTGTTCTAGGAGTCACTAGCTGACGTGGTGATACAGGATCATTTTATAATTTCTCCATGTTAAGGGATGTTTAATTTTTATGTTATTTTATTCTTTTACATATTTGATTTCTAATTTCCTTTTAAAATATTTTTATCTACATAGAGCCCAAATGAGTAGAAAAAGTAGGACCCACCTTTGCTGTTCAAATATACAGACTGACAAAGAATCCAATTAACAGATGACCTTACATGTTCCGTGAGTTTGTATAAGAATTTCTAAGGTCTTACACGATTGGATACCTATTTGGAATGTGTTTGGGGCTGTTGAAAATCACGGCCGGATTTGAAGCTATGCCAAGAGATTTCGGCCGGGCTATGTGAAGAAAGTGCGGCTGGAGGTTTAGAGGTGGATGAGTTATTGAAACTTGTTGATCAATATTTAAGTTCCTTGTGGCTAGGTGAATGCGAATGGAGCTTTGGTCGGTCTCCAAAATTGGGGCTGAAGGATTTGCAAAGCAAAAAACTGATTATATATAAATAAATAAATGCAAGTGGAGCTTTGGATTGTTGCAAATGTGCAGCTGGAGGATCCCAAGTTTAAGCCCTCCATATCATGTTTCATGATAATATAATATATATATATATATGAATGAATGGATGCATGCAAGTTACGACCAAACTTGGAGTTTTTGGAATTGATCGGGCCGAGAGTTTTGTCCTATTATATATATATATATATAATAGGTGGATGAATGAGAAAAGTATGGCCGGAGCATTTGGGTGGTCTGCCAAATGGGCTGGAAAGTTCTTTATCTTTATATATATAAGCTCCATCATAAGCCTTTGTTTGGTATGCAAAGTATGGCTGAAAAGTTATTTGCTTCGTATGTATATATATAATAGGTGGGTGAATGAACAAAGTATGGCTGGAACTTGATTATCTGCCTATTCGGTTGAAAAGCGGTGGCTGAAGAAAATTGGGCTGAAGGTTTTTTGAGTCCACTTGTCTTATTATATATATATGCGACTGAAGGGTTTGCAAATATGCGGTTGGAGGCATTGGGGGTCTGCAAAAAGAAGTGAATGCGAAGTTTTGGTGATATGCAAAATATGGGCTGGAAAGTTCTTTGTCTTGTTTTATTATATATATATATAATTAATCAATCAAAGTCTAATGCCATATGCTGCCAACGCCAGACCAACATACCAAGATGGCTTCATGCAATATCAAACAAAAGGCTAAGAGGTTTGGATGAGTGGGGAACCCATGCGGTGGACACAATTGGAAATAAACAAATATATACATATAAAATTCAAAGGCAAAGCTAAGGCCTTTGTGGACTAGCGGCCAGCACATGGCTCAGATGAGGATCAACCAACAATTAGTGGAATATCCAGCTATCAATCATGCGGCTGATATCCAAATATGTGGAGTTCACATACCACTTAACGTTGGTGGGAGTCTTAACCAAGTCAGAAGCCTCCTTACAAGCGGTGGAATTCATAGATGGGAAGACTTGTAGCCAATACCAAGACTTATTGCACCCTATATCAAGGGGAGAGTTTTCACAATCCCAATGACATTTTGGGCAGTTCATGCCTAGAGCTCCGAAATGCATTAATATTGGAAGGATTTTCAAGACAGAATTAGTTGTGGACATTTAATGGCCAAATCCTGTGAGTTGAAGGAAGCTCTATAAATTGGTCGTCAGAAGAAGAAGAGAAGTGGACCCCGACTAAACACACAAATCTATCTTTTTATCCTGACTTTTCAATTCATAGTCTAAGATTTTATCTTTCAAGTTCTTCAGATTATCCAAGTTCTTCGTTTTCCTAGTGTAAGCTTACTTTCTTACAATTTAATTTCAATTGTCTTTACATTCGAGTTTAATTCAAGTCTTTATCGCTTTAATCTCTTTTATCGCATTTACATTTCTGTCATCTCGTTTACTGCATTTACATTTCTCGCACTTAGATTTTTGTCATTTTGTTTACTGCATTTACATTCATTGCACTTATTACAAAAATCCTAAAAATAGTCATACAAAGCTCAATCATCCTTGACCTCAAGGAAGAAAAAGAACCTAGGCCAAGAGGAGGTTCCTTGCTTGGCCGATCAATCGTTTGATTAAAAGTGAGAAGCGCAAACACACTCACACGATCTTTCCATCCAAGCAATCAAGTGGCTTGGTGGTGGCACGCCTACGCATCTCAAGAGAAGAAGGACCAAAAAACTCCTTCCATCGGCCTCCCGGCTGAAAAGAAGGAAACATAGCCCTTCAGAGATTCTGAACTCCAGAGGCCAATTGGGCCATTGCATTGGCATGTGAGTTGTGCTCCCTTGGTAGGTGAGCGAGTCTCACTTCATCAAAACCTTCTATTAGTTGGCTGGCCAAGGCATGATAGTCGAGCAATGCTTGGCTGGTTACCTTATAGTCACCAGATAGTTGTTTCAGGACCAACATCGAATCCCCCATGATTGACATATTATTTATTCCGAGTTCTCTCAAAATCTCCAACCCAATAATCAAGGCCTCATATTCGGCTTGATTGTTGGAACAATCAAAATCTAATTGAAATGAATAACGAGTTCGGAATCCTTGGGATGATTCAATGATGACACCTGCTCCCCCCATTTTTGATGTTCAAAATCCGTCGAAATAGAGACGCCATGGGAATAAACTTAACATGTCGACTTTGAAGAAGTCCATATCTTATATTTCAACACAAGGTACAAGAGGCCACGATATCAGCCCAAGAGAAGAAATCATCAGATGCCACTAAAGTATGAAGATGTTGATCCGCTGAACCCAAGCCAAGATAAAAATAGAAGCATGTGGGTTTCAGTGGGAGAAGGAAAGAGTCGAGATGTGGCCTATGTATCAAGACCTCGCCCATCTGATGGTAGTGGTGTCCCAACTTTCAAGATGCCAAACACCAAGGTAGGACAATGGTATAGGAGTAGAGGTTCGAAGTTGCCTCCGATACCCTTGAGCAAAACTCAAACAAGAAGGGCTCAGAGACAATATGCTGCCACTTGTAATGCAGAGTTTGAATGGGCGGACGAGAGGCAAGCCCAACTTAACCGATTGGTCGACCTTCGAGAGAAGCTTCCGACTGGAAGAGTTGGAGTTCGCCAAAGATGATGTTGTGGCTTCATTAGAGGTAGCAGCAGCCAAGGAGATAAAAATACACCGACAATGGGTGAATGGTCAAGTTGTGGCGGACAATCTCAAGGCCGAATCTAGTAGGCCAATGAAGGTGTTGGGCAATGGGCCATCAAGAGTTGAGAAATTTAAAAAGATTTAGCCCAAGGCCAATCCTTCGACCTCCAGGAGGCAAATACCAATTAAAGTGGTGTCACCACTCGAGGTCGAGGAGGAAAAAGAGAACAACCTTGAAATGGTTGAGGATGTCAGAGGAAAACCCCAGACGACGGAAGATAAATTGACAGCGGAGGAGGACCAAGTCATGGTCGATGTCCAAACATCCGTAGTGGAAGAAGAGGCCGAACCAAAGGCCGACGTAGAGACCGAAGAGACTTCAGAAAACCTAGGGGGAGCCTTAGCCAATGATGAAGAACTTTATGGGGAGAATGAAGAGTATGGTGATGACGAGTATTTTGAAGACCTCCAGAAGAGGCTATGGAGCAACTAGCTAATAAGTGTAGGGAAGAGATTACCAAGTTGGAGAGTGAATTGAAGACAAGTAAGACCAGGGTGAAGTTTGGGGACTTCGACGAGGTCGATGCTATGGTGGTCACACTTCCACTATTTTTCGAAGCTCAGCCAGGTCAACCAAACTCCATGGAGGGAGATGTTTTTGATGTAGTCGAGTCTATGGTTCAGATGGGAGAACCAAAGGAAATCGAGGCAATTCGGGAAATTCCGAAGGCAGAGGTAGCTCGACCTCAAATAGTGATGCCGGGTGTGGTGCCAGAGAAAGTGTTCTTTGAAATTCCCACCAAGAAGATGTCTTCCCACCTTAAACCTTTATACGTAAATGCTCACTTTGATGGGGTTCCAGTGAGCAAAGTTCTAGTTGATACGGGAGCCACGGTGAATATCCTCCCAGCCTCAAGTGATGAGGAAATTGAAGAAAAGCTCAGAAGAACTAATTCCGAACTGAGACGACGGTTAGTGGTTTTGTGGGAGACACCACGATATCGAAAGGAATCATCCCACTCCAAGTCAGAGTAGGGGAAAAGGTCAGGGTGACAGCTTTTTTCGTGGTGGAAACAACGGCTCACTTTACCGCGTTGTAGGTCGAGATTGGATTCACAGAAATATGTGTGTCCCTTCCTCGCTCCATCAGACTCTACAGTTTTGGCACGAGGATGGGAGCATGGAATTGGTTCAGGCCGACTCACGGCCTTTCATGGCTTCAGCCAACGTGGTGGAGGCCAGGTTTTACGAGGATGATCTTGGTCCTCTTTATTTTACGGGGTAGATATGGGCAACGGCTGACCTACGAGAGTCTCGGCCAAGAAGTTGATAGACTTGGGGGCACACGATGCCCAAGTAGATGGGGAGCGCCCCACGATGTCTGATTTTTTTCTCTCTCAATGAGTGATACAACCACGAAGGAAGAGAAGAGAGTCGTGGTGGAAGACACTTTGAGACGGCTATATGGTTTTTGGGCCGAGAGAGCGGCCGAGCATGGGTCCACCGCTCATTTGGTGGAATTCCTCCACGAAGGCCTTGAAGATGATGCACTTGAAATCAAGGAAGTGGAGTTGGCACCAACTCAGATGGATGATTCAAAGGTGGAAGTCCAAGATCCATTGTTGGAAATCAACTTAGGGACAGAAGATAATCATCGGCCAATCTACATCAGTGGTTTGATAGAGCCAGAACTTCGGGCAAAGATGGAAGAGCTTTTAAGAGAGTTCAAGGATTGCTTTGCTTGGGATTACACTGAGATGCCTGGACTAAGTCGTGATTTGGTCGAGCACGTCTGCCAACAACAAAGGATTTGAAGCCCTTCAAGCAGCCACCTCGCCGAATGTCGCGGAGGTAGAATTACAGGTTAAGGAAGAAATTGTAAGGCTTGTTAAAGCCAAATTTATTAGGCCAGCAAGATATGTGGAGTGGCTTTCTAATATTGTACATGTAAAGAAGAAAACGGGAGCAATAAGAATTTGTGTTGATTTTCATAACCTTAATCTCGCAACTCCCAAAGATGAATATCCCATGCCTATGGCGGACCTCTTAGTTGATGGGGCGGCCAAGCATGAAATTTTATCCTTCATGGACGGACACTCCGGCTATAATCAAATTTTCATAGCCGAAGAAGACATTCACAAGACAGCCTTTAGATGTCCGGGTTCCATTGGAACCTTTGAGTATGTCGTGATGCCCTTTGGCCTAAAGAATGCTAGAGCCACATATCAACGGGCAATGAATGCCATCTTCCACGACATGATCGGTCGAAACTTAGAAGTTTATATCGACGATGTGGTTGTGAAGTCGGAGTCGAGACCAGGCCATTTGAGTGACCTTCGGTTAGCCTTCGAGAGAATGCGAAAGCATCAATTGAAGATGAACCCAAATAAATGTGCCTTTGGGGTTTCTACCGGAAATTTCCTAGGATTTTTGGTACATCAAAGGGGGATCGAAATTTATAAAAATAAGGCTAAGGCCATCATTGATGCGCCGCCCCTGAAGAACAAGAAAGGATTGCAAAGTTTGCTAGGCCAAATAAACTTCCTCCGAAGGTTTATAGCTAATTCCACCAGGAAAATCGAGCCTTTTTCACCTTTGCTAAAACTCAAGGATGAGGAGAAATTTTGGTGGGAAGAAGTTCATCAATGGCATTTGATTCCATCAAAGAGTATTTGACCAAGCCACCGGTGCTAATCCCGCCGAAGCGAGGCCGACCTCTGAAGTTATATGTTTCGGCCGCAGAGAATTCCATCGGAAGTCTTTTGGCCCAAGACAACGATGAGAGGAGCAAGCAGTGTACTACCTAAGCCGAATTCTAACGGCCACGAGAGAAAGTATTCACTGGTGGAGAAACTTTGTTTGGCCTTATACTACACCGCAACCAAGTTAAGGCACTATATGTTGCCTTCCGTGGTGCATATAATCGCCAAGACTGATTTGATCAAGTACATGCTCACTCGGCCAATCATTAGAGGGCGGATTGAAAAATGGACGATGGCATTGGCAGAATTCACCTTCCGATACGTACCTCAGCAGGCCGTCAAGGGGCAAGCCTTGGCTGATTTCTTGGCCTCTCACCCTTGTGTTGAAATAGAAGATATGGACTTCTTCAAAGTCGACATGTTAAGTTTATTCCCATGACGTCTCTATTTCGACGGATCTCAAACATCAAATATGGGGGGAGCGGGTGTGTTTTCCTCTTTTCGGTCGGGTAGGCCGATGGAAGGAGTTTTTTGGTCCTTCTTCTCTTGAGATGCGTAGGCGTGCCACCACCAAGCCACTTGATGGATTGGATGGAAAGATCGTGTGAGTGTGTTTGCGCTTCTGACTTTTAATCAAACGATTGATTGGCCAAGCAAGGAATCTCCTCTTGAACTAGGTTCTTTTTCTTCCTTGAGGTCAAGGATGATTGAGCTTTGTATGACTATTTTTAGGATTTTTGTGATAAGTGCAATGAACGTAAATGCAGTAAACGAAATGACAAAAATCTTAGTGCAAGAAACGTAAATGCAGGTAAACGAAATGACAGAAATGTAAATGTGATAAAATAGATTAAAGTGATAAAGACTTGAATTAAACTTGAATGTAAAGACAATTGAAATTAAATTGCAAGAAAGTAAGCTTACACTAGGAAAACGAATAACTTGGATAATTTGAAGAGCTTGAAAGATAAAATCCTAGACTATGAATTGAAAAGTACAAGATAAAAAGATAGATTTTGCGTGTTCGGTCGGAGGTCCTCTTCTCTTCTTCTGTCGACCTATTTATAGAGCTCCCTTCAACTCACAGGATTTGGCCATTAAATGTCCACAACTAATTCTGTCTTGAAAATCCTTCCAATATTAATGCCTTCCGGATCTCTAGGCATGAACTGCCCAAAATGTCATTGGGATTGTGAAAACTCTCCCCTTGATATAATGTGCAATAAGTCTTGGTATTGGCTACAAGTCTTCCTATCTTTGAATTCCACCGCTTGCAAGGAGGCTTCTGACTTGGTTAAGACTCCCACCAACGTTAAGTGGTATGTGAACTCCAAATATTTGGATATCGGCTGCATGGTTGATAGCTGCATATTCTAATAATTGTTGGCTGATCTTCATCTGAGCCATGTGCTGGCCGCTAGTCCACAAAGGCCTTAGCTTCGCCTTTGAATTTTATATGTATATATTAAGACAAAGAGTTTTCAGCCCATTTTTGCATGTCACCAAGACTTAGGCCGCACAATTGCATTTGCTTTCTTATATATATATGCAATTAGATTCTCGACCCGCAAACTCTTCCGTTAATTTGTAGATCCCCAAAGCCTCCAGCCACATATTTGCAAACCCTTCAGTCGCATATATATATATATAAATATATATATATATATAAATATATATATATATAATAAGATAAGTGGAATCAAAAACCTTCAGCCTAATTTTCTCCAACCACTACCTCTTCAACCGAATTGGCAAATAATTAAAATGTTCCAGCCATACTTTGTTCATTCATCTTCCTATTATATATATATATATATATATATATATATATATATATATATAACAGGACAAAGAAACTTTTGGCGAAACATCTAACTTTGAATGCATTCATCCACACACTTTATATATATATTATCATGAAACATGATATGGAGGGCTTAAACTTGGGAATCTCCAGCCACTCATTTGCAATTTGCTTTGCAAAAAAACTTTTCGGCCTGCTCAATTCCGAAAACTCCAAGCTTTGGCCCATTCATTCATTTACTATATATATATATATATATATATATATATATATAAAGCTTTGGCCGAATTGGTAGACAATCTGGCCACATTTTTTTTTTATTCATCCACCAATCATATATATATATAAGGACAAAATAGCTTTCGGCCATCATCTCAACTTTGAATGCATTCATTCATTTACTTTATATATGCTTATATATATATAAGCATAGAGTAGTGCAAGAAAAACTTAAACTTCCAGCTTGGCCGTTCCACATTCATTCATATATATATATATAATAAAATAGGACAAGAGGGTTTAAACACAACCCCTCTAGCCGCACACTTGCAAGAGTTTCAAAGCACCGACTCTAAAATCTCGGCCGCACATAGACCAAAATTTGGACCCTTCAAACCCCAAATCTCGGCCGCCAACTTTCAAAAGCCTAGCCACCTTTTAGCCTCCAGCCATATTCTAACAATACCCAGTCGCATTTTGCAATAAACCCGGCCGTGCTCTTGGCATAGCTTCAAATCTGGCCGTGATTTTCAACAGCCCCAAACAAGGTGTCATCATTGAATCACCCCAAGGATTCCCAACTCGTTATTCATTTCAATTAGATTTTGATTGTTCCAATAATCAAGCCGAATATGAGGCCTTGATTATTGGGTTGGAGATTTTGAGAGAACTCGGAATAAATAATGTGTCAATCAAGGGGGATTTGATGTTGGTCCTGAAACAACTATCCGGTGACTATAAGGTAACCAGCCAAGCATTGCTCGGCTATCATGCCTTGGCCAGCCAACTAATATAAGTTTTTGATGAAGTGAGACTCGCTCACCTACCAAGGGAGCACAACTCACAGGCCAATGCAATGGCCCAATTGGCCTCTGGAGTTCAGAATCTCTGAAGGACTTTTTGAGGAGTTATTCAAAGTTGAAAAACGATCGTTGCCCTCATTTTTGAAAGAGGAATACCAATGGAGGTGATGGCATTGACTATAACTCCAGATGACTGGAGACACGACATCGTGGAGTATCTGAAATGTCCAAGTGGTCCGCATTGCCGCAGGTTCGGCAAAGGGCCATAAGCTATGTGCTCAGGGATGAAGAGATTTTTCGTATCGGCTCTGACGACTTACTCATGAAATGTCTGGGAAAGATTGATCAGATGGTGGTTATGATTGAGGTTCATGAAGGAATATGCGGAGCTCATCAAGCAGGCATCAAGATGAGATGGTTGCTATGGAGGCATGGGTATTATTGCCCAACCATCCTGAAGGATTGCATTGATTATGCCGAAGGGTGCCAAGGTTGTCAAAGGCATGGCCCAGTTCAGCATGTTCCGGCCGGGCCCATGAATCCTATTGTGAAGGCTTGGCCTTTCCAGGGTTGGGCGATGGATGTGATTGGCCAGATCCACTCGAAATCGTCCAAGGGTCACAAGTTCATTTTAGTGGCCACAGACTTCTTTACAAAATGGGTAGAGGCCGTACCACTCAAGCAAGTTACCCAAGCTGAGGTGATAGAGTTTATTGAGAAATCTATCATCCATCGATTCGGATTACCAAAGTCTATCATGACTGACCGAGGAACGGCTTTCGTGGGAGAAGCTCGAAGCAGCCGCAAAAATTGGGGAGTTAGGATGGTTCAGTCCACCCCATACAATCCTCAGTCAAATGGTCAAGCTGAGGCCAGCAACAAAGTAATAAAATGGATTTTGGAAAAAATGATTGAGAAAAATCCTAAAGAATGGCATTCTCTCCTTTCCAATACCCTTTGGGCGTACATGACCTCTAAAAGGTCTGGGAAGGGAACGATGCCATTCGCACTCACATACGACCATGACGCCGATTTACCCCTCGAGATTTTAGTAAAATCTTTAAGGGTGGCTCGCCATGCTGAATGGAGTAAGGATGAGTATAACCAGGCGATGGCTCAAGAGCTAGATGATCTTGACGAAGTTCGACTTGAGGCTTTGGATAAATTAAAGGCCCAAAAAGAAAAGGTGGCCAGGGTGTATGGTAAGAAGACAAAGGCCAAGAGCTTCGGGGTTGGAGATTTAGTATGGAAAACTATTCTCCCATTAGGAACGAAATATCGTAGTTTTGGTAAATGGTCTCCAACTTGGGAAGGACCTTTCCTCGTCAACCAAGTTTTAGGAAAAGGAGCATATATGTTGAGTTATGAGAGTGGTCGTCTCCATGATTCACCCATTAATGGCCGCTTTTTGAAGAAATATTACCCAACACCTTAGGAAATGACGGAGAGGTAGTCCGCTGCAAAGAAACATCTCATAATAAAACAATGATTTTGTAGGGGCCTTTTTCTCCTGACAGGCAAGTGGGCTGGGCTGCTACAAGGAGCAATCTGATGCAAGTGTCCCCTTGTGTCTGAGTTCGAAGATCAAGCCCCAAGGATGTCTCGAAAGGGTGATGATGCCTTAGGAAACTCCTTGGTTACCTTCACCGATGAAAATAACAACAAATTACAGATAAATCTTCTAGCTTGGCATGAGTGACTTATGGCATGGGAGCAAAAATTATCATGGGTTTAGCACTTAAGGAGAGAGAACTGTGAGTTCCTATGAGAGACAGAGGTTCTAATGGAAAGAGAAAAAGGTTCTAAGGAGGTTTGATGAAGAGGGAGTAGGGTGGTGAAGAATTATGGGTGACTTTAGCAGGTTTCCGGCAGCTTGACAGTGACTCTCAAAGCTGTAGCAATCTGCCAAAGCAGGGGAGATGGGGGAAATGGGCAAGTAAAGCACAAAAATTGCTGAGTTTTCAGGTGAGAGAGGAAGCTTGCTCTCTGAAGGATGGGTTGTGCTGTGTTGGGTAGAAGGGGTCCTATTTATAGCTCCTGGGAATGGTTCTTCTCCAAGAAACCCTAATGATTTCTTCCCAATCTAGCTAAGCTTTTCTCTCCCTTTCTTCTCCTCGTTCTTGACTTACCTCATGGTGGCAAAGTCAGCTCTGCCCAATCCCACAAAATCAGAGATTTTTGGGAGCTCAATGCTTCTTCCCGCGACCGCCCTAGAGGAGAGCTTCCATTTTCACCGATCTTCTTTCTCCTTTTTCTTTCTCTTTCCATGGCCAAATCTGATGAAGGAAAGAAAAAATGGGTGCGCCTCCTGGTTTAAGGGATGGAATCCTTCCCTGCGTGCCAAAATCCATTGGTCTCTTGAATTCTTGCACTTGGAACTTGTTCCTTAGCCTCCCAGCAGCCCCTCACGTGTAGATTTCCCAAGCCCCTTCGTGGTTTTGTCTCCCAGCTGAGTGCCAAGGCTTGTGCTGCTTTTTATTCTAATTATGTTGGCTTTTAAGACAACCACATGATCTATCCAATGGATGAGATGGCTTTGTCAAATGTTGGGCTTTTTGGTTGGCTTATTCTAAATGGAGCCATGGGCTATTTTGGTTGGGCTATTCTAGTTGAAGCAATGGGCTATCTTCTCTCTTGTGCTTACCCATGTTTGGGCCTAAGAAAATGGGCTTGAGTCCCGAGGCCCCCAAGCGACCCGAGACTTCCATTTCTCGACCCATCAATAGGCCCCATGACAACTTGTTACCATCCATACTACAACCCATTCAAGCAAGCCCCGGGCATTTGAGTGGCTTGGGCCCACTTAAGCTTGTAGTGCGATTGGGTGTGGGATAGTAATTTCCCGCTTGGCATGGCATGTCGCTTGGCATGCTTTTGAGTATAACGCTTGATAGAATAATTGGCATGGATTTGCAAAGCTAAATGCATCCTTATAATTTTAATCTCAGTTTCTCAGCGTGACAGATTTTTATTCGGCATGGCATGTAGGATATGGCTTGTGCATGGCATACTTCTGTGTACTTCAAATCGGGTCTTTTTCCAATAATATATCGTCTTGGGCTAGGAATTTATTCGGGCCCAACCATGGATTTTTTGGGCCTCAACATTAGCCCCCTTAATTATTAGGGCCATGGATAAGTGCTGGAATGGGCCGAATAATTAAACCGGACCCAAAAATCAAATTTATACGCTCTAGCAGCTATTTGTGGTTTCCCAATCTGGATTGTTTTTGGTGTTTTGTAGAGATTGCTTTGGATTGCCAAGAATTGCTTCCCCATCTTGTCTGAATTTATTATTATGCCACTGAGTTTGCATGTATTTACATTTCTGCCCCCAATCTTGCTTGAATCTACAATTCTGCCACCACCTTTGCTTATATTTCGAATTCTGCCATGACTTTTGCTTGGATTTACGGTTCTGCCACAATTCTGTTTTCCTCATTTGGTTTCTTCTTTCTTTTCTTTCCTCTTCCGTGTCTTCTTTCTTCTTCTTCTTCAAGAATCCAAACCCGTGGGTACTATTCATCAATTTAGAAGCCCCATTTCGGAAGTTCTGATCAGAAAACTTTCTTTATGAAAGTTGTTCATCTGCTTGAGGACTAAAGCCTGTAAACTTTTGAGAATTTTCTGAATTTTTCTGATGCCTCAAAACGGGTCTGCAGCTTCTGTATTCATCAATGGCTGGTGAGTTTCTGCAGATTCGGTTTCTGCACTTGTTTTTAATATCTACTACTCTGGTGACTGTGCTTGCTTCATGAAATTTGCTTGAGATTGTGTTGTTTACAACATATCCAAAATTGAGAATCATCCAACCATTGTAGTGTTCTCTGCCCTCATTTTTCTAAAGTATGTGTATGGATTGATGTTGACGCCTTTGATGCATGCTTGTTTTCTTGAAGCTTGAGTTCCTTTGTAATTCTCAAAATTTGTGAATTAAGCACTGAATTCTGTGGTTGAGCTTGTGATTTAGTATTTCAGCTTGGTGATAAACAAGACTCATACAAGCTCCCCTTCAATAATGCATGCCAAGTGTTTGTGATAAGTAACTCATAGTAGCTTGCTGGCTGTTTTGTGAACTTTTGAAAACTTTCTTTTTGAATCTAAGTTGGAGCTTTTGATACATGAAAATAGACTTCTCAATGGTTGTGCTGGAACTGGTCTTGTGTCATTTGAAGTAAAAATGAATTTTTGGAGTAATTTCAAAGTATGGGCTAAGCTGCTGGGGTTGTGCAATTCCTGCTGCATGACATGTTTTGGGAATCTGTTTGACAGCCTTCCCTAACTCTAAATGTAATGAAATTTTAGGAAAATGAAGTTTGATATGTCTAGTAAGAATCTGGAAAGTTTGGGATTTTTTGGTTATAGTCTTGATTTTTAGCGATTTTCCAAAGGTGGGATGTCCAGCTGACATGGTAGGAAAGCTCGCCTATAAGTTTTGCTTGGCATGTTTTAGCATTGAGCGTGTTGTTTATGCATTTCTCTGCTTGATCGTCATCCAAGGCTAGTGCTGGAAGAGAAAGTTATTTCTCTAAGTGAAAGGTGCAACTTGGCTTTTACTTCCAAAAGCGGTGAAATTCTAAGAGACCAAAGAAGTTTATACCAAAAGTGGTCGCGATTAGCCCTCTCCAGGCCAGAGCAGAACTTTCCCTAAGCATGTTCAGCTGCAAATGTACTCTTGAAACATGATCATTCTTCTTTAACTGATGTATTTATCTTTTTCAGGAGTTGTCGTATAGCCACGAGAAGAAGTTCTTGCAAGTATTAGTTGCCGAAGTATCCATCTTCAAAAAGACCGATTCTCAAGTATGCCTGAAAATAATGATGGTGCCAAAGTCTGCGCAGAAGAACATGGGGATAATTGCAATGATGGGTCAGCTGGTTGCATAAATAATGAGATCAACAATGGTGCTGAAGGAGATGGTAGCGTGAAATAGAAGATACGATATTCTTTTAGCACCAACCACCCTTCTCCCGGCACCAACTACCCTTCTTCTAGCACCAACTTCCCTTCTTCCAGCACCAACCTCCATTCTTTCCTGGTGCATTTGAGGTCGTCCTTTGAGGTGATTGACAGGGTATGCCCTTTCCTCTTTGCAATTTCTTGAATATATTGAGGGGCTTGTTGGGTTCTTCATGCCCATGGGCTTAGCTTGTTCACTGGAATCTCAGGTCCTTCTTTTTAACTCTGGAGGAGTAGATATAGACTAATATCTTGGCCTAGGCTTGTTTTTCTTATGAACGCATGCTTGAATAAATCTGGACTTTTCTCCCATGTTGTGGAAATAGAAATTGACAGAGTGCATGCTCTGCAATGCTTGAATCCTTTTGCATTTTGAGGGAGAATTTGCTTGTCCGGGAATTGCTTGAAAATTTTGCTTGCCATGGATAAATTGCATGCTGCTTGGGTATTTGCTTAAGCGTTTCCTTTGGCCTGAGCTTGACTTGCCCTGCTTGGCGTATATTTTGCGTGTGCTGCGTTCTTGACCCCCTTTTTTCTTTATTGTTGTTGAACTATATGCATCACGAGCTCATGCTTGTAATCGCATGATTAATGCATAGGATTAGAGGCTGTTGAAAGCTTGAGGAAAGCACCATTGGTTTCTTTTTTATGAGCTTAGAGTTTGGTCATGGATAACTGTTTATTTTTTTTGGCTTTATAGGGATAGACATAAACATGTGTATGATGGGTCTGCAAGGATGCTGTGTAACTCGTAGGGATTTTGTTTTTGTGAAAAAGGTTACTATGAGGTAAATAGTGCTCAGTTTGTAGCACTTGCTTTATGAAAAAGGGTTTGCTGGAATGATTGATTGAGCATGGAATGAGAAATTTGTTCATCATGAGCTGGAGTAATAGATTGCATGATGCTTCAAAAATATTTTTTGTTTATGCATTTTTCTTGGCATGAGATAGCTTGCTTTGCTTGGCTTGTAAAGTTCATATGGCTTGCATGCTACTGTGGAGATTGCTTGGCTTTAACACAGAGAACTAGCTTTATGCTTTGCCATTTTTTTAGCATATTCGTTGGCAATTCTTCAGGGATTCATCCCTTGTCAAGACTTGCCATGGCATCCACTAACCCGTCGTCAATTATTAGTGGCCACCTTTATTCACTGGATGATAAATTGAAGAGGGGAAGACCCCCTCCATTGCTCAAGAATGCTTGTGAACATGTTGCAATAGGCGAAGAGCCAGTGCCGGAAACTGCTTCAGTGTTTGATCCTGCGTCTATATCGAGGTGCTGCATAGAGAAGGGTTTGTTTCTGGCAGTCCCCTTAATTTTTCAGGATCTGTGCGGCATCAGCAAGGGTTGGTCAGAGTGGGTTGACCGTGAATTGAGGGACCCTTCTATTTGCGACATCCTACGCCGGACTGGGTCCTGGATGTAATTTTCTTTTCCAAGGCGTGTGACACTCATATTGAAGCCAAGACACTTCGTCATGTGGTCAGGCGATGGAGCACCAAGACACACACTTTCATTTGTTCATGGGGAGAGTTTACCCCCTACACTTGAGGATGTGGCCAACATTTTCCACCTCCCAATTTGCGGCAGATTGGATCCCTTCCATATCACACTAACTCCGGAGGACGAAAGGAAGCTTGAGGTTTTACGGAAGGGTGCCCCGATTGCTCCAAGAACTTCTCTGCGGTTTAGCCACTAGATACAGCATTTCGGGGATGTCAATAGGCGTGAGCCATGTCGTCTTGCTGCATTTGTATCATTATGGCTTGGGAAATTCCTCTTCTGTGACTTTTCCCAAGATTGTCTACATGCGCGGGTGTTCCCCTTGGCTTTGGCAATAGCGCGTGGCAGCATGATTCCCCTAGACCCCATGTTCTTGGGACATCTGATGCATGTGCCAACACTGCCCTGCACCTTCCAGCAGTCCTGCCTCCTACTTCTCCTCTTCTCGGAACATCCGACATAGCTGCCGGCATGCCCTCACCTTCGGGCAAGTCCTGCCTCATACTTCTCCTCTTCTCGAAACATCCAACATAGCTGCCGGCACCGCCCCTGCACCTTCCAGGCAATGCTGCTTATACTCCTCCTCTTCTCGGAACATCCGTCATAACTGCCGGCATTTCCCTGCACCTTCCAGGCAGTGTCCTGCTTCATACTCCTCCTCTTTTCGGAACATCCGTCATAGCAGCGCCGGCACTTCCCTGCACCTTCCGGCAGTGCTGCCTCCTTTTATTTCGCAGGTTGTTTTCTTTGGCTTGGGGTCAGTTGGCTCGGATGCACAGCTTCCATCTTTCTTGATACCATAGGATGTATTAATCATCAGCATGTGTAACTTTGTTTTTGCGATGGCTGTGTACTTTTCAGCTAATCTAACGACTATGTCGTTATGACTTTGTAATGTACTCCTGAACCGCTGGAACTTGCATTAATTTCTGAACGCTTGAGGCATGTTGTAATCCGTACATCTTATATATATATATATATATATATTGCTTGGTTGGGAGAATTTGCTCTTGTGAACTTCTTGAAATCTTTCTCGCAGGTTGGCAAGCCTTAAAAACAAGGTATATGCTGCCGAAATTTTGACAGGACCTTTAAGCTAAATCTTCGATGCATTGCTCTTTAAAACTTTTGCAAGGCTTGTCTACTCATTTGGCCTAAAATGCACCATCTTGCCGTGCCTTAAAAGGGTCAGACCATTGTATGCATGATTTTCACGAAGGCTCCTGTAAGAATTCCCGGATGTCGTGAAGCTTTTTGAGCATTCCGATTGGGAGTCAACGGTTTCGTTATTCTAGTGCCTCAAAATACACTTTTACTGCTCGTTTCTTGGTAATAGCTTGACTTTGCATACCCCACATCGTTTTGCTTAGGCTTGATGCTTGTTTCAGTTTGGGATCCCATCTAAGTGGCTTTGCTTGGTATAGTTACTGCTGAGAGGTTTAGCTTTTTAATGAAAAGTTTGTTTGTCTATTTCCTTTTTTATTTTTTATCAAAGAACATGTTTTGTAAAATAGAATAAGGTAAAAGCAAGGAAGAATTCTAGAGGCTTTTCCCTTTTTTCAAAATACTCCATTCTCAATTGAAATATCGTCTTACACCTTGGCATGCTATAATGTTGGTGCATTTTACAAAAGTTGTGAAAGCATGGGGTGAAAATACATAAGGAGTTCATTTTTGAAATAAATTTGAAAAGCCAAAAACAAAATGATAGGTGTAAAAGCAATTCAGCAACAGCAATAATAAGACTTTGAGCCACTTTGCATTGATGAATACTCCAATCAAATCAAGCCCCCAAGTAGGAAAGGGCTCAGGAGTGTGCATGACTTGCAATAGCATGAAAGCTTGTAGCTTAGGTTGGCATGTATTTGGCATGTGTTGTACTAGGATGCCATGCTCTGGAGAGATATTTAACAGAGCCACCGTTGCTGCTTTTCTTGCCTACAGCTCATAACCCAACTAATCAAAGAGTGATTTGCAGCTCCTAACCCATTGTACTTTCTTCAACCTCTGTGAAGTTATGAGAGGTTTGTTGCGTCGATTCAGCTGCACCAAAATGGATTCAGCTGCATCCTCAACTTGTGATACTCGCAAGTGCACGAGCCGTTCGGTAGTATAACATATGTAAGTGCGAGGTCGATTCCACAGGGATTGGTGATTGAATAATCCAATTCAGTTTTCCTACACAAAACAGAAGAACAAGAAAGAAAATAAATAAAACAAGAAAGAAAGAAAAGAAAATAACTCAAGTAGATAAGTTCCCAAGTTCAATTAGATTAACGGATTGATTCTAGCTAAAGTATGATTAAGCCATGGTGTTTGGTCATAACCTTGTGTTCCTAATTCCCTAATTTGATCCTTTGTTGTCTAACCTAAAATTAAGCATTAGGAACCCATTAAGCATAGAAGAACAATTTAAACAACCAAGCATGTATCTAATCCCTGTTGTCGAATGTCCATACATACTCTTCCTATTCATAGTTCAATTCGAATTAAAGCATGGTGTCTACTCTTAATTCAAACCAAGATAGCTAACATGCAAGCCTAAATGGTGATCAATCATTCAAACTAGCATATTAACTTATAAGCATAATGAATAAGAACAAAAACCATAATTGAAACTTGGAAACTAATTAAACTTGAATACTTAAGAAAGAATTTACATTACAAATAAAAGTAAAGTGGAACTAAGAAAACTTGAAGGAAAATTTAGTAAAATCATTTTGTTACAACAATTGACAACTTGAAAGGAAACTAAGAGAATTTGAGGGAGAGAAGGAAAGGGAGCTCTAGAGAAGTGTTTGAGAGCTCCCCCCCCTTGGGGTGTGATTTATGAAGCTTGAAGACTTCTCTATTTATAGGGCTAAGAGGGAGGAACATCATGATGAAATCCAACACCACCATTCCTCTTTTAATACAACCCATAACTCCCACTTCATCTTGTCTATGTCAGTGTGGTTGGAATCAATTGCATCCCATACTTCTTTTGCCGCACCTCAAGCTTTCTTCACATGGGATTATCAAAGGTGTTCAATTTGTGGCTGCATTTTGCTGCCAACCCGTATGGGTTTTCTTCACCTTTGCTGGAAAAAACGATTCTTCTGAACTAGTCTTGGTGTAGGAAGGCCTGAGATTTCAATATGTATCCAATGGGGCTCAAATTTGGATATGTTATACTAGACACCCATTGAAACAACTTTCATGAAGATCTTCACCTCATCCGAGCCCCAGAGCATGCTGATCCAAGGCCAAGAAGTTGACCTACGAAACTGGGCTGGCAAGGGGCTGTAGCCAAAATTAGTTTGTCTTTAAGCTCTTCTTCCATTCACCCAAATCAGGCCTTAACATGCATGGATTGCGTCATTTCCTATCCAAAGCCATCATTGTTAACTAAAGCTCAATGAACTGAAAGATAAACACAAAAAGGATTAAAAGCACAAGTTTAACTCAAAAACATAACCAAATCATAAGCTAGAAGGGTACGAAATGATAAACAATTATGAACCGATCAAGGTTACAGCAGCTGCTTCTTGATAATCTTGATGACCAAATGAAGCCCCCGAGTGACTTTCTTCCAGCATGTCCAATGTGAATACTTCGCTGCTGGAACCATTCTCCCATCCATTAGCAAGTAGCCATGGGGTGTCATAGCTTGTAAATTTTGAATATTTGCTCCAATAGGCCTTCTCCATATTTCCACAAGGTTCCTACATAGCCTCCGGTGGCTTTGGGTCATTCTTCCACGGGTGGCACAATACGTCGTCGTCGAGCAAGTCATCAGAACATGTAATGACAGGTAGCCATCTACTTTCCCCTTCGTTTTGGCAAGGGGTCCTTGTCAATAGCTTACCTTTTAGAGTTCCGTCATGTATCTCAGCGTGCAAGATCTCCCTTAGAGTATGGCAAGCAGTGGTCGGATGTTGCAGGTGAAGAATGGATGAATATAGGAAAATATGCTTCCAGCACCCTTTTTCTTGAACGCTTGACATCGCTTCAAAAATTCTGATTGCTTGGTAAAAGAAACTTCATCTAGACAGCATTTAGGTTCTTCCAGCAGTATCATAGCACTACCTTCGCAATAATTTCCTTTCATTTGCCATGAATTGAGATGTTTTCCTTCTTGAGTAAAGCATAGTGCTTGGATTTCTTGACTAAGGCTTGGGGCTTGATGATGCTTGATTATGGAATTGTGGCAATTGAGACTGTTTGTGCCTAATAAATGGGTTTAGTCCTTCGAGCGAGTGCCAGGACGAGACAGAAAACAGAGTGATTAGACGCAGACATTCTCACAAGAGTTCTTGCAGCTTGAGAGATTAGGTGACCAGCTATCAGAACAATAAATGCGTCTCCATGGCCAGAAGCTCAGAACCCACGATCAGGGCGCGGGAGATTCACCGGGATTCACGGGGTCACACCACCATACTTCACGATCCCAAATGTCGATTAGACTACCCACTTGCTCTAATCAGACTCCACTATGCAGGATTTCAGCCTCGATTACTCCTCCAAGAACTCCCCCTATAAATACAAGGCTCAAGACTACGTTAGAGGGTTCAAACACCAAACCAAAGCCTCCCACGGAGCAACTTATATTTTCCTGTAATGCACTTTCAATATCTTTACTTGCTTTACTAGGAGTAGTGTTAGACTGTAAGGAAAATCCATTCATCAATATATCATACGACCCTTGATTTTTCAAGGCGCCGGAGCACCATCTTTGTTATTCGCTCATTCACCCCATATATCATACGACCGCCGCTCACTGAGCAGCGCGCCGGAGCACCGCCCTAAACCCACCATCAACACCACCACTAAACGGCCTTGTAGCTCAGGCCGTGAACCTGACAGCCGAGATTAGTTCCTCTCTCGGCTACAATCGTTTGATCAGAAGGCAAGTTCAAACAGGCGCACCATTTCACCACTCAACCATTTCCATCCAAACCACATCTCGACGCACGGGAGACCGTGCTGGCACGCCCGCGCACAACCGCACCGCACCCAAAAGCAGGAAGCCGCGTGTCAACGCATATCCCCTCGGCCCGGAACTCCAGGCCGTGAGATTTGCGCTGAGAGAGAGACATCCCGATAGCCTTTTGGTTTTGACTCCTAAATTTGGTCATTGGAATGGTCAAGGTTTAGTAAGTGCTTGAGGCGTTGGAGCATATCAGTTATGGCAACTTAGGTATTGTTTGTTGCAGCTGTTGTGAACATGTTTTAGGAACCAAAAGCTCGGGCTTGGCTATTGAAACTTGAGCTTTGCATGTGGTCACTGCAGCAAATGTGTTGGGTTACAACAGCTTGAGTTCTTTGCAAGTGACGACAAACTTGGAGGTCATAGTGACATAATTGGAATTTCAATGAGATTTTTGGTCTGGGAATAGTGGTTTTGGTAATAATGGATTCTTAAGCTCATTTGGGGTTTTGGAATCCCTCCTGTGGTGATTACAATGAATTCCTTCCTCAGCCCCCAAGTGCACCATAATCATCAGAAAAAGGATTTGATGGGCATAAGCTATAAAAACTCTTGCAACGTGGCCTTCTTAGTATTTGTTTGGGTCATTGCATGGCATGACGAACTTGGGATATCCCTTTGTTGCAATGGTGACAATTTGGCATGATTCGGTGGTAGCATGTGCTTCCTGGCAGCGGCGCTTCCAGCAGTGGTGTTTGGATTTTGACGACTGGCTCTGTTCTTCTTCCAGCCACTCTTCCGCGGATTTTCCAGTGGTGCTTGAACTCCTATGACTGGAAGTATAGAGAGAGATTTGTCTAAGGAATGGATGATAATGGCAGTGTGTTGAGATGTTGGGTAGGAAACATGAGAGCATTTGTTTTCTTGTTTGTTGTTTGGAGGCTTGGGTCCTTTGCACATGACCGATATAATGCTGCATGACCAAAGCATACGGTGATTACAAAAATAATATAAGCATTGTAGCTTGCAAATGACTAACATAATTGACATAAGCATGCTGAGCAGGTATGATTTTAGTACTAAGTATGCATAGTTGGCATCTACATTGCAATGTGTAACTTGGATTGATCAACACAAAGGTGGATCGATATGAAATGATAAGAAGTATAAGATAGAAGTATAAGATAAGTGAATAGTGCGTGGAATAAGGCCCTAAGAAATTTTGCTGGAGATCCAAAATTGAAAGGTGGTTTAATACATAACAAGAAAATGATGCAAGCTGGTGCACCATATGAATAACAACTAATCAATCAATCTTTTTTTTTGGACTTGAGCAGATCGAATGCACGTGCTTTTGTCTATGCTTGAGATTGTTCAATGAAACATAAATTTTATGAATATATTAAAACAACAAACAAATATATATGCTATATTGAGATCAACAAGGCATGATAATAAAAATCTTATCTTGGTGAAGCCATTCGCAAAGATGAGGCAGAGAGCATTGAGCAAGTGTTCCTTCTCCCTCTCTCACCGCGTTTTCACAACTCTAGAGAGGTGAGGGCTGCTATGAAGGTGATTTACGGCGATGGCCAGACTTGCTGATGATGTATCATGGCGGAGAGGTGAACGGTAGAGCTAGCCTCAACAATTGACAACGGTGCTCAGCGGCTTCACGTTGGCTGAAGCCCCCAGTCCTCTTACAAGATCTTGTTTTGCTTGAGAATGGAGATTTGTTTGTGCCTAATAAATCACGGCCATGAACTGGTCGAAGGGGCCCCTTTCCTCGGCCCTTGCACTTGCCGTTCAGACTGAGAACGCAGCGTTTGCCAGGATGCTCGGCATTCTAGAGAGACAAGAGAAAAATTGCCAAGGCACGATCATCTCGGCCTCGATTGTAGGCCGAGGCCGAGATCGAGCAAAGTCACGGCCAAAGGCATTGGAGTCAGATCATCACGTGGAGGAGGGTCCCATGCTCCATTTAATGAAGCAAGGCCTCTGTTTATTGCAGCAAACCCACTGGCCAAGAATAAGCATTTAATGCACGAGGGAAGGTGGGAAGTGATTGAAGTCAGGATTTGGTGATAGGGATCAGAGTGATTAGACACCAACAATCTCACAAAGCTCTTTGCAGCTTGAGAGATTAGGTGACCCGCCACCAGAGCAATAAATGCGTCTCCACGGCCAGAAGCGCAGAATCCACGATCAGGGCGCAGCCGAGATTCACCGGGATTCATGGGGTCACACCACCATACTTCACGATCCCAAATGTCGATTGGACTACCCACTTGCGCTAATCAGGCTCCACCATGCAGATTTTCAGCCTCGATTACCCCTCAGGAACTTTGCTTATAAATACAAGACTCAGGACCACTTTTAAAGGGTTCAAACACCAAACAAAAGCCTCCCACGGAGCAACTTATATTTTCCTGTAATGCACTTTCAATATCTTTACTTGCTTTTCTAGGAGTAGTGTTAGTTTGTAAGGAAAATCCATTCATCAATATATCATACGACCCTTGATTTTCAAGGCGCCGGAGCACCATCTCTGTTATTCGCTCATTCACCCCATATATCATACGACCGTCGCTCACTGAGCAGCGCGCGGAGCACCGCCCTAAAACCACCATCGACACCACCACTAAACGGCCTTGTAGCTCAGGCCGTGAACCTGACGGCCGAGATTAGTTCCTCTCTCGGCCACAATCGTTTGATTAAAAGTCAAGTCCAAACAGGCGCACCATTTCAACACTTCCATCCAAACCACACCTTGACGCACGGAGACCGTGCTGGCACGCCCGCGCACAACCGCACCGTACCCAGAAGCAAGAAGCCGCGTGTCAACGCATATCCCCTCGGCCCGGAACTCCAGGCCGTGAGATTTGCGCGGCAGACAAGATTTAACTCTTTATTTCCTCCGGTTTATTGCTTCTGGTCTTCTTCTTTGGAGGTATTGATGAAGATAATGGCCTAATCCCGCAGAGTCGCCAATTTATGTAGGGGCCTTTTTCTTCTGGCAGGCAAGTGGGCTGGGCTGCTGCAAGGAGCAATCTCTGATGCAAGTGTCCCCAGAGTTCGAATATCAAGCCCCAAGGATGTCTCGAAAGGGTGATGATGCCTTAGGAAACTCCTTGGTTACCTTCACCGATGAAAATAACAACAAATTACAGATAAATCTTCTAGCTTGGCATGAGTGACTTATGGCATGGGAGCAAAAATTATCATGGGTTTAGCACTTAAGGAGAGAGAGCTGTGAGTTCCTATGAGAGACAGAGGTTCTAATGGAAAGAGAAAGGGGTTCTAAGGAGGTTTAATGAAGAGGGAGAAGTGTGGTGAAGAATTATGGGTGACGTTAGCAGGTTTCAGGCAGGCTTGACAGTGACTCTCTCAAAGCTGGAGCAATCTGCCAAAGCAGAGAAGATGGGGGAAATGGGCAAGTAAAGCACGAAAATTGCTGAGTTTGCAGGTGAGAGAGGAAGCTTGCTCTCTGAAGGATGGGTTGTGCTGTGTTGGGTAGAAGGGGTCCTATTTATAGCGCTGGGAATGGTTCTTCTCCAAGAAACCCTAATGGTTTCTTCCCAATCTAGCTAAGCTTTTCTCTCCCTTTCTTCTCCTCCTTCTTGACTTACCTCATGGTGGCAAAGTCAGCTCTGCCCAATCCCACAAAATCAGAGATTTTTGGGAGCTCAATGCTTCTTCCCGCGGCTGCCTCAAAGGAGAGCTTCCATTTTCACCCATCTTCTTTCTCCTCTTTCTTCCTCTTTCCATGGCCAAATCTGATGAAGGAAAGAAAATGGGTGCGCCTCCTGGTTTAAGGGATGGCATCCTTCCCTGCGTGCCAAAATCCATTAGTCTCTTGAATTCTTACACTTGGAACTTGTTCCTTAGCCTCCCAGCAGCCCCTCACGTGTAGATTTCCCAAGCCCCTTCGTGGTTTTGTCTCCCAGCTGAGTGCCAAGGCTTGTGCTGCTTTTTATTCTAATTATGTTGGCTTTTAAGACAACCACATGATCTATCCAATGGATGACATGGCTTTGTCAAATGTTGGGCTTTTTGGTTGGCTTATTCTAATTGGAGCTATGGGCTATTTTGGTTGTGCTACTCTAGTTGAAGCAATGAGCTATCTTCTCTCTTGTGCTTACCTATGTTTGGGCCTAAGAAAATGGGCTTGAGTCCCGAGGTGACAGGACCCGTCCCAAATTCCACTTTAAAATCCGAACCGAACCCTGTGCGTGTCTGACACCTGGCAAGTGCCGAGCACAAATGACCAAATTGCCCTTCTAGTCAAAAATTATAAAACAACTGGGGTTTGACTTCTGCCGAAAAACTCAGCAGAGTCTCCCCTGAAACAGATCAAACCCAAGATTACACCTGTCAAACATGCATATAAAATATACACCAACTGCCAGCATACAAAAATTTACATACTAACAGTTAGACAAGTGTTCTAGGGCAATATCAGAGCTCTACACAGATTAGGTTACAAGTATAAAATAATTAAACAAGACCCTACTTTGTCAAGGAAGGTGGCGGAAGATGGACTCGGCCCGGTGGTGGCTCACTGTGCACGCTTACTGTCCTGGGAGCGCAAAACATTTAAAGGGTGAGTGGACCAAAAACAAGGTTTTAAATAAAATAGCATAAGAACATACTAACCCCACTGTAAAAACTGTTATAAAAACTAAATCATTTCTTATATAAATACTCGCATTGGAATCACTGCATTCATATCTATATATATAATCAATCACATACTTGATCAAACATTAAATTATTGAAAGCATTGAAATCAACTTTTAATCTACCACCTAGGTGTACCCATTTATAATCCCGTCAATTCCTTTAGTTTCCGTCAATTCCTTATAATCCGTCAATTCCATATAATCCGTCAATTCCATCCTTGTGCCACCGGAGTGACACGTCCTAGCAGACCTCGGGAAACACAAGGTCACCCAAGCTGCAATCCTAGCAGAATTCAGGGGACAATTGGTCGACCTGATCCGCAATCCTAACACCACACGGTTCGAGCGTCCCCGAGACTCGTGGGGCTGTGTAAGCATGCCTGATCTACCCGAAGGCAACCTGGATGTCCGTCGACATCAATAATACCGAAGGCAACATAATTTTATTCCAAAGGCAACTTTATTTCCGAGGCAACATTTATTATATTGAACGCAACCTTGGGTACCTATGGTGGCTTAAAATAAATGTATATATATATATATATACCACCTAAAATGGGACAAGGTTGGACACTTAAGGTTCATTAAGAGTTCTCTAGACCTTTCGTGCTGTAATTCTGTAGTTCCTACAAAATGTAGAGTAATTGTGTAAATTAATGAATTTACCGCATCTTCCTGGTAAATGTTTTCACTTTTGATTAACCCAGTTCCTGGATCCCGTACATTCTGCCTGACCAATGGCCACCTGAGCGTTCAGGATTTGGGTTCTTGCTGAGTCGCTTAGGTGGAAATCCCACCATCCTTTAATTGACCGACAAAGCCTGCGATGATAGCTTCAGCCACCCTCTTATCTCCATTTCCTTTGATCTTAGAGGCTGTAGCGTACATCATCATATGTTTCATTGCATTAATGATCTGGACGGCGGAGCAAGCTGGGCTGGGTTGCGGAGGTGGCGGCGGTGCTTCCTTGGCCGGTCCGGTGAGGTGTGGTGGCGGCTGGAGCAAGAAGAAAAACAGGGGAGGGAAGTTTCGCGTAGAAGAAGAAGAAGAGGAAGTGAGGAGAGAGAGAGAATCAGATTTTTAAATCTGATTTTCGAAATTTACAATTTTGCCCTTCTTGTGTAATTTGCTTGTAATTCCTTCGTTACACGTCCGATTCGAGTCCACTACGTGTCTACGGACTCGTTTCGTCTCGCTCTACGCAACGGTGTAAGTGGATTTCCCAAATTCTTTCCCGATCGAAAAGTCAACTTAAAACCTAATAAATTATTCCGAAGGTAGTTTAGTCTTTTCCTTCATTAAATTATTAATTAAATATTAATTAAGGATTGGGTTGTTACACGAGGCCCCCAAGCGACCCGAGACTTCCATTTCTCGACCCATCAATGGGCCCCATGACAACTTGTTACCATCCATACCACAACCCACTCAAGTAAGCCCCGGGCATTTGAGTGGCTTGGGCCCACTTAAGCTTGTAGTGCGATTGGGTGTGGGATAATAATTTCCCGCTTGGCATGGCATGTCGCTTGGCATGCTTTTGAGTATAACGCTTGATAGGATAATTGGCATGGATTTGCAAAGCTAAATGCATCCTTATAATTTTAATCTCAGCTTCTAGCGTGACAGATTTTTATTCGGCATGGCATGTAGGATATGGCTTGTGCATGGCATACTTCTGTGTACTTCAAACCGGGTCTTTTTCCAATAATATATCGTCTTGGGCTATGAATTTATTCAGGCCTAACCATGGATTTTTTGGGCCTCAACATATTTTTATTGGAAGAATGGGCCTCATTAAAGGACTCCTTCCAAAAGATATACATATAGGTAGGCAAAAGTCTACTACGAAATGGGGCCAGGTAATGGCCTAAGCATCCACTAAAGGTTTAGAAACTAAGTTAGTTCTACCACATATGGTGACCAAATAAAAAGGAACTAGCTAAGTACAAAATGGGCCATCCAATGGCCAAGTATGAACCTAAACATCAGGGAAAAGGGTGCGAAGGGCAGTCCTGAAGCTCTCCACCGCAGCGTCTCCGATCGACAAGGTCAGACTGGAGGGTCAGCTTCTTCTCTCGGTACGCTCCCACGGCTGCCGCATCCTGACGAAGTTGAGCCTTGGGAGGCCTATTGCTCCGGGCAATCTCGAAGACTTTGGCAACAATGGCGGCCCTCTTCTCTTGAAGCGCCTCACCTGGTCATCAATATTCGCTACCTCCTGTTGTATCTACGGGCAATCTCGATCTCCTCCTCATGGTTGCATTACGTGAGGTAATCCGCTGCTCCAGGTCTTGGCCCATCCTTTGCTCCTCCAGAAGAGAACAGTGACGGGAGGCAAACTTCTCCACCTGACCAAAGAGATATGTGATCATAGCGGCCAAAGGCTTATGATATGCAAAATATGGGCTGGAAAGTTCTTTGTCTTGTTTTATTTTTTATATATATATAATTAATCAATCAAAGTCTAATGCCATATGCTGCCAACGCCAGACCAACATACCAAGATGGCTTCATGCAATATCAAACAAAAGGCTAAGAGGTTTGGATGAGTGGGGAACCCATGCGGTGGACACAATTGGAAATAAACAAATATATACATATAAAATTCAAAGGCAAAGCTAAGGCCTTTGTGGACTAGCGGCCAGCACATGGCTTAGATGAGGATCAGCCAACAATTATTGGAATATGCAGCTATCAATCATGCGGCCGATGTCCAAATATGTGGAGTTCACATGCCACTTAACGTTGGTGGGAGTCTTAACCAAGTCAGAAGCCTCCTTACAAGCGGTGGAATTCAAAGATGGGAAGACTTGTAGCCAATACCAAGACTTATTGCACCTTATATCAAGGGGAGAGTTTTCACAATCCCAATGACATTTTGGGCAGTTCATGCCTAGAGCTCCGAAAGGCATTAATATTGGAAGGATTTTCAAGACAGAATTAGTTGTGGACATTTAATGGCCAAATCCTGTGAGTTGAAGGAAGCTCTATAAATTGGTCGTCAGAAGAAGAGAAGTGGACCCCCGACTAAACACACAAATCTATCTTTTTATCATGTACTTTTCAATTCATAGTCTAAGATTTTATCTTTCAAGTTCTTCAGATTATCCAAGTTCTTCGTTTTCCTAGTGTAAGCTTACTTTCTTGCAATTTAATTTCAATTGTCTTTACATTCGAGTTTAATTCAAGTCTTTATCGCTTTAATCTATTTTATCGCATTTACATTTCTGTCATCTCATTTACTGCATTTACATTTCTCGCACTTAGATTTTTGTCATTTTGTTTACTGCATTTACATTCGTTGCACTTATTACAAAAATCCTAAAAATAGTCATACAAAGCCCAATCATCTTTGACCTCAAGAAAGAAAAAGAACCTAGGCCAATAGGAGGTTCCTTGCTTGGCCGATCAATCGTTTGATTAAAAGTAGAAGCGCAAACACACTCACACGATCTTTCCATCCAAACCATCAAGTGGCTTGGTGGTGGCACGCCTACGCATCTCAAGAGAAGAAGGACCAAAAAACTCCTTCCATCGGCCTACCAGGCTGAAAAGAGGGAAACATAATGGACCCCAAAATTTGGGGGTTTATGCAGTTAACTATGTTTATCATCGTGTATATGTCGTACTTTTAATTTGAAGAGTGGAGAGCACTCAATTGAGGTAATCAAAAAAAATCGAGTTCTTCCAACTGTCCTTATGTTGAACACAATATTGGTTACAATTGCTTCAAAATCATCAGAAAAAAACCGCCAACATTGTATTGATACCATCAACTGTATGAGGGACTGAAGAATGGAATGAATGCTAATAAATGATAAATTAGTTGACAAATCACCATGTTTACATTGAACACTTGATGATTTATCTCAAATAAAAGTGTAGTTCTCTTAAATGTTTAAGGACTGAAACAATGATATTGAAAGCGAGAAGGAAAGACCCAAAGCCTTGTTTTATACAAGTTTTCTTCACAACAAAGTAACCCACGTTTAAAACAAAATTTCCACGTTTCAACGCTTGAAAGAAATCGTAAAAATAGTTTCCCTATTCTAGAGATAAGAAACTATTAAAGGAGTCATGATAATCTTAGGTTAATTACCAAGAATATCTCAACACATTTGATGATGTGATCAAATTAAAATCGTGATTTTCAAGCAACCAAAACTTGATAGAAAAGCAAGGAGATGTTAACAACGTGAAAGTAGAAGTAATCAAGTTGGTTTCAAGCAAACTTGCCTAAAAAAAATTCTAAGCAAACTGCAATATTAACTTTAAAACAGAAAATCAAGAGACCGAGATTGAACTAGACTTTAAAATGATTTCCTAACATAGATGCATGATAGCATGACTTACCTTGGGATCGAATGTCTGACATGAGCTAAGTGATAATTCTGGAAATCAGGGCCCTCAATGTTGCTTTAATCCTACATCTAAATGATACTTCCAAACCTATACTAAGGTCTACGGAATGCGAACATAACTTCATACCAACAGTGTGCTTTGGCTTCGGTAAACCTTTTTTCTAGAATGTGTTTAGGATAAGTGTGTGAGTACTTGTAATCACTTCATCTTATATTGGAATACTTTTGGACTAAGGAGTCTCATGAACGTTTCCCTAGAGATGAGGTTTTACTACGTTAAAAGTTTGTGTGATCACTTAATTTTTATTTTGATGCACAGGTCATATTAATTAATTAATACCGCTATTTATTCTCTTAGTGTATAATTTTAAATTGACATATTCATTCACCCCCCGCCCATTTTGTCACATGACATTTCATATGCAATAAATAATGCGTTGGATTTTTAACTTATTTTTATAATTTTATATATTTAGATATATTGGAAGTAAATAATTAAACATAGAAAAATAATTTTTTTTTCACAAATATCAAATTCTATTTGTAACACAATATATAAAGTTGGTTTATTATTACGTAACAAAAGTTGGGTTTTTTTTTTTTTTTTGTCATTTGAAAACTTGTATAAGTAGTTGAACAAAATAAAATTTGTTTTGTAGAAGGGTATTTTGGTAATCAAATTGGTTTTGATTCCGATTCTTCAAAATAGTAAACGGTTTTTATAGGAAACAGTTTTATTTTTCATTTGATTCTTGACCGTCGGTAAACAGTTTAATTGGAATGCTAACCCAATTCATGTTTACCTATATATCGATATTTCGAGAATACGTCTTAACGACCAATGGTTAACAATGGCTCTGATGGGTGGTTGAATTCATTCGGGACGTAAGCAAAACTCAAATTGGAGAAGAATATGGTCCATGGGTTCCATTATTGGAACTTTCTGTTTATTTTTTAGGACAAACTACAGTAAACCCCCCAACCTATAGGTTCATTTACGATTACATCTCAATCTATGGGACATTTACAATTACATACACAACGTCACCAAAAATTACAAGAGAGCCCCTTTAGCGAGACCGTCAGGAAATCTGTTATCTGCTTACGTGGCGAATGTGGGCTCTATTTTTTGATGACGTGGACTTCCATGTGGACCAAAAATTAATAAAAAATTATTTTACTGTTTAAATTATTTATTGTTGTTAAATTAATTCAAAATTTAAAAATCTGGCAAAAATCAAAAGAAAAAAATTTCTCTTCGTCTCTTTCTCTTCCTCTCTCTCTCTCTCTCTCTCTGAACCCCAGAACCAGAACTCTCTTTCTCTCTCTACCACCAAACCCTCCTCCATCTGATCTTCCTCTACCAAAAAGTAAAGAAACAACCCAGCTCGCTCCCCCCCACCCCCAACAAAATCTCATCGTCCCCGACCCCATCCTTATTCCCCCACCTCCATATCATCATCCCACTTCCAGAGCCATGGTTGGGTGCACACAAAACCCATATGAACTCTATTCCCCCACCATCTGTCAAATTAATATGGAAAAATATTAGATTTATGGAAAACACTGAGAGGAGTTGCCAAACACTGAAGAACAAAAAAAGGAAAAATATGGAAACAATTTTAGATTTATTACAATTTTTTCTCTCTTTAAACATAACAAAGGAAAGAAATGCAGAGAATTCGACTGGAATTTTCTTTTTTTCTGCAAAATGGGATGTGGGATATCTAGAGTTGGCTCCCTCAATATCCCTTCTGCAACTCATCAACAAAGAATGCTGGGGCATCTCCCTGATGACAACAACCAGAAACTTAAACTACGAACCCATGAACCCATGAACCCATGAACCCATGAAGCTCAAGCTCCTTGATCTCAAATCAGTGTTCTTCCATAGGATCCGCATGACTGGTTTTCAACCCATTACTTCCCTCAGGCTCAGAAATCTTGGGCGCCACTTGAATTGGCCCAGGACCCTCCAATTTGGGCTTCGCGTTGAGGCTCTCAGGCGCCGAAACAACGCCTCCACTCTTCGAATCCTTCTCCTTTTCCTTATTGACAAGAGATGTGAATCGTTCCAAGGCCTCTCTAGCCTTCTTTTTCCCCACGACGGCTTCCTTGACCCGGCCCTCGGGGTCAATCCTGGTGGCGACGGCAGCTTTGGTCATCAAAGCCGCTGCGATCCTGGCGGCGGCGACGAGGGCCTTGGCGTCGTCCTTGTCGATGACGACTGTCGTTTTGGCGTCTTGGCCGTCGTCTTGGCAGGTGAGGTTGAAGAAGGAGAAGGTGGGCTGGGAGCAGGGTGAGGTTGAAGAAGGAGAAGGGAGATAGGGTTGGCTGCGTTGGAGAAGAGATGAGATTTTATTTTATTTTAAATTTATTTCTTAATGATTTTAATATGATTTAAAAATTATTTTTAACATGTACATAATTTTTTATTAGTTTTTTGTCCAGGTGGAAGTCCACGTCATCAAAAAAATGGAGCCCACATTCGCCACGTAAGCGGATAACAGATTTTCTGACGGTCTCGCTAACGAGAGGGCTCTCTTGTAATTTTTCGTGACGTTGTGTATGTAATTGTAAATGTCCCATAAATTGGGATGTAATCGTAAATGACCCTATAGGTTGATCGAGGGGTTTACTGTAATTTGTCCTATTTTTTATTCTGATTCATATGCTTATCCCGATTCTTTATTAGTAAACATTTCCTAAAAGATCCTACGACCAGATCTGAATCTCACACCCTCATGCATGGCAAACTCATTTCCTAGGGTTTCTCATCACCCTTTTCTTCTTCTAATTTTTTTTGTTACATGCCATTTGGTGAAAAGGTCAAAGTAGTAAATTGAAATTAAACCTAAAATTTATTTAGTTACAAAAGGAAAAGCCTAACAGCTAGCATAATAATTGCATTACTTCAAAGATGAAAACATAAACAGAAGTTCAAAACTAACAAAAATAGAAAGCCCATCAAAGAGTGGAGAGAGATCCCAAACTTAAAATGTTGAAACTTGCTAAGATCCTTGGATATTTCATTAAGCTCCAAAGTTGTAGAAGATTGTTATGAGTTATAAGAGGAATAGGATACAAATTGTATTAAATCTATACCATTTTACAAGGTCAATGTTGAGATTTGTTTAGGTCCAAAAAATATAGGGAAGGTCCAAACATATTCAAGTCCGATTGCATCACTTTGCTGCAAGAGAAGCTTAGCCCCGGCACACGGAGGCATATCAAACACAACATGTAACCTCAAGAATTTCCTATGCATGCACTGATATTTGTGCAATGCCAATCAAGACTTTAATTCGGCAATATGTAGAGATCACTTTAAACTCACACAATTTACTAATCTCGGGCGCTCAAGCTTACCCACCCTATTGCTTCATCAAATGTTATTTAACATAACCCAAAGCCAATGCGTTACAAGCCCTAACCAATGTGACGTGGTCCGAACATGAGGACACATTAACATGAAACACTCAGAGCATCAACAGTGGTGTGGTGTATTTTCGGGGACGTAAAGCCATTTTTACATCCTCTTTACACCACCGGAGGTTGTAAATGTGGTTTTTGCTCAAATGGGAAAGATATAAATTTAAAGATGTATAATTGATTTTTTTTTGTCTTAATTCGTTTATGTGTTAAATTTTTATTTTGTGTTAACTTTATAAAATTAATTTTGTGTGTGTTAGGTTTATTTTATTTTTTTCAAACAAATAGACCTAAAATTATTTAAATTCAGAGAAGATATGATTTCATCCACAGAAAAATTATCAAAAGAACAAGCTACTAAAAAAAAATACCTATTAATTAATTGATTAATTATGAGTTTCACTGTAGAAGCATAATCAGCAACAATGAATTATTTTATTTTTTTGTGGCTGCAAATTAAGTATGATGTTTTGTCTAGCAACTACTCTAGCCGCGTGTTTTGGGCAAGTGGGTTTACATTCAGCCTTTTTGCTCACTTTTGTCCACATTTTCTCACATTTTTTCATGTAGGCCCACCTGTAAGAGATGTAAAAAAGGATATACATGTGCATCTAAATTTGCATCTCACGATTGAGATGCAAATTTACAATCATTTTCACATTCCCAAGTGATTCCGATCACAAATGGTGTATATTTAACATACACCTCATTATACAATCCCCCATTGGAGGTGCTCTTAGTGATTTCTCTTCTTGTTAAACCAGCTGAAAAGCTTAAGTGGGGCTCAAGCTACATAAATAAAGGTCCATAAAGCTCATTAAAAGTTCAAAAGGGTCGAGATTTTGGGTTGCTTGGGCGCACCAAAACTCAAGCCCACTTTCTTGAGGCCAACCACATGGGTAAGGAGAGAGAATTTACTAATGACCCATTTTTGTGAACAAACCAGATTTGCTTGAAATTCAAACTCGAGCAATCAAACCTGAACTTGCATGGGTAAAAGAGCCACCAAGAAACCATAGCCTTTAAACTTTTGCCTAAATAACTGGGCGGCTCACGCTGCGGCTTCGTTTGGTACAGAAGCGGTGCATAGGGTCACTTGGCTGGATCAGCCACCACCGTCCCTTATGGGTGTTTTAACCTCTAATGGGCTTCCTTGCCCCCTTGTCTTTTAATATTTTGTTTCGCTGGTTAGGTTTCCTGCACTAAGCTGTGTCTAGCATGTGCTCCTTTCCCAGCATATTCTTTTCTTGTATTCTCCTTTTGGCTCCCCTGTTTGGGGTTTATGAAGTATCTTTTATGACCAAAAAAAAAACTTGTGCCTAAATAGGATCTTTACCTTTACAAGCTCACATAGGAAAAGATGAAGAAAAGCCAAGATGGAACTTTTCCAAGAAGGGAAGCCTTTGGAGAGTCCAATTTTCTTGTTTCCTTTTTTCCTGTGCCCACCTTGTTTCCCCCTTATTCTTCTACTAACATGTGTCCTCTTAACTAACAGAATGTTAACTCTGTTAAGTCTCTTAATTTTTATTAAAGTTTTATAAAATAAACCGTTCATCTTTATCTTCCCTTTTATACAAATAAAAAATAAAAATCGTTCATCTTCTCTCCAACCAGGCACACCTCGCAGTAGCCCCTTCTGCCTCGTCACTACCCCAAGCCTCCCTTTCTCTATCTTTGAATTTCTGCACCATATCAAGATAGTCTGAACTCAACCCGACCTCTTCTCCCACTTCGAATGCTTTATCAACCACTGCCAGCTCTCTCTCGTTTTCTCTGTTTCCATTTTTTTCTTTTAGATTATTTAATGTCTTTAAAAATTGGTTCTTTGATTAGTCGATCATCAACGAGACAAAGCCTAAGAACAATCGTGCCTCGAGATCACTACGGAGAAAATGAAATTTAAAGTTTTTTTTATTCAAAAAATTAAAAATAGTAAATTGAGCTTAGACCCATAAAATTCATTTTAAATCACCTACAACCCTTTCCTTTAGTTTTCTATTTAAAATATCCAATTTTTTCAAATAATACCAGATGACTAGGATCTAACTAAGCAAGTTACCTAATACAACGTAAAATCTTATTTATTGTATTTTTTGGATTTCAAAACTACCCCTATTTATGACTTAATGTGTTATGAGGGGGTGTAACTAATGACACACGTTGAATTTGGAAAGATCTCCAAATGGTTGTAATGGATGTATGAATTAATTTAGAAACTTATTTGAAATTAAATACTAAATTCAACATTAATGTATTAGTAATCTATTTTACGACTAGTAATCTATTTTTGAATTAATGTTGTTTTCCTTTTATGGATTACGACTAGTAATCTATTTAACGTATTAGTAATTTAAATTCAATATTAAATTTAGGAATTAATGTTGTTTTCCTTTTATGAATTACTAGCCTTTTCGCACGCGCTTCCGCGCTTGCAAGAGCCTTTTTTTTCTAAAATTAAAATTTATTTTAGAAATAAAAAAGATAATGGGTAGTTGTGTTCCATAAAAATAGGCCATTATCTTATTTTTCTTTTAATTTTAAGTTTTTTAAATATGAAAAAGTGTGAATTTACCATATTATCCTCATTTAATTAATAATTTCAATTCTTAATGTTTGCATTAACCAAGGGCATTTTCTGGTATTTTGAATGTTTCACCATTCTCTGCATTTTGCTTTATATATATAGATACAACTAGTAATCTATTTTATTATAGTTTTATGAATAATAGTGTACATTTTAATTATGTTGAAAAATAATTTGATAATCTATTTATTGTTTGTTTTTTGAAAAACTTTTTTTTTAAATGAACCTATTTTTCTTTAAATAAAGCACCTATTACTTGTTTTATGAAAAATAATTTGACCATCTTTTTTATTGTTTATTTTATGAAAACAATTTTTTTTAAATGTACCTATTTTTTTTTCTCTCCAAATAATGCACCTATTACTTATTTTTTAAAAATTATTTAGTCAACCAAAATTGCATGGAAATGTTCTTAAAACGCTACAATACATAGAATAATTGGATTTTATGGCACATTTCTCATAGGATGGTGCTCTTTAGCACAATGTGCTGAATGTTTTTTTTATATATTTCTTGTAATCTTCATGTATTTTGCATTTGCTAGCAATCGTCATCATACAATGAACGTCTCTCTCACTTAACCCTTTCAATAGATGCAAGTAGGAATATTTTTTGTCAATTGAAGTAGGTGTAAGAACATCATTAGAGAGAATGGAAGGAGAAAAAAAGGGAGATAGAACATCTTCTGCTCGTACTACGACTGGGATAAGACTCATCCATCTCAGTATTATGATAGCAAGTACTTTCCATTGATTTTTCACCATTGCCCTTACATTACACCCTTTTGTTTCTTGAATGTTAAATATGTAGTATAAGATTTCTGGGGGTAGATACCCTTATGCATACTTTTAGAGTTAAAGAGCTTCAAATTTATATATATATTGTGACTTTTGATAAAGGAGAAAAATTTCTGTTATCTTTTTTAATGTTGGACTAATAAATTTTCATCGCATTTTCATAAAATATATGGGTTTAGGGACACCCTTTGGAAGGTACTACGAATTTTATTTGAACGATATAAATCGTTTATTTTTCAAGTCTTCATCCATAGATCATCTTTGTAAAAAATTAGACAAATAAAAAACCGTTTAGATATCTAGTTGTGTCCAACAAAATCGACAAATATGGTGCTTCAAGAAAGCACTAAAATTACATGGTCAAATTATTTTTTGCAAAGATGATATTTGAATAAATATCTAAAAGATCGACGTTAATATTCTTGAAATATATTATGGAGTGATTCTACATGGATGTTCCTCAAATATACATAGGTCAGAATTGGGGGGACACATCTTAACACACATTTTGACATACTTCTTGTGTCATTGGATTTGACCACATTGGATGCCTAAGATTATTTTGATATTATACATTTCTTTTCTTTTTGCTTAAAACATTATTAATGTTTTTTGGAAATACAACTCATTTCCTCTCTCCAAACCCTAAAAAAACAAAGAAAACAAAAAGTTTTTAGTAAAAAACCCATTTGCATACAAATACCCATATAAATGAGTAATTTTTGGGTGTTCCGGGTACACCACGTGTCTGGTGTACCATCCAATAGACGGAGGACATATGGAATATTTCCAATGCAACCCGCCACATGTCATAAAAAGAAATGCAGTAAGTCGGACAATAATTCCAGGTGTCTGTTCGGTTCACAATTGTATATCATTTTGTACCCTTATTGCTTATGATTTAGTTATGTTTTTGAGTTAACCTTGTGCTTTTAACCTCTTTTGTGTTTGTTATTCAGTTTATTGAGCTCTAGGTATCACTTGAGGCATTTGAAGTAAAATGGTGAAAATAATGTGTAAAAGCTGGAAACTAAGTTAGAAGTTCATTTCGGACTTATCTTCTTCATCCGAGCTTGGATTGGGCCAATACTTGTGTGGTTGGATCGATGACATTCTGAAATTGAAGATTGATAGCTCAAAGTCGACATTTGATTGATCCAAGCCCAATCCGTGAGCCCATCAAATTACACATCATGCTGACTTGAGATGAGCTCATTGCATGCTTGGTCATGGTGAGCTAGGCATGAGCTATTGGTTTCTGAATGGAAGCTTGGTCATGCTGACATGAGGATGAGCTAGGGCTGCTAGTGGGATTTAGTGGAGTAACCATTTCTGATTATCTAATGCAAGTGTTGAGTCCATTAGCCCATTTCTGATTATCTAATGCAAGTGTTGAGTCCATTAGCCATATTCAATTCTGATTTCTCACCTCCCTTCCCCTATAAATACCAATTCATTTCCAGATTCAAGGTGTGCAAGCCTGGGATTCACAACCCCACAATTCAGCCATCCTTCACTCCATCCTCCCTCAAACACTTCCATCATTTTCCCAAACACATTCAGAAACTATCCTCAAACATTCTCACAATCCCAAACACTCCAGCAATCAACCAAAAGCTCTAAACAGCCCCAAATCACCAAAACAGCTCCAGCAAACCTCTCTTCCATTTCCCTACGAATTTCATCTTTCTTAGCCATCACCACTCACTCAAACTCATCCCAAATCACCTCCATATCCTTCATACATCCTTCTAGAAGTGAGGAAGCTCTTGGAGAAGCATTAGACGTGGAGAAGCACTTGGAGAAGCCTTGGACACCACAAGAACTTCAGAAAAGGGGTTTTTCTACTCTTATTGCATTCATTATGTTTTCTCATTTCTGTCTTAATTTCTTTCTCATTATGAGCAGCTAAATCCATAGCTAGGGTTTCAATGTAACCTGACAAGACAATTTCATGTTTTCAAGTTAATGTTACTCTTGTTGATTACTTCTAATTTTCTGGTCTCATTCACTTGTTCTTAGTTGAATCTTTATGCATGTTTAAATAACTGGCCACTATGAACACATGCATGTTGGTTATCTAGTTCAAGTTTACATAAACACCATATGACTCTTGAACCGATTAGTGAATGAGTGGGTAATGCATTTAGGACAAACACCATGTTTAAATGTTTACTTGGTTCTTTTGTGTTCTTCTTAAGCTTAATGGATTCAGATTCATAGCCTAGACTAAACACCATAGCTAAGTTGTGTTTCTGAGTACTTGATTAAAATCAAACACCATATGGATAATCATACATAAGAAAGAACGAACTCCAGAAATTGTAATCAACTTAGGTGATTATTAACTTGTTGCTTGAAATTGGATTGTCATGGTGAAGTTGAAACCCTAGTGCTTGTCTCCTTTCTCTCTAAATTTCTAAACATCTACTTGCTGATCACTTGCTATTTTGCATTCCCTTTTAGTAGTTTTCAGTCACTTGCTATTTGCTTTCCCTTTTTGTAGTTGTTACTCCAAACAAACTCAACACAACCTCATTTAAATTCTGTTTAGTCTTAGGATTACTTGTGAGTCTAAGTAGTAGTAATAAGTCTCTTTCATCCAAGTCTCTCTGTGGAACGACCTCGTGCTTGCATTCCTATACTATAATTGGTTCGTGCACTTGCGAGAAATAGATAGAGTAAAATCTGTCCAACAAGAAAATGGCGCCGTTGCCGGGGACTTGATTAAAAGTCTTATTTCTATTGCTTACTTTCTTTAGTTTTTCTTTGTTTTCAGGTATTTGCATGTCGAGCAAACCATTGCTTGAACAAGTTGTATCAGCGGTCAAGAAACACTCTCAATCCGGAACCATTCGGATCCAACCAATCCGTGGTACACAACAACCATCACTGGCTGAATTTGAACGAAGGCTTCACAAAGCAAGGGAGGCAGCCATTGAATCTATTCTCAATCCCTTAGAAGCTGAAACCTCCAATTCAGCAAGCTCAGAAGAATACTTTTTGTTCAACATCTTTAACTCAGATCAAGAAGAAGAAGAAGAAGAAGAAAAGATGGCAGCTAATGACCAACTTGCTTTGGAGGATCTTGCTCAACCAATCATACCAAATTCACCTTCATGCATCTTGCTGTCCAGAGAAGCTAGAAACTATGAGCTTAAATCTTCTCACTTTCAAATGCTTCCTTCTTTTTATGGTTTACCTAACGAAGATCCTTTGGCTCACATTAAAGAATTTTATACTGTTGTTTGTACTTTGCCTTTGAAGGATGTGTCTGAAGCAAATCTGAGGATGAGGGTTTTCCCTTACACTTTGAAAGATAGAGCAAAGACTTGGTTTATGTCGTTAACCCCTGGATCACTAACCACTTGGGATGCTGTTGCTAAGAAGTTCTTGGAGAAGTTTTTCTCTGCCCAAAAGACAGCCACCTTGAGGTCCAAGATTTTCAACTTCTCACAACATGATGGTGAACCATTCAACGAATGCTGGGAGCGTTTCAAAGGAACTCTAATGCAATGTCCACATCATGGGTTACCTCTATACTTACAAATGCAAATTTTTTATGATGGACTAACCGAAACTTGTCAATCTACTGTCAATAATGCTGCAGGTGGAGCTTTAAAGAAAAAGAATGCTCAAGAGTCATATGACATATTTGAGATGTTGGGATCCAATGCTCAACACAAAGATACAAGAGGTAAAGCTGGTATTTATGAGATTAGTCCTAACAATGAGCTTGCTTCACAGGTGGCTGGTTTACAAAGGAAGCTTGATGCTGTGCTCAATATGGTCCCTAAAGCTCCTCAAGTTGAAGTTTGTGCTATTTGCAATTCTCAAGGACACTCAACTCACATGTGTTCAGCTAGTAATACTTATCCTGAGTTTGTCCAAGAACAAGCCCACATGATGAATTCTTACAACCAAAGGCCAAGAAATGATCCCTTCTCGAACACTTATAATCCTGGTTGGAGGAATCACCCAAATTTCTCTTGGAGCGACAATCAAAATCAAAATCAAGCAAGTTCATCATTCCAGCCTAAACCAAGTTCATTGGAGGACACAGTCAAGCTGTTGGCCCAAAATACTTTGCAATTCCAGCAAACTACTAATGGTGCTCTTCAACAACATTCTGTTGCCCTTACTAAGATAGAGATTCAATTGGGACAAATTGCAGATACTTTGAACCAAAGAGAACCTGGAAAATTCCCTAGCCAACCAAATGTGAATCCCAAGCATCATGAGCAAGCCAAAGCAATCTCAGTTCTAGAAGTGGTAAGGTTATTGATAATAAAGTTGGCAAAGAAGTTACTAATCATGATGTTGTGAATGCAGGTGATGAACACAAGGAAGAGATGACACCAAAAGAAGCAATTCCCATTGGCAAGTCAACAATTTCACCTATATTGCACAAGGCCGAGAACCCTTATGTGCCACCAATTCCTTTCCCTGGACGTCTTGCTAAAAGCAAACAGGATAAGTCTTTTACTGAAATCTATGATATACTTAGTAAAGTCAATGTTAACTTGCCTTTGCTTGATGTGATCAGGAACATGCCAACTTATGCTAAATTTTTTAAGGAGTTGAACTCACACAAGAGAAGGTATAGTCCTCATGAGAAGGTGTTGGTGTCTGAAAATGTGAGTGCTGTCCTTCAAAGAAAACTTCCTCCTAAACTCAAGGATCCAGGTAGTTTTACCATCGGCATAACCATTGGAGATAAACGAACTGAGAAAGCCATGTTGGATTTAGGTGCAAGTATCAATCTAATGCCTTATTCAGTGTACTTGCAACTTGGTTTGGGAAAATTAAAATCCACCACACTGAGCTTACAACTTGCTGATGGTTCAGTGAAATATCCTAGAGGTATTGTTGAAGATATTTTGGTTCAAGTTGATAAGCTAATATTGCCTGCTGATTTTGTAGTGATAGACATGGAAGATGCACCCATTCATGATCGTGAGCTGCCTATCTTGCTTGGAAGACCATTCATGGCCACAGCAAACACTCTTATTGATGTGAAAAATGGCATACTGAAAATGACAGTCCTTGGCCAAACCATAGAATTCAAAGTGTTTGAATCCTTAACTCATCCTTCTAATTCACTTGATTGTTTTTCAATTGATTGTTTGGATTCCCTGGTTTTGTCTAAGTTTGTGCAGGCACAATCTGATGATGCTTTAGAAATTGTTTTGACACAACCTTTAGGTGACCTTGATGATGAATCTGAGTTCCAAGAAGTGGTAGCTGCCCTAGAAGAGTTCCAGCCATTTCCACCAATTTCTGGGTTACCACTTGAGCCCCTTGATCCATGCTCTACGAAGTTGGAACCATCCAATGGCATGTTCAAAGTTACACCCCTTGCACACTTGAAGAAAAAGAAAAGGAAAAGGAAGAGGAGAAGAAGTTGGGTGAACTATCTTGAGACGATTGATCCGAAACACCCCAACTCATCATAAGCTGTTTGCATAATGTCTTGCCAAGACATTAACTAAGGCGCTTCTTGGGAGGCAACCCATGTGTTCAAGAAGAAGGTGTTTGTTAGCGGTCAACCTAATCGCATCAAGGGGGAGTTTCTCTAAACCTTCTTCTTAACTTTTCCCCTTATCATTTGCATGTTCTCAATCATCTTTTCTATGCTTTAACATTGAGGACAATGTTCAATTCAGGTCTAGGGGGAAGGCTTTCAAATTCAATTCATTTGTGTTTTCAATTTTCGTGTCATTTGTGTTTTCAATTTTCGTTCCCTTGCACTAATTTTTTTTTTTAGAATGTCATACAATCAATGCTATGGAGCTGCCATTGAGGTTTTCATATCAAAATTTTGCACTTCACAAAGCTTTTGCTCTTAGAATTCTGGTGGCTAAAGTACCATGCTCAAATTCTTGAAGGAGAATAGTGGAGACTACCCTAGTGAGCCATATCGAGCCTAATTGCTTTCTTGAGAGGGTTTAAAGTGTTCTATTTCTCATCCATACTTATTTTCTTCAATTCACTCTAATTGATCTCATTGTTCCATTTTGATTGAATGCTAAGGATGATTCTCTTTTTGCAGATATCATGTGCTTGCTCTCATTCATGAATGAACTCATTGAAGTGATGCTAGGCTATGTGTGTATAACCATTCTATGTGCTTTCTTTTCACCCTACCCATATGTGTGTTCCATCAGCCCTCTTGAAGCCAAACACTTCAAGCCCTTTTCTTCTATCACCCTCATCATTTCCCTACCTTTGTATCTCAATCTGAGATACTTGACCTATTGTAGCCATACCCTATAGCTTAGAAATATACCAAGGTGTACCAAGATAAAGTTTGAAGCAAGGAAGTTGCTGCCATGTGCCTAAATGAATGTTGGTGTGATTCTGTGCAATAAAGTTAAAGAAGATGCAGATCAAATCAGCAAAGATGAAAGTGTTTCAATGTGATCTAAGTGTGAAAAATAAAGTCCATGCCAAGTGAAACCATGAAGTTTGCAGCCATGCCATTCTAAAATCAATGTTGCCTTGCAGATTAATGAAGCTGCAACCTTGGTATGTTTTTAAGTTACTTGTTTTTCCTTCCAATTCTTCCATTTCCCCTAAACCTTAGCCTTTCATTACAACCTTGTGAAAGACCTAGCTGATCTTTGAGGATGTATTCATGGGTGCTGGTAAGTATGTGTATATCTCTATTCTTAGTATTTGATTCCTTTCATGAGATCTAACCAAATTTGTGCTTCTATTTCATACACTCACTTATGCTTTCTTGAGAGAATTAAACCATAGGTTTTGAGTGATTGAGTGTTTTCTGTGAGAATTAGAGTTGAAGCATGTTCTCTATTCAAGGTTTGAGTGTGCTTGCTTTGAAGCCGTGTGCCTTTGAGCTATAGCTTCCACTTTACACACTGATTGATCACCTATCTTGGCAACTCTATGGTGTTGGAGGTATGACTAAAAGTTTTCTTTCATTTTCTTTAGTTGATTTCAAAGTTTGTTTTTCTAACCACTTTGTTTTGTAGAGTCAGTAAAGCGTTTATGGGTATCGTTTCTGTTAAACCCTTAGGAGACACAACTCCTCCTACTAGGGATGCCTAGAGGTTCAAAGGCTTGTTGCATATGCTCAATGCAATCGAGTTACCTGCGGAAGTGGTTTACTTAACTTCTTGTTTTTGTTTTGTTTTGTTTTGCTCGAGGACTAGCAAAATCTAGGTCTGGGGGTATTTGTTCGGTTCACAATTGTATATCATTTTGTACCCTTATTGCTTATGATTTAGTTATGTTTTTGAGTTAACCTTGTGCTTTTAACCTCTTTTGTGTTTGTTATTCAGTTTATTGAGCTCTAGGTATCACTTGAGGCATTTGAAGTAAAATGGTGAAAATAATGTGTAAAAACTGGAGACTGAGTTAGAAGTTCATTTCGGACTTATCTTCTTCATCCGAGCTTGGATTGGGCCAATACTTGTGTGGTTGGATCGATGACATTCTGAAATTGAAGATTGATAGCTCAAAGTCGACATTTGATTGATCCAAGCCCAATCCGTGAGCCCATCAAATTACACATCATGCTGACTTGCAGATGAGCTCATTGCATGCTTGGTCATGGTGAGCTAGGCATGAGCTATTGGTTTCTGAATGGAAGCTTGGTCATGCTGACATGAGGATGAGCTAGGGCTGCTAGTGGGATTTAGTGGAGTAACCATTTCTGATTATCTAATGCAAGTGTTGAGTCCATTAGCCCATTTCTGATTATCTAATGCAAGTGTTGAGTCCATTAGCCATATTCAATTCTGATTTCTCACCTCCCTTCCCCTATAAATACCAATTCATTTCCAGATTCAAGGTGTGCAAGCCTGGGATTCACAACCCCACAATTCAGCCATCCTTCACTCCATCCTCCCTCAAACACTTCCATCATTTTCCCAAACACATTCAGAAACTATCCTCAAACATTCTCACAATCCCAAACACTCCAGCAATCAACCAAAAGCTCTAAACAGCCCCAAATCACCAAAACAGCTCCAGCAAACCTCTCTTCCATTTCCCTACGAATTTCATCTTTCTTAGCCATCACCACTCACTCAAACTCATCCCAAATCACCTCCATATCCTTCATACATCCTTCTAGAAGTGAGGAAGCTCTTGGAGAAGCATTAGACGTGGAGAAGCACTTGGAGAAGCCTTGGACACCACAAGAACTTCAGAAAAAGGGGTTTTTCTACTCTTATTGCATTCATTATGTTTTCTCATTTCTGTCTTAATTTCTTTCTCATTATGAGCAGCTAAATCCATAGCTAGGGTTTCAATGTAACCTGACAAGACAATTTCATGTTTTCAAGTTAATGTTACTCTTGTTGATTACTTCTAATTTTCTGGTCTCATTCACTTGTTCTTAGTTGAATCTTTATGCATGTTTAAATAACTGGCCACTATGAACACATGCATGTTGGTTATCTAGTTCAAGTTTACATAAACACCATATGACTCTTGAACCGATTAGTGAATGAGTGGGTAATGCATTTAGGACAAACACCATGTTTAAATGTTTACTTGGTTCTTTTGTGTTCTTCTTAAGCTTAATGGATTCAGATTCATAGCCTAGACTAAACACCATAGCTAAGTTGTGTTTCTGAGTACTTGATTAAAACCAAACACCATATGGATAATCATACATAAGAAAGAACGAACTCCAGAAATTGTAATCAACTTAGGTGATTGTTAACTTGTTGCTTGAAATTGGATTGTCATGGTGAAGTTGAAACCCTAGTGCTTGTCTCCTTTCTCTCTAAATTTCTAAACATCTACTTGCTGATCACTTGCTATTTTGCATTCCCTTTTAGTAGTTTTCAGTCACTTGCTATTTGCTTTCCCTTTTTGTAGTTGTTACTCCAAACAAACTCAACACAACCTCATTTAAATTCTGTTTAGTCTTAGGATTACTTGTGAGTCTAAGTAGTAGTAATAAGTCTCTTTCATCCAAGTCTCTGTGGAACGACCTCGTGCTTGCATTCCTATACTATAATTGGTTCGTGCACTTGCGAGAAATAGATAGAGTAAAATCTGTCCAACAGTGTCCCTGGAACATACAAAAATTTCTCCATATAAAGCATATTTGAAGAGAAAAATTCAAAATTAGCCACTTGTCCTTTTTTAATTGGTTCTGTAGGGTGCTGATTTTTTCACTCCCCTTTTACCCACTTACACTCCCTTTTATTTTTTTAATACTTTTCGCTATAACATACAAGAGAATGTAAGTGGACAAAAAAGAAATGAGAAAATCAACTCCCTATATTTATTGTTAGAAGTGCAAACAAGGGCTTCATGAATTTCTTTCTGCAAGTTGTAAGGCGTGTTATTTTTCTTTAAGTGCAAGCTTGAGAAAGCCTTCTGACATATAATGTAAAATAACAATGATGAAATAAATTGAATAAGCCCTACTCCATTTCCATTTTGGAGTTTATGATATGAGGTTATTATTGACAAATTCCATTATGTTAAATAGATTTTGTACTACGAATTGAACAACAGTTAGGATGGCCGAGTGGTCTAAGGCGCGAGACTCAAGTTCTGGTCCTCTAACGAGGGCGTGGGTTCAAATCCCACTTCTGACATTTGGTATATACACATTTATACAATTTTTATTGCCTTTTCCTCTTTTGACTATTTTTCAGATGAAAGAGAATATATAATTTTTTTTATTACAAGCGATAGTCTAAATTAGAGGGGGCAGGAGATTTCTCTCACACACAAATGATGCCATGGGTTCGATTTATCATCTATTTTTGTTAGACATCAATTTAGATTCACATCAATGAATGGTCAACTTTAACTCGCTAATTATACATCTGAACCATGTCCATTTTATTGTGTCGTGTTGAAAGTTGTCAATTGTTGTTAATATTATGTTAACTCGCAATTGTACGGGGCAATTAGTAGTATAGCAAGACAAGTACGAGGTCGTACCCACGAAGACTGAGAAGTTCAAATTAGTTATGTACGTAGATTACCGAATTCAAGAAGTTAGGAAGTTAAGTCTAAAACAGAAATTAAGTGAGAGTGATTGTGATTGTGAAAGGAAGTGAGCAAACTGAAAGTGCAAATGAAAGCAAATAAACAAGTGTAACAAAGAGTGATTTTGAAGGGCTGGAAAATGGATTTGGAGACTAGGGCATTCGATTCACCATAACAATTCAATTCTGGGTTATAAGGAGTCAAGTAACAAGTCTAATTCAGATTCAAAGATTGATTCTAGCTAATGTATGATTAGGCCATGGTGTCTGGTCCTAACCTTGTGTTCCTAATTCCCTAATTTGATCATTTGTTGTCTAACCTAAAATTAAGCATTAGGAACCCATTAAGCATAGAAGAACAATTTAAACAACCAAGCATGTATCTAATCCCTGTTGTCGAATGTCCATACATACTCTTCCTATTCATAGTTCAATTCGAATTAAAGCATGGTGTCTACTCTTAAATCAAACCAAGATATACAAATCAAAATGGTAGCTAAGCATTGCGATCAGCATATAGGCAAGTAGGCAAAATGAATAAAAACATGAATCATGAATCAAACTTGAAACTCCAAACTTCAAACTTATAAACCCAGAATATTCATGTTAGGTTACATCGAAACCCTAGTTATGGATTTAGCTTCTCATAATGGAAAAGAAACTAAAACAGAATTGGGAAAACATAATGAATGTCATAAGAGTAGAAAAACCCCTGTTCTGAAGTTCTTGTGGTGTCCAATGCTTCTTCAAGAGCTTCTCCACGTCTGGAAGAATGTATGAAGGATATGGAGGTGATTTGGGATGAGTTTGAGTGAGTGGTGATGGAGAGAGAGAGAAAATTCGTAGGAAATAGAAGGGAGGTTTTCTGGAGCCTGTTTTGGTGTTTTGGGGCAGTTTAGAGTATCTGGCTGTGTACCTAGAGTGTATGGGGTGGATGTGTCCTTCTTTGAAGCTTGAAGACCTCTCTATTTATAGGGCTAAGAGGGAGGAACATCATGATGATATTCCCACACCATCCTTCATCTTTTGCTGCTGCAAGCTTTCTTCACATGGGTTCAAAGCTGATCAGTTGTGGCTGACAACCCATGTGGTCTTCTTTTGGCTACCAACCCATGTGGTCTTCTTTTGGCTGCCAACCCATGTGGTCCTCTTTTGGCTGCCAAAGTCAGTTACAGCTGGGGTGAGGCACATGGCTTAAAGGAGGTGACAGCTGATCAGCTGGGGCTGGCAATCCTGAGCATGGTGCAACTTGATGGGCTCACGAATTGGGCCTGGCTTCATCAATTGATATGTTAGAGTAGTCCATCCTGCAGTTCAGAATCTCCTCTTTCTAACCACAAGTGATTTGGCCCAATCCAAGCTCAGATGAAAAAGATACGTCCGAAATGAATTGCTAACTCAGTCTCTGCCCGTTTTTGCACCCCTTTGCAACTCTTCTTATCCAAAGCCACCATTGCTACCTAAGGCCCAATAAACTGAATGACAAACAGAAAAAGGGATTAAAAGCACAAGTTTAACTCAATAACATAACCAAATCATAAGCTAGAGGGATACAAAATGATATACAATTATGAACTTATCAAATACCCCCAGACCTAGATTTTGCTAGTCCTCGAGCAAAACAACACAAAACAAAGTTAAAAACAAAACAAGAAGTTAAGTAAACCACTTCCGCAGGTAACTTGATTGCATTGAGCATATGCAACAAGCCTTTAAACCTCTAGGCATCCCTAGTAGGAGGAGTTGTGTCTCCTGAGGGTTTAACAGAAACGATACCCACAAACGCTTTCCTGACTCTACAAAACAAAGTGATTAGTAAAACTTTGAAATCAACTAATGAAAATTAAAAAAAAACTTTTGTCAAACCTCCAATACCATAGAGTTGCCAAGATAGGTGATCAATCAGTGTGTAAAGTGGAAGCTATAGCTCAAAGGCACACGGCTTCAAAGCAAGCACACTCAAACCTTGAATAGAGAACATGCTTCGACTCTAATTCTCACAGATAACACTCAATCACTCTGAACCTATGGTTTAATTCTCTCAAGAAAGCATAAATGAGTGTAAGAAATAGAAGCACAAGTTTGGTTAGATCTCATGAAAGGAATCAAATACTAAGAATAGAGATACACACATACTTACAGCAACCATGAATACATCCTCAAAGATCAGCTAGGTCTTTTACAAGGTTGTAATGAAAGGCTAAGGTTAGGGGAAATGGAAGAATTGGAAGGAAAAACAAGTAACTTAAGAACATACCAAGGTTGCATTCTTCTTTGATCTGCAAGGTATCATTGGCTTAGTATGGCATGGCTGCAACTTCATGGTATCACCTGGCACAGACTTTATTTTTCACACTTAGATCAAATTGAAACACTTTCTCTTTATCTTTCTTATTTGCTGATTTGATCGCTTATTCTTTAACTTCATTGCACAGATGCATACCAATTTTTATTTAGGTACATGGCAGCAACTTCCTTGCCTCAAACGTGATCTTGCCACACCTTGGTATATTTCTAAGCTAGGGTATGGCTGCAATGGTTAAATATCTCAGATTGAGATACAAAGGTAGGGAAATGATAGAAGAAAAAGGGCTTGAAGTGTTTGGCTTCAAAAGGGCTGATGGAACACACAAATGGGTAGGGTGAAAAGAAAGCACAAAGAATGGTTATGCACACATAGCCTAGCATCACTTCAATGAGTTCATTCATGGGTGAGAGCAAGCACATGATATCTGCAAAAGAGAATCATCCTTAGTATTCAATCAAAATGGAACAATGAGATCATTTAGAGTGAAATGAAGAAAATGAGTAGAGATGACAAGTAGAAACACTTTAAACCCTCTCAGGAAGGCAATTAGGCTCAATGTAGCTCACTAGGGTAGTCTCCACTTTTCTCCTTCAAGAATTTGAGCATGGTGCTTTTGCCACCAGAATTCTAAGAGCAAAAGCTTTGTGAAGTGCAAAAATTCTGATATGAAAACCTCAATGGCAGCTCCATAGCATTGATTGTATGACATTCTAAAAAAAAATAGTGACAAAAGAACAAAAATTTAAACCACAAATGAATTAAAATTGAAAACCTTCCCCCCAGACCTGAATTGAACATTGTCCTCAATGTTAAAGCATAGAAATGATGATTGAGAACATGCAAATGATAAAGGGAAAAGTTAAGAAGAAGGTTTAGAGAAACTCCTCCTTGATGCGATTAGGTCGATCGCTACCAAGCACCGTCTTCTTGAACACATGGGTTGCCTCCCAAGAAGCGCCTTAGTTAATGTCTTGGCAAGACATTATATGCAACTTATCATGAATTGTAATGTTTTGGATCAATCATCTCCTTACATGCAAGATAGTTCACCAAACTCCTTCTCCTCTTCCTTTGCTTCCTTTGTCTTTTTCTTTTCTTTTTCTTCATGTCAGTAATGAGTGTCACATTGAACATTGGGGTGACATTGGATGGTTCCAATTTCGTAGAGAATGGTTCAAAAGGCTCAAGTGGTAGCCCAGAAAATGGTGGGAATGACTGGAACACTTCTAGGGCAGCTACCACTTCTTGGAATTGTGGTTCAACATGATCTTCCTCTTCTTGTGAAATGACAACATCTGTAGCTACAATGGACTGTTTCTGCAAACTCTTGGAAGAAACTTCATCATTCACAACATCAATTGTAAAACAAGTATCAAGAGAGATAGAAGGTTGAGATGGAGGATCAAACACTTTAAATTCAGAAGTTTCACCCAACACAGTCATGGAGAGGGTGCCATCTTTCATATTGATAATTGTGTTTGTTGTGGCCATGAATGGGCGTCCTAAAAGAATGGGATCAACACGATCTCCATTTGGATTGTCCTCCATATCCATCACTACAAAATCAACAGGGAGAATTAGTGTATTAACTTGAACTAGAATATCTTCTACAATACCTTTTGGATATTTGATAGAATGATCAGCTAGTTCAAGACGAATTGAAGTCTTCTTCATCCCTTCTAAGCCAAGCTCTTGATAAACTGAATATGGCATTACATTGATGCCTGCTCCTAAGTCCAACATGGCTCTTCCAACCTTCTTGTCTCCAATGTTAATGGGAATGTCAAAGCTGCCAGGATCTTTTGATTTTGGGGGAAGCTTCCTTTGCAACACAGCACTTACATTCATGTCGAGCTTTACTTCTTTATTTGGAGCAAAATTGAGCTTGTGAGTCTTTAAGTTCTTGATGAACTTTCCATATGCAGGAATCTGTTCAATAAGATCAAGCAAAGGCAAATTGATATTAACTTTACTCAAATTATCATAAATCTCTTTAAAAGCCTTATCTTGCTTTGCTTTCTGAAGACGGCCTGGAAATGGAATAGGTGGAACATATGGAGCGGGTGGCACATATCTATCTTCTCGAAGATGTGATGGCACGAATTTGTCATCCCTTCTATGCAATTGGAATGGATTGGGTTCCTGAGAATCTGATTTGGCATTAGGAGCAGATTGAGAAGTTTTGGGCTTTTCTCCTTCCGAAGTTGTGATCTCCTCCTCTTCATCTTCTACAATCACAACATCATTTGAAAGATTAGAATCAACTTTATTATCAATGATCTTACCTGATCTGAGCACATGAATGGCCTTGACTTCATGGTTCTTTGGATTGATCTCAGTTTGGCTTGGCCATTTCCCAGGCTCTCTTTGAGCTATTTCAGCAGCTATTTGGCCTAATTGGACTTCCAATTTGGCAATGGCAGCTTGTGTAGTTTGCTGGAAATTGGATTGGTTGATTGCCATCTGCTTAACTATATCCTCCAATGATGATGTTTGTTGTGGCTTTTGGAATGAAGGAGGATTGGCTTGATTCTGAGTATTCCTCCATGAAAAGTTTGGATGATTCCTCCAACCTGGATTATAACTTTGAGAGTATGGATCATTTCTTGGACCTTGGTTGTAGGAATTAACCATCTTAGCTTGCTCTTGCACAAATTCTGGATATCCAGCCCCAAGTGGACAAGCTATGGTAGCATGGTCATGAGTTTCACAGATGCTACACACTTCCTTCGGAGGGCTTCTTGAGTTTAATGCAAGAAGAGCATCTAGCTTTTGTTCCAGTTTTAAAATCTGCACACTAGAAGAATCATTAGAACCACTAACAACACGTTTACCTCTTGTATCCGTATGTTGGGTCTCCATTGCTATCTCTTCAAAGAGTTCATACGTTTCTTCGGGAGTCTTGGTTTTAAAAGAACCACCTGCAAAATTGGTGACTATATTATGACTAGAAGGGGTTAGTCCTTTATAAAACATACGCATTTGAAGCTTCAATGGAATCCCATGATGAGGACATTGGTTGAGCAGCCCATTGAACCTCTCCCATGCTTCACAAAACGACTCGTCATCTTGCTGTGCAAATAACAAGATCTTATCTCTAAGCATGTCGGTCTTTTGCGTGGAGAAGTATTTTTCCAGGAACTTCTTTTGAATGGCAGCCCATGTTGTGAGTGAACCAGGCTTCAAAGAATTCAACCAATATTTTGCCTTATCCTTCAAAGTGTATGGAAACACTCTCATTCGAAGTTGATCTTCTGTCACACCTGTCAAAGGAAAAGAACTCACAACATTAAAAATATCCTTTATATGAGTTAATGGATCTTCATTAGGTAAACCATAAAAGGAAGGCAACATATTAAGATGAGAAGATTTAAGCTCATAGTTTTCGAGCTACAGTGGGCAGCAAGATGCTTGAAGGAGATGTTGGAATTGTTGGGATATCAAGGTCTCCCATGAACTCATTGGCAGCCATCTCTTCTTCTTCTTCTTGGTCTGAACTTGCTTCCGAATTTGAAAGTGAAGAACCAGGAAGTTCAGCGTGGAGAGCAAGACTTGAAAATGTGGCCAGAGCTTGCTCTTTTGCAGTTGACAACTCTCTTTCTAGACGATTCTGAATTTCAGAGGTCACTCGTCTAGGTTGCAACGATGGTCCTGCGTTCAAAGATCCTGGAACGTTGAAACGAAGACCTCACTTGTTCAAGTAATGGCCTTTTAGACATATACTACCTGAAACAGAAAATTAGATTAATTAGAAACACTAAAAAGAATAGGGTAACCTTGGGCACATAACCAGGGAAGAACTTTCGTTCAGTCCCCAGGCAACGGCGCCAAAATTTGTTGTTAATATTATGTTAACTCGCAATTGTACGGGGCAATTAGTAGTATAGCAAGACAAGTACGAGGTCGTACCCACGAAGACTGGAGAAGTTCAAATTAGTTATGTACGTAGATTACCGAATTCAAGAAGTTAGGAAGTTAAGTCTAAAACAGAAATTAAGTGAGAGTGATTGTAATTGTGAAAGGAAGTGAGCAAACTGAAAGTGCAAATGAAAGCAAATAAACAAGTGTAACAAAGAGTGATTTTGAAGGGCTGGAAAATGGATTTGGAGACTAGGGCATTCGATTCACCATAACAATTCAATTCTGGGTTATAAGGAGTCAAGTAACAAGTCTAATTCAGATTCAAAGATTGATTCTAGCTAATGTATGATTAGGCCATGGTGTCTGGTCCTAACCTTGTGTTCCTAATTCCCTAATTTGATCATTTGTTGTCTAACCTAAAATTAAGCATTAGGAACCCATTAAGCATAGAAGAACAATTTAAACAACCAAGCATGTATCTAATCCCTGTTGTCGAATGTCCATACATACTCTTCCTATTCATAGTTCAATTCGAATTAAAGCATGGTGTCTACTCTTAAATCAAACCAAGATATACAAATCAAAATGGTAGCTAAGCATTGCGATCAGCATATAGGCAAGTAGGCAAAATGAATAAAAACATGAATCATGAATCAAACTTGAAACTCCAAACTTCAAACTTATAAACCCAGAATATTCATGTTAGGTTACATCGAAACCCTAGTTATGGATTTAGCTTCTCATAATGGAAAAGAAACTAAAACAGAATTGGGAAAACATAATGAATGTCATAAGAGTAGAAAAACTCCGTTCTGAAGTTCTTGTGGTGTCCAATGCTTCTTCAAGAGCTTCTCCACGTCTGGAAGAATGTATGAAGGATATGGAGGTGATTTGGGATGAGTTTGAGTGAGTGGTGATGGAGAGAGAGAGAAAATTCGTAGGAAATAGAAGGGAGGTTTTCTGGAGCCGTTTTGGTGTTTTGGGGAGTTTGAGTATCTGGCGTGTACCTAGAGTGTATGAGGTGGATGTGTCCTTCTTTGAAGCTTGAAGACCTCTCTATTTATAGGGCTAAGAGGGAGGAACATCATGATGATATTCCCACACCATCCTTCATCTTTTGCCGCTGCAAGCTTTCTTCACATGGGTTCAAAGCTGATCAGCGTGGCTGACAACCCATGTGGTCTTCTTTTGGCTGCCAACCCATGTGGTCTTCTTTGGCTGCCAACCCATGTGGTCTTCTTTTGGCTGCCAACCCATGTGGTCCTCTTTTGGCTGCCAAAGTCAGTGACAGCCTGGGGTGAGGCACATGGCTTAAAGGAGGTGACAGCTGATCAGCCTGGGAGCTCAATCCTGAGCATGGTGCAACTTGATGGGCTCATCGAATTGGGCCTGGCTTCATCAATTGATATGTTAGAGTAGTCCATCCTGAGCAGTTCAGAATCTCCTCTTTCTAACCACAAGTGATTTGGCCCAATCCAAGCTCAGATGAAAAAGATACGTCCGAAATGAATTGCTAACTCAGTCTCCTGTTTTTGCACCCCTTTGCAACTCTTCTTATCCAAAGCCACCATTGCTACCTAAGGCCCAATAAACTGAATGACAAACAGAAAAAGGGATTAAAAGCACAAGTTTAACTCAATAACATAACCAAATCATAAGCTAGAGGGATACAAAATAATATACAATTATGAACTTATCATCAATCCGAGGATGAAATTTATCCTTGCGAGTAACGTGTTGTCATCGTATTTGCACTGCTGGAGCTTGAAAATTTGAACTACAGCTGATGTAGGACCTAATTGCTGGCCAGAAAATGTTTTTTCATTCATGTACTTTTTTATGCACCTTGTAACAAATCACCTTGTTTGGTTTTACCAGATGGAGAAGAACAAAAGGCAATATGATGGAATGAAAAGGGGGAAATAATGGATGTAAGCTTTTAATATTTTGTCTCTTCATAAATGAATCTCGCAAAGCAGAAAGCATACAGTAATAAAATGGACCCCAACTATTTTACAAAAACAAAAATGTCTCCAACGTTTACCACGAGTTCTACATAAAAGGCACTCAAACTAGTTAGCAGTTACAAATAGAAAGGAAAACTTATCAAGCCATGCTATGCTGCTCATGGATGATCATACATGGCCAAAAATTCTAAGCAGCAGGTTTTGACTTCTTTGGCACACGATAGCCACCAACCACACAAGCATGGTCGCGCTCGAAAGGTTCAAGAGTGACTTGTTCCATAGGCTTAAACTGATCTGCCTGCAGTCTCTTCACCTCCTGTTGGAACACTGCTTCCGCAGGCGAGGTTGAATCAATGCAATTGGCCTGAAATGACAAACCACATTTTTCAAACACTAGACTACGCAGCGAGAGGCAACTTTCCACCATCTAACTTGACTTAAATGAATATAATAGGCTAAGGGACTTCGTGCTTATGACGAAGACTACTGAGAATTTTGAAAGCAAACCTTAATTGAGATAACAAAGTGACCTCCAGCCTTGAGAAAATATGATGCATTCAATGCTACAATCCTAGCCTGCAAAGATCATTAAAGAGAGCAAACAATTTTCAGATGCAAACAACTTAAGGGAGCTACGAGAAACCAGTGGAAAGAGATTGTGGCCAAGCCTAAGGCCTCAACCCCGAGGAGTGCCTTTCCAACACCATCATAAACATTGACGTGAAGACCACCAGAAAAACAAGAGAGAGAGAGAGAGAGAGAGAGAGAGAGAGAGAGAGAATGATAAGGAAAGCAACACCACAAAATCAACTACTTGACATCAGGAGCATCAGAAACTCTTACATCACCCATGATGTCTTGAAGGGGAATCCGAGTACTTCGTCACATGCTCAATATAGTAGTAAACACAAAACTTCTACAAATACATTTTAGGGACATAAAGCAAAAATAAATAAATGCATGACTCATTGCACAAGGGGAAAACTATCCAGTATCTAGCTCCAAAACAAGAATGGGTAGAACAAGTACATACAAATCCTTGTAAGCTTGCAAAAAAGACTTAAGCATGAGAAAAGATTGTCATGACACACTAAGCCAATGAAAAACACACAAACAGAAAGGACATTTCAAAAGACAAAAGCAGTATGCATCAGAAAACTCGAGCTCACATCATACATGACATCCTCAAGGGGAATCCGAGTTAACTCATCACGTGCGTGAAAGATAACACACAACAGTTATGCTTTATCAAAAACACAAAAAACCAACTCAGATAATAGAAAATACAATACAGGTGATATTAATTGGCAAACCCGCATGAAGTATGGAAATCCTTGAACTTGCAAAAGCCTAAAGAAAAGGCTCTGCAACCAGCTCAACCAAAGAGTACCACCCCGAGTCTCTCCAAATTTAATGTTAGTTACTAGCAAAGACAAGAATTGCAAAAAACAAACCTGATCAGGTTGTGCAACATCAGAAAATATTACATCAACCATGCCAACAAGCATACGATATTTAGCTGGATGTCTGGCATCTTCAATAATGGGTATAACATTCGTGCGTTTCTTTGCCATGTTTACCAAGTCTCTGCCACTTCTATGAGAAAACTCCACTGCATAAACAACTCCAGTCTACAAAAACAACAGCAGTTATAAGAATCTATCTCAGCTTAACCAATTTAAGAACTGCAGTATTACAAACACTTACAGGGCCAACAATGTCAGACACATGAGACACTGTGGTGCCAGAAGCAGCCCCAAGGTAGAGAACACGAGCACCAGGTTTCTTCATCAACATACAGAAACAAAGAGATTATAGACTCAAAATCATGGATAGAAAGTAGACAAAAGAGAATGGAAGAAATCATGGAATCAAAGCTTACAATCCATATATCATCAACACCACCAAGAATAGCTGCAGCCAACTTAGAACGGAAAGGGTTCCAAATTCTATATTCAACTTTTGTTCCATCCTCATTCTGAATGGAAGAAAATGCACTTTAAGGTGAACAACACAATACAAGCACATTCATCAACCATGATATTAAAAACTGCAAGACACAGAAGTAATCCCTAATGTTATTGCTTTGAACAAATTGAAGGTAATCCCTAACGAGAATCAAATGTGTTGAAGGCATTTAAATAAGAAATGAACGAAAGAAACCTGAACAGATATCCTCTTCTCATTGTAGACAGCTTCCCCGGGCACCATATTCTTGGTAACAAGAGCATCTTCTTTACCCTTGGCAATGAAAACCCCTTCATGTCTGTGAGGCTCGACCACAACTTTGTTTCCACCCTTCATTCCTCCCCTTCCACCACCACGGCCTCTTCCTCCACGGCCTCCACGATCACCACCACGGCCTCCGCCACGGCTTTTAAAGGCACTACCACCTCTGTCACCGCCTCTTCCACCACCAAACCTGCCTCCTCCTCTTCCACCTCTCCCTCCATCACCTCTGCCCCTGAATCCACCACCACTACCACCACGGCCTGCACAAAACCCATAAAATTATAAGGGATCCTGCTAAAATTTCCCAACAATAACAACCATAAACTCAAAAGTTAAACAACTCAGAAAACTAAGAACCGAAATGAAGAAAGAATAGTAAAGAACTGAAATTTTATTTATATTGTGTTCGAAAACAAATTACCCAAAAATAAATCGATTCAGAAGAACCAAATCAGAAGCATACGATGCACTTTAAACAGACTACACAGATAAATCATATTTTGCTTTACCTCGCGGAGGTGCCATCTATTCGAGTGTTGTGAGAAAACAGGCTTTGCTATGATTTATCAGATAGAGAGAGTGAGGAGAAGCGAGAATGTGAGGAGGCTCGAGTGTGTTTATAATGTGCACTTTAGGGTTTAGGGTTTTTGATGTTACTAGGCACTTGGCTGCCTGTGGTGTGGTGATAATTTATTTACTCAGCAGTAACTCGCTGCGGTAAGGTAACTCAGGTGATAACATTGGGCCAAAGCGGCCCAAGCCGCTTCTTTTACTCAACCTGCTTTACGTAGCCTAAGGCCCATAGACCCATAGCCCTAGAAAACGGAGCATTTATATTAATGAGGGGGTTATGTTGAGGGATTCAATTCAGTCGTGCAATGTCAACGAGGTCTAGTCTAGAGGTGTAAAATGGACCGGGCTGGCTGGCACGACTCATTTAAATTTGTGCCACTATGTTATTTGGGTTGTGTCGTGCTAGCTCATTTATCAAAATCATTGATTTCGGTTTAAACCCGCCAAGTCCACATTGAACTGGATCGTGTTCGTGCCGTGCTTGAGTTGGGCCCGTGCTTGGGTCATTTAACTTGAATTTCTTTTATAATATAAAAAAATCTTGTTACCATATTAAATTTATACAAAAAAAATTCTAATATGTTCATACCTTTTTTATATGTAATATGAGATTAAAAATTGAGGATTTATTGTAGTATTTATTTATTGATGATTTAATATGAGACTTAAAAATTGAGGATTTATTATAGTATTTATTTAAAAAGTAAAAGGGTGTGTAAATGAAGAAAAATGGGAGTGGGAAAATCAGTTCCCTACATTATAACTAAAAAAATATGTGTAAATAAATTTCAAACAAGAACATAGAATATAAGAGCATGTTATAATAAATTATAGGGAGAAAGAACGTGTTATTGATGAATTAATTTCAAAGCATAACATGTATGAACAAAGGACTTGTAATTCAAAGTAATCAAAAACATTTATCTATGCACTCGAGGTAGGTTTGATTTCCCCCCTCCTCAATATTTCTTGTATCCGAAAACTAAAAAGCACAACATTTAAGAAAGTTTGTAGGGAGGATGGTAGTGTGGATAGTTTGCCCCGATATGGACGGCACAGAAAGAAACTAGAAAAATGGTCCTCCAAATACGACATTAGACGTTCAAGAAAACAACAGGACACGGGTCCAAAAAATAACGGCATGTCGTGATGATTCGTGAAGTCATTCTCCAACAAACAGCTGGATCACAGACGGACCACCGCCATACAATTTCTTCCTCAAAATCTGACCCCCAAAAAAAAAAAATTTCTTCCTCAAAATATACAACCAAAAATTAAATAAATAAAATTTGTTCCTCAAAATAAATTTATATATATAAAGCAAATATCCCTAGTAGGACACAAAAGGAATTAAACTTTTTTTATTTCACAGGGGATGATGACGATGATGGAAGGCTCCTCCATACCTCCTTTGCTTATCCGCAACCTCATATCCTCCATTTTTATCTTCGCAGACAGATCCCTCTTGAACTTGTCCCAGAAATCCAAGCTCCTCCAGCTCATACGCTGCGTTTTGGTCAATTCCTTCCTCTTCTTCCTGCGCTTGCTCCCTCCTTTAAACCATAGCGGCGACGACGTTCCCTATCGAAAGGGTCACAATAAGAAGTCTTCGAACATACATGAATATGAGTTTCAAAGACCGTCGAGCGTTGCCGTCACTAATACTGGTAGCGGCGGCAGCGCTGGCTCGGCTATAGGCCGAGCGCTTTCGCAGCTCTTGTCGCTCATGAACGACATCCCCGTGAGCTCCCGCAAGTACCAAGTTGTTCGGTCTTTAGCAGAGACCCTCATCGAGGATAACCATAAAGAGGGTGTAGAGGCTTTGAGTCAAGTCAACCGTACGGTTCTCTCCGCGGCTTTTTCCCGAACGCTTGGGCAGCTGGAAGCCGCCGCCGCTCTCGAACAACAAGTACACGGCGGCGTCAGTGACGGCGGTGATTTGGTGGGGCCCGCTCGGCCGGCGGAGTACCGGTTGGGCCGGGTTCTGCGGGCGGTTCTGTCAATTGGCGACGTGGCGTGGCTGGGGGCAGCGAGGGTTAGTGGGTCGAGGAGCTCGGCGGAGAAGCTGGCGGCTGAGGTGCTTTGGTTGGCGGAGAAGTTGGCGGCGTGTGGATATGGGGATGAAGCTGTGGTGAGATGGGCTTCAGCTTCTAATTTGGCTTGGCTCTCTGTTTCGGTTGAGCCAAGCTTACAAGCTTCCTTGGTCAAGGTTTCGGGTACGTCCTTCTACTTCAAAAACTTTATTTATTTATTTATTTATAGAAGATAACCAAAAATAAATTTTATTTCTTTTTTCATTCAAGATAATTCAGTTTCTTTGTCATTGGCGTGTGACATAAAAGGATATGACAGAAACCGCACCTAAAATTGCAAAAACACTTCAAAGTTGAATAATAAAGTTGCAGAATTTAAAAACTTGAATATGGAAATTTGTCTTTTCTGTGGTAGAAAAAATTATTGAGTCCTTGTAGGTAATAAGAAGGTGTAGTTGTCTATGTGACAAAATTTGGTTCAACGGTTAAATTAATATTTTTTTTTTGAGATATTTAATAATATGCCTATTCTTAGCACCAATAATATAGATAAATCATACATCATTTAATTTCTATAAACAAACCCAAAAAATAACAGTTCGGCCCTATTGAATTTAATTTTGAGTATTAAATTACTTTTTATGCCCTATTAAGTGTTTTGGGCCTTTTTATGAGGTTTGAGGTTGAGTTTATTTTAAGAAATCAATGGCAGTTTTGTAATTTAAAAGAAGTTAAAAGCCTTTTTGTTATGTTGTAAATAGGCTTTGGGCGTTTTTAAAGTCTATTTCATATAGGATTTTTATTTTTTATAATTTAGACTTTCATATTAGGTATAATAATGAATCCCCTTTTTTTTTTTTTTTTAAAGGAATAACAAATAAAATTGAATAGGAAATTTGTACAACTTGCAATTCTTGGTCCAACGGTTAAACTAATAGTTGCCAAGAAATGGGCAAATCGAAGAACAAATAAATTAAGGAGATTTGTACAACTTGCAATTCTTGATTCAATAAATTCCCTCGTTTGGTCGAGATTTTCTTAAAATATAATTATTTTCTTTTTGTCAAATATAGAATAGGAAATTTGAAGTGACGTTTTACATATGGGGGCATATCAGTTTTCCATTACCATAGAATATGCCATTCGTAGGGATTTATACTTATGCGTTATTTTTGCATCGCTGCACCTGGCATCCAATCAAAAATCACAGCCTTTGACTATAATAACATTTAAATATGCATCTATAATTTTCCTTGATTGCCATCGTAGCAGTACTCATTTTCTTGATCCTTCTTCCCATTTTTACTTTTTGTTCCGTCCTTATCCTATGAATGAGATTGCGTCTAAGAAGAGCAGAAACTAGGTGCAAAGTAATAATGGACCGCCATCTCTCGTTTGACTTTTCAATTTGTGAAGATAAACAACTTTTCAATCTTGTCACCGTTTTATTTATTTATGGCTAAATTATTGAAATGCCCCTGTAACTCAATTTCAGTTCTAGTTTCCCCCTTGAAACTCTAAGTGTCTCACTTTCCCCCTGAAACTCCATATATTATTTCACTTTGCCTATATTCCATCCAGCCCTAACAGAAGTCGTCAAATCTTAACCCACCAAAAACAACCTTCCTTTAAAAATTCAGATACTCTCTGAATCCTGCAACTATACCCAGACTCATTTGCAAAACCAAACCCCTCTCCAAACTCCAAGAAACGAAGAACAACCTCCAACAATGGTGGCAACCCAACTCCTTCTCTCTCTCGTCGTCCTCCCAATTCTCTCTCTCTCTCTCTCTCCTCCGCCCTCCCCACCCAAACCCTCGTTAACGCCGCGAAATCCTCACAGATTTCGGCTACACCTCCATGGCTCTGACCCTAGACCTTGCCTCTCAAACCCTCATCCTCTCCCAATCTCCTTCTCTCACCATCTTCGCCCCCACCGACGCCAGCTCTCTCACTCCGGTTAGCCACCGCTGAACCTCCTGCAATTCCACATCATCCCCCTTTATTTCTCTCTCCGATCTCTCAAGCCCCCGCCTTTCGGCGCCAAGATCTCAACTTTACTCTCTGACCACTCTCTCTCCGTCACCACTTTGGCCTACGACCCCAAGTCTCACTCAACAACGTCCCCATTATTGTTTCTCCAATTTTTGACTTCTGTTAGGGTTGGATGAAATATAGGCAAAGTGAGATAATATATGGAGTTTCAGGGGAGAAAGTGAGACACTTAGAGTTTCAGGGGGAAACTGAGACTGAAATTGAGTTACAAGGGGCATTTCAATAATTTAGCCTTTATTTATTTCATACAAGTGATATTGAATAAAGGGAAATTGAATCTAGGATCTCGGTGTAGGACTATAAAACCACAAAAATATTTTTGCTCGTCATTTTAACTCAAAAGATATGCTTATCACTTTTCTTAATACTTGACAAACTAATATCGATTCACAAGACGTGTGTGTAGATACCTTGATGCACAAATTGACCAAAAAATTCCAGAATTTGAGATTGTTAACGAACGGAAATCACAAGAGTATTCTTAACCAAATTAAAACCACCCTTAGGAAAAACAAAACAAAAAGAAATCACTTGACTTACCTTGACCTTTATCATAAAACATAAACACGATTAGTTGATTGTAATTAAAAAAACCAAGAAAGAAAAACTAGTACTAAAATCTCTATATGCATATATACCTTTACATTTTTTTGGCCTCACATATATACATGTAATTTGCAAATTTTACGTACACATGAATTTTTTTTCTTTTTCTTTTTTCAATTATCATTTGGTCAGGAATAAAAAAGTACCACATTCACAGTTCACTGCGAGAGGGAGGGGATCCAAATTCAATTTGTTTACATGTACATTAATTAAGAAGATAAAATTATATTTCTGTTGTTGATTTGGTGCGCAGCATTATTGTTCAAGCATGCCAAAGATATGGGAATGGATGCAGCTGATGATGATGAAAGAAAAGAGCAACAAAAGCAAAGGAAGATGCAGATGCTAATGTCGTGGCTGCCATTGCTATGCAGAGCCAGCAACGGTACCGACGTCCCGGTTTTGAGCATTCGGGAGAGGGCTGATTTGGAGAGAGTGTTGGAAGATACCATAGAGATGCTGGAAAAGGAAGAAGATCAAGAGAAAGTGTTATCCTTGTGGCTCCACCACTTCACATATTGCTCCTCCTCTGATTGGCCCAATCTCCATGCCTCCTATGCCCGCTGGTGCAATGCTTCCCGGAAGCTCTTGCTTCACCACCATGATATATAATCTAACAATTTATTAATATAGTTGTATATTGATAATGCCTACTATATATGTGTATTTCTCTTATTAAATGGCAGTGATAAGAAAGAGGGAGGCCCCGGGGTAGAGTTGGAAATGGAAGTACTTTGTAGGCAAAGAAGTTTATGAATGCATGTTCTTCAAAATAGAAAAAGTGTTAATATTCCTTTCGTACTTGTATAAAATACTGTTATGACTCAATATTCTATATTGGAAAAATAGCACGTCTTAGGATGGTTTAAGAGCTCTCGTGCACCGTTCCCTTACAAGCCGATTTTTAGGGGAAAATGCGGGCACTAGATACCGGTGCATGGGTGACTAGATACTGATAGATGAGTGAAGTTGCCTCAAAGGAAAAAAAGGGCTACCGCTGACACATAAAGGTGGTGGAATGTTAGAACACAAGATCTCATATTTAGAAAATAATATATCTTAGGATGGTTTCAGAGCTCTTAGAGCAACTCAATTTTTAGAAACATGTTCTAACCATGGGCTTTAAACAGATTAGTTTCTTTCAAGACTCTGTTTCTGATCGTTCACCAACATCAATTCAACGTGGAGTTATTTAATTGGTGTGAGTTGCTGCTTTTTTTTTTTTTTTTAATTGCTCAGAAAAGGTTGGTGTGAGTTGCTGCTGAACTCGAACCAAACATATATCACAAAAAAGAGACTTTATAGATAATAAGATTTAAAGAAGATAGAATCTGGTTCTCCACCACTCCCCAAAGTAATCGAACATACAGCTATAAAATTCACAAAGAGCAGCTTCACAAGACAACCCACCAAAATGCCACATTGCTAGCTAGGTACTAACTTTCCACTACTTAAACTTTTAATTAAAAATTAATCCTCTCTTAATATATATATCATTAGCATTCTCATTCCCTTAAGTGTGATACTAACTAGCAATTGCCAATTGCCTGTTGGTTATGGCAGGAAGAAAAGAGAGGTGCAGTTGGTGTGGAGTGAAACTTGTGGTGCCAGCAGAAGCACAAACCATTCAGTGTGGTGCGTGCCACCGCGTCACCCGCGTTAATCAACCCTCCATTAATTTTAATCCTTTGATTCAAGCCACCCATAATTCCATCAACCAAGCTGTCGGCCGTTTACGAACCCTAATGTTCAATTCCGCAGCCTCCCCCAGTAGTAGTACTGGTACCGGTTGGTGTTCGGGGGCACCAGCCGCTGCCTGTGGTTATTACAATCCTCCTCCTCCTCCTCCTCCTTCTCAGCCGTCCTGGCCATCAGTACCAAAACCCTTGATGCCTCCTTCAGCGTATGGAAGAAAGCGGGCGTTGCTTTGCGGAGTGAGCTACCATGGGCGGAGCTACAACCTCAACGGAACCGTGAACGACGTTAATTGCATGAAATACTTTCTTGTTGACAGACGGGGGTTTCCAGCTGACTCCATACTTATGCTTACAGGTGCGTAATTAACTCTTTTGGAGTGCGAAAAACAGTTCTCATTAATAGATCAAAAATTTTCCATAAAAATATATTAATATGTGATGCAGAATATGAGGCAGACCCTTATAGGATCCCAACAAAGCAAAACATACGAATGGCGCTGCAGTGGTTGGTCCAGGGCTGCCGATCAGGAGACTCATTGGTGTTTCACTTCTCCGGCCATGGCTCAACCCAGCCTGACTACAACATGGATGAGATTGATGGCTCTGACGAAACGCTGTGCCCTGTGGATTTTGAGACCCAAGGGATGATCCTTGATGATGAAATTAATGCCACCATTGTTAGGCCACTGCCCCATGGCGCCAAACTTCATGCCATTATCGATGCCTGCCATAGTGGCACTGTTCTTGATCTGCCCTTTCTTTGCAGAATGAACAGGTAATTAATTAGTACATAATTACATGTTTTAGTTATCTAAGGTCACGTCTATGGAAAGGCTAAAAACATTTTTTGATAACTAAAAGCACTTCTAATAGTGTTTGGTATAACAACTTAAAAGTGCTTTTTGGATCATAAAAACACTTTCAAGGTGCTTCTCCAAAATCACTTACACTTTTAATAAAAAAAAATTGGTATTCTTCTACTATAAGAACTTCTAGAGAAAACGTCTATGAGCAGGAGTGGTTCTTACAAAATCAGTCCCAAACGTCTATGAATAAGGTCAACTTGCAATCAATAAGGTCATCAATTTCTTAATTAAACCCGACGAATGATTATGCTCAACAGATTAAGAAATTAAAATGGTATATATCATTAACTTGCCTTGATTCAATATGTAGAGAAGGATACTATGTGTGGGAAGATCATGGACGATTCTCATCTGTTTATAAGGGTACAAGTGGTGGACTAGCTGTCTCTATAAGCGCTTGTGACGATCACCAAACCTCTTCAGACACTACTGTGAGTATAATAAAATATTATTGACGATTAATTAGTCACCAACAACTTTAATTTGGAGTGTTTCTGTTTACTAATAAATTAACAAAAGTAAAAAATATATATAATGAAAAAACTTTAGGGCCGGTTTGGTATCTTACTTGGATCCAGTTTTAGAAAAAATTTATCGTTTTTGTTTCCAACTCGATTGTGCAGGCTTTCTCAGGAGACACTTCAACGGGTGCCTTGACTTATAGCTTCATCCAAGCAGTGGAAAATGACCATGGATTAACATATGGCTCTTTGCTTAATGCTATGCGCCAAATAATTCGTGAAGCTAGGTCTGGCATACGCTTAAAAGGGCCAGTCGCAGCTTTTGTCAATAAAGTATTTGGTACCGAGTTTCCACAAGTACGTATACGTATTTTAGATTCGTATATATTTCACTAAAACTCTATTTTCATGACATTGTAATCACATCTCCAATAAGGATATTTGTATAGACGAGTCACGTTAAGATTAGGAATCTGATTTACAATGTGATTCAAGTTAGTTGGTTAATAAAATATAGATGTGAAAAACATTAATGTACATTTCCATGATGCGAGTAATTTACATGCATTTCAAAGCTGGATGCAATCATATTTAACATTACATGTAAATCATATTATAAATTTTAGATTGTAAATTCATTTCACAATTATCTGTAAAATAGTACTTCATTACAAGTTCAATGTAATATTATTCATTAAAAAAATTCTTTAAAAAGGTTTGTTTTATTTGCAGGAGCCCCAACTGACGTCATCCGAGAAATTTGACATTTATTTCAAACAATTTGTACTGTAGTTGTAATAATCTATTCTCTGTGTGAGAAGTACACTAAGTCTATATAAGGCTAGCTACTCAATTAGTTTGACAACCGAGCTTATTTGCGTAGAGACACTAGTCTAATCCCATAAGATATAATCCGATTTTTGTACTTGTTACTTATCCTTTTTTAATAAAATACTGTCGCTATTCTCTGAAAAAAAAAAAAAAAGTCTATACAGTTGTTATATCTTGACAGTTCTTTTGTAATGGATATATCTTGATTATTAAAGTAAATAGATGTTTATGATTTTATTATTTTACCTCACAAAATGTGATAGCCGATCTTGTTATAAATATAACATTCTTTCAGATTTACGAATACAAAGTCTTTGGATCATTTTCTCTATTTCTTTTATATTTTTTTTTGTAAATAGAATGTTTTAATTGTTTAGTTCTTTACACTCTAATACATACAAATAATTGTTTTTTTTTCTTCAGTCTAATGGTAATTGTGTTTGATGACGTTTTCTTTCCAACTAATATGGAGGTGAAAAACTATGTATTTATGATGAGCTTGATATAGTTGTGGTTGTGAACATTATTTTTTTTTTGTTGGGTGAAATGGGGCCAAGAAGGCCAGAACAAAAAAGACTAAACAACTACAACTGTAGGCCTAGCCAGGCTGCAAACATCAGCAACAAGGCAATTACAAACTGTTTGAGTGTGGTTGAAAAATTCACATCAATTAATTACAACCCGTAAGAATGCTTTCAACAATATAATATTGTCATTGGTTTTGAGCCACAACATATTCAATTATTTGGTCCATGCGGCACTCAGCATGCAAAAGGCACAAGTTAGTAGGCTCTGACCATTGTGGTTTTACACAACATTGGGAAACACCCAGACTAATTCATTGAATTTGCTCTCTGAATAAAATGAGTACTTTGAGTTTACTTTTCTGGAAGGGGCAATGTTTGCATGGCATGACAGAGTTCATTCATATCTATATACCTATATATATATATATGAAAATGCCGTGGGAATTTTCTGAAGATGACTCAAAGGCCATCAATTGGCCTATTGCTATTTGTTTAAGTTTTCTATATATATGCAGATCATGGCTATATATGTGAGAAGAAAAAAATGCATTAAAATCTGAAAATGATTCAAAGGCCATCAATTGACCTGTTGTTATCAGTCTAAATTTAAATATGATAAAGAATTTGGCATGTTATAGTGAGTTACCTGTTGATGGATTAATTGGCTATGGAGGAGCTCACACACAGGATTGGCTATGGAGAAGTTGGAGTTGAGCAGATGCAATTGATGAATGGGGCGTAGGAATTCTCTGCAAAAGAAGAGAAAAGATGCTAAATAAGGTGAAGGGTTGCAACTTGATCAAACCCTTTTTAATATAAAACTAAGTATATAATATGTGGGGAGAAAGCGTCGGGAAGATGGGGGAAGATGGGCTAAAGCTTTGCTTTAGTGTTTGCATGATTAGAGTCACTTTATATATATATATATATATATATATATATATATATATATATATGTCATGATTGGTATAATTAGACCCAGCCACCTACGGTTTGTATTATTTGGCCAACAAAAACTATCTTATGGATTATATAAAAAATCCTCCGTTGAGCCAAAGATCCTCGGATTATATAAAAAATCCTCCGTTGAGCCAAAGATCCTCGGATTACATAAAAAATCCTCCGTTGAGCCAAAGATCCTCGGATTATATAAAAAATCCTCGGTTGTAAGAAATGTTCAGAAGTTCCAGCAAAAGTTTTTCTGCAAGGGGCGAAGTTTAAAGACAGGAAGGCATTAATATTGAGAAGATTTCCAAGACATCGGGTAGTTCATGCCTAGAGCTCCGGAAGGCATTAATATTGGGAAGATTTGTAGCCACCCTACTATCCTGATCTCATTTTACTGACCAACCATAGGGGTTGATGATGGTTGGAAAATTCTCATTAAATGTCTAGAGCTCCGGAAGACATTAATTTTGGAAGGATTTTCAATGAAAGTTAGTTGAGGCCATTTAATGGCCAAACTCATGAGCTGAAGGAAGCTCTATAAATTGGTCGTCAGAAGAAGAGAAGACCTCCTCCAACTGAACACACAAAATCTATCTTTTCATCCTGACTTTTCAATTCATAGTCTAGGATTTTATCTTTCAAGCTCTTCAGATTATCCAAGTTCTTCATTTTCCTAGTGTAAGCTTACTTTCTTGCAATTTAATTTCAATTGTCTTTACATTCAAGTTTAATTCAAGTCTTTATCGCTTTAATCTATTTTATCGCATTTACATTTCTGTCATTTCGTTTACTGCATTTATGTTCACTGCACTTATTACAAAAATCCTAAAAATAGTCATACAATTCTCAATCATCCTTGACCTCAAAGAAGAAAAAGAACCTAGGCCAAGAGGAGGTTCCTTGCTTGGCTGATCAATCGTCTGATTAAAAGTCAGAAGTGCAAACACACTCACACGATCTTTCCATCCAAGCCATCAAGTGGCTTGGTGGTGGCACGCCTACGCATCTCAAGAGAAGAAGGACCAAAAACTCCTTCCATCGGCCTACCCGGCCAAAAAGAGGGAAACATAATTTGGCACGCGCAGTGGGACTAGAAAAGAATTGTATGGTTGTAAACACTAGGAGGAATCCTAGAAGAGATCAAGAATTTGAAGAGTCTAGACTTCATTCAGAATTAGAGTCGAGCATGGCTGGTTCCCTTCCTACAAACTCTCAGCCACAAGATGTTCCAAACAATCAACAAAGCAAAAATGGCCTCGGCCGACAATCTCGAACCACGTGGTGGTTGAAGATGTTATGGAAATCGCTGGAGGACCAATCCTGAGGCCAAATCCGGCCACATCGTTGGAAATCCAACAACTCTTCCGTACAATAGAGACGTTGAGCAATCAAAGAATGCAGGAGGCGGCTCAAACGATTGCTCAAACCCTTGCTCAAACAGTTGCTCAAACCATGGCTCAAACCATGGCCACTCAGAATGCTCAGATCAATGAGAGGTTTGATCGATTGTTAGGCCAACAAAATGGCCAAAATGGAGTACCAGCGGCAGGGCTTCAAGTGGAGGCCCAACCAAACATCTTTGGGTGAATCCGCCTAAACCAAATGCACCGGCTGGGGGCAACCCACCCTCAGCGGTCAATGTTCTACCGATGGGTAATAACCCATATGCGGCGGCCAATCAATTCCAAGGACTCCCGCAGTACAACCAATTCCGCCCACAAGTTCACTAGGGGGCATGGGTCAATTTTGCTGGGCCTCATATAAACCAATTCGCCGGAGTTGGTGGATGGAATAATCCATTACTAGGAAATCAAGCAATCGACCGAGGAGCGGTCGAGCAGATGATCCAAGATATGGTGCCCCATGCTAGAAGAATTGGTAGACCCGTCTACCGGAGGCCATATCCGGAGCATTTTGATCAAGAGGAATTTCCACGAGGATTCAAAGTTCCGGATTTTGCATTATTTTCAGGAGATGGACTCCAGTCGACCGTGGAACATATTGGTCGATTCACAGCTCAATGTGCCGAAATCGGACATCGCGAGGTCTTGAAATTAAGGCTATTCCCGAGCACCCTCACGGGGGCTGCTTTTTCATGGTATGTCAAACTTCCTCAGAACTCTGTTGCAAATCTTCCACGAACAATTTTATCGGCCGGAGCCAGATGTGTCGATGGCCGACTTGGCCAAGATGCGCCAAGGATCAAACGAGTCAATCCAAGAATACTTGGGGAAATTTAGAGAAGCAAGAGCTAGATGTACGGTCAACATGCCTGAACATGAGTTTGCAAAATTGGCTCAAGGTGGGTTGTTGCTCAACCTCGGAAGAAGTTCGAGGGTATTGAATTCTGCGATATTTATGACCTCCTACTTCGGGTGGATCGATATGAAGCTCTTTTAAAGGAGGAACAACAAAAGAATCGGCCGACAAATCGACCGACTTTCTATAAAGATCTGCCAAAACCTTCCACATCTAGAACCATGGCTGTCCACGCGGTGGATGTAGAAAATGTGGACTCGAATGAGGCAGACGATGAAGTCTTCCTAGAAGAGGAAGAAGAATGCGCGGGATAAACTTGGCTGAAATCGTGGACAGCGAACGGTCCAGATTTCTAAGTTTAGCGGAACTTCTCAAAAGGGAGTTGGAACCAAGTCCTATACCTTTGACATTTCGAAAGCCGAACTAATCTTTGACCAACTTTTAAAAGAAAAGATGATAAAATTGCCAAATGGTCATTATATTCCATCGGCTAATGAACTTAGGAACAAGACTTTTTGCAAATGGCATAATGTATGGTCTCACGCGACTAACAATTGCCTTGTTTTCGGAATGTCATGCAGGATCTCATTGATCGAAAGATCTTGAAATTTCCAGAGAAAGCTACAATGGGTGTTGATTAGAATCCATTCCCAAATGATCAGGCCAACATGGTGAATGCCAACTTCCCAAGGCCAGATGAACCTCGACCAAGATTAGACTTGGGTGGCTCCGGAAAAGCAGCAGCTAGAAAAGAGCAAGGGAGAACCAGATGGATCCTAAGGCGAAGGGTAAGGCCAAAATGTACTCAGAAGTGACAAAGGCTCTAGATGAGAAAATTCCAATTGTGGAAGAATCCCCCAAGGCTATTGTGCTATGCAGCCGATGTCAATGTGAGGTCTCATTGGAGGTAGTTCTACCAAAACCCAAGGAGCCAGCCAGGGAACCAACTAAGGAGACAATCAAGGATCAAGCCCAGCAGGTAGACCAAAAAGTGCTGGGAAAAATATGTTCAAACGTTCGGCCGGGAATTACGGCCCATATAGTCCAAGGGGCATGATGGAGATGAGACCGAATAAACGACCATTACACGAGTACCAAGATATGTACGAGAGGCCACGATATCAGCCCAAGAGAAGAAATCATCAGATGCCACTAAAGTATGAAGATGTTGATCTGCTGAACCCAAGCCAAGATAAAAATAGAAGCATGTGGGTTTCAGTGGGAGAAGGAAAGAGTCGAGATGTGGCCTATGTATCAAGACCTTGCCCATCTAATGGTAATGGTGTCCCAATTTTCAAGATGCCAAACACCAAGGCAGGACAATGGTATAGGAGTAGAGGTTCGAAGTTGCCTCCGATACCCTTGAGCAAAACTCTAGACAAGAAGGGCTTAGAGACAATATGCTGCCACTTGTAATGCAGAGTTTAAGTGGGCGGACGAGAGGCAAGCCCAACTTAACCGATTGGTCGACCTTCAAGAGAAGCTTCGACTGGAAGAGTTGGAGTTCGCCAAAGCTGATGCCGTGGCTCCGTTAGAGGCAGCAGCGGCCAAGGAGATGAAAATACACCGACAATGGGTGAATGGTCAAGTTGTGGTGACAGCCTTAGATGAGCCGATGTTGGAGTTGGAGGCTCATTTGGCCGGAGCTTTTGAAGCAAACAATCTCAAGGTGAAATCTAGCAAGCCAATGAAGGTGTTGGATGATGGGCCATCAAAAGTTGAGAGATTTAAAAAGAATCAGCACAAGGCTAATCCTTCGACCTACATAAGGCAAACACCAATTAAAGTGGCATCACCACCCGTGGTCGAGGAGAAAAAGAAAATAACGATGAAATGGTCGAGGATGTCAGAGGAAAATCCCAGACGATAGAAGACAAACTGACAGCGGAGGAGGACCAAGTCATGGTTGATGTCCAAACATCCGTAGTGCAAAAAGTGGCCGAACCGACGGCCGACGTAGAGACCGAAGATGCTTCAGAAAACCTTGGAGGCGCCTTAGCCGATAATGAAGAACTTTATGGGGAGAATGAAGAGTATGGTGATGATGAGTATTTTGAAGACCTCCAGAAGAGGCTATGGAGCAACTAGCTAATGAATGTAGGGAAGAGATTACCAAGTTGGAGAGTGAATTGAAGACAAGTAAGACTAGGGTGAAGTTTGGGGACTTCGACGAGGTCGATGCTATGGTGGTCACATTTCCACTATTTTTCGAAGCTCAGCCAGGTCAACCAAACTCCATGGATGGAGATGTTTTTGACGAAGTCGAGTCCATGGTTCAGATGGGAGAACCAAAGGAAATCGAGAGACTCCGAAGGCAGAGGTAGCTCAACCTCAAATAGTGATGCTGGGTGAGGAGAAGAAAATGCCAGAGAAAGTGTGCTTTGAAATGCCCACCAAGAGGATGTCTTCCCACCTTAAACCTTTATACGTAAATGCTCATTTTGATGGGGTTCCAGTGAGCAAAGTTCTAGTTGATACAGGAGCCACGGTGAATATCCTCACAGCTTCAGTGATGAGGAAATTGAAGAAAAGCTCAGAAGAACTAATTCCAGAACTGAGACGACGGTCAGTGGTTTTGTGGGAGACACCACGATATCAAAAGGAATCATCCCACTCCAAGTCAGAGTAGGGGAAAAGGTCAGGGTGACAGCTTTCTTCATGGTGGAAACAACGGCTCACTTTACCGCGTTGTTAGGTCGAGATTGGATTCACGGAAATATGTGTGTCCCTTCCTCGCTCCATCAGAGTCTACAGTTTTGGCACGAGGATGGGAGCGTGGAATTGGTTCAGGCCGACTCACGGCCTTTCATGGCTTTAGCCAACGCGGTGGAGGCCAGGTTTTACGAGGATGATCTTGGTCCTCTTTATTTTACGGGGTCAGATGAAACGGCCGACCTACGGGAGTCTCGGCCAAGAAATTGATAGACTTGGGGGCACACGACGCCCAAGCAGATGGGGAGCGCCCCATGATGTCTGATTTTTTCTCTCTCAATGAGTGATACAACCACGAAGGAAGAGAAAAGAGCCGCGGTGGAAGACACTTTGAGACGGCTATATGGTTTTTGGGCCAAGAGAGAGGCCGAGCATGGGTCCACTGCTCATTTGGTGGAATACCTCCACGAAGGCCCTGAAGATGATGCACTTGAAATTGAGGAAGTGGAGTTGGCACCAAGTCAGATGGATGATTCGAAGGCGGAAGTCCAAGACCCTTTGTTGGAAATCGACTTGGGACAGAAGACAATCATCGGCCAATCTACATCAGTGGTCCTGATGGAGCCAGAACTTCGGGCCAAAATGGAAGAGCTTTTAAGAGAGTTCAAGGATTGCTTTGCTTGGGATTACACTGAGATGCCTGGACTAAGTCGTGACTTGGTCGAAACTGCCCGCCAACAATGGAGGATTTCAAGACCTTCAAGCAACCACCTCGCCGAATGTCGGCGGAAGTAGAATTACAGGTCAAGGAAGAAATTGTAAGGCTTGTTAAAGCCAAATTTATTAGGCCAGCAAGATATGTGGAGTGGCTTTCTAATATTGTACCTGTAAAGAAGAAAACGGGAGCAATAAGAATTTGTGTTGATTTTCGTAACCTTAATCTCGCAACTCCCAAAGATGAATATCCCATGCCCATAGCGGACCTCCTAGTTGATGGGGCGGCCAAGCATGAAATTTTATCCTTCATGGATGGACACTCCGGCTATAACCAAATTTTCATAGCCAAAGAAGATATTCACAAGACAGCCTTTAGATGTCCTGGTTCCATTGGAACCTTTGAGTATGTCGTGATGCCTTTCGGCCTAAAGAATGCCGGAGCCACATATCAACGGGCGATGAATGCCATCTTCCACGACATGATCGGTCGAAACTTAGAAGTTTATATCAACGATGTGGTTGTGAAGTCGGAATCGAGACCAGGCCATTTGAATGACCTTCGGTTAGCCTTCGAGAGAATGCGAAAGCATCAATTGAAGATAAACCCAAAGAAATGTGCCTTTGGAGTTTCTGCGAAAATTTCCTAGGATTTTTGGTACATCAAAGGGGGATCGAAATTGATAAAAATAAGGCTAAGGCCATCATTGAGGCACCGCCCCCGAAAAACAAGAAAGGATTGCAAAGTTTGTTAGGCCAAATAAACTTCCTCCGGAGGTTTATAGCTAATTCCGCCGGGAAAGTCGAGCCTTTTTCATCTTTGCTAAAACTCAAGGATGAGGAGAAATTTCGATGGGAAGAAGTTCACCAAAAGGCATTTGATTCCATCAAAGAGTATTTAACCAAGCCACCAGGTACTAATCCCGCCGAAGCGAGGCCGACCTTTGAAGTTATATATTTCGGCCGCAGAAAATTCCATCGGAAGTCTTTTGGCCCAAGACAACGATGAGAAAAAGGAGCAAGCAGTGTACTACCTAAGCCGAATTCTAACGGATACCGAGAGAAAGTATTCACCGGTGGAGAAACTTTGTTTAGCCTTATACTTCACCGCAACCAAGTTAAGGCACTATGTGTTGCCTTCCGTGGTGCATATAATCGCCAAGACTGATTTGATCAAGTACATGCTCACTCGGCCAATTGTTAAGCTCATATTTTCATACATATACATGCCCAATTTACTTACTTCTTTTGCTTAGTTTCCTATAATTCTGAGTTATTTACCTCTCTTTGTGTGTTTTGTAGGCCAAGAGAGGAAAAGAGCATAATTCATGCAATTCAAGCATGTTAAGGCCTCATTTGGATGCATGGAATACACTTGAGGCATTTGTAGCAAAATGGTGCAAAAACGTGCAAAAACTGGAGCCTGAGTTAGAAGTTCATTTCGGAATTATCTTCTTCATCCGAACTTGGATTGGGCCAATACTTGTGTGGTTGGATCAATGACATTCTGAACTTCAAAATGGACATCTTAAAGTCATCATTTGATTCAGCCCAACCCAATTCGTGAGCCCATGGAAATACACATCATGCTGACAGGAAGATGAGCTCATTGCATGCTTGGTCATGATGAGCTAGGCATGAGCTATTGGTTTCTGAATGGAAGCTTGGTCATGCTGACATGAGAATGAGCTAGGGCTGCTAGTGGGATTTAGTGGAGCAACCATTTCTGATTTTCTAATGCAAGTGTTGAGTCCATTAGCCATATTCAATTCAGATTTCCCACTCCCCTCTCCCTATAAATACCACTTCCATTCCACATTCAACTCACATCCTGAGTTCCAATTTTACACTTCCATTGTACACAAAGAGAGGGAAAGTTGAGAGTCACAAAGGGAGAGAAGGGAGAAGGCAGCAGCTGGGAGGCTTTGGCCTCCTGGCAGCCATGGAGATGAATCTTTTCCATCTCTAGCATGCTGTCCTTATCTTCTTCTCCTCCCTTTGTCTTTTATTTTCTTCTTGTATTTTCTTTCTTTTACTTTGTTTTTCTGTTATTAGTTTTAATAAACATCTTGCTAGTCTTGTATCATGGTTTGAGTTTATAAAGTTTGATTTCATTCATGAATTCTTCTTCACTATTTGAATGGAGCTGTTTTGCATCCTTTGATTGATCACCTAAGGTTTTATGCGTTATGCTCTTGTTGGGAAGGTTTGGGGATCATCTTCATTCCATCAATTAGCAACTCATGTGATTTGGTTTCTAGGTCTCCTAATGTAAACACCATGCTTGGGGTCCTTGTGATGTTCAATGCAATTTGATCCAAACACCATGGACTTATTGTGAGCATCTTCATGAGTGAATCAATTTGTTTACTTGCTGCCATAACATGATTAGAACAATTAGGGTGGATTCTAAAACCTCACCATCTTGTCTTAGTTCTTTTATTTCTTCTTGTTTTGTTTCTCTTGTTTCCATTTCTGTTTTGTGTAGGAAAACTGAGTTGGATCATTCAATCACCAATCCCTGTGGAATCGACCTCGCACTTACATACGCTAAACTACCAACGGTTCGTGCACTTGCGAGTATCACAAGTTGAGGATGCAGTTGAACCCATTTTGGTGCAGTTGTATCTACGCAACACCAATCATTAGAGGGCGGATTGGAAAATGGACGATGGCATTGGCAGAATTCACCTTCCGGTACGTACCTCAGCAGGCCGTCAAGGGGCAAGCCTGGCTGATTTCTTGGCCTCTCACCCTTGTGTTGAAATAGAAGATATGGACTTCTTCAAAGTCGACATGATAAGTTTATTCCCATGGCGTCTCTATTTCGACGAATCTCGAATATCAAATATGGGGGGAGCAGGTGTCATCATTGAATCACCCCAAGGATTACCCCAAGGATTCCGAACTCGTTATTCATTTCAATTAGACTTTGATTGTACCAACAATCAGGCCGAATATGAGGTCTTGATCATTGGGTTGGAGATTTTGAAGTAATAATAAGTAGGAAAAATTAAACTCATACGTACTCGATATAAGGTAGGACTTCCTCCTTATTCTCCAAGACATATAGATGTGCCTGGTTCAACAAGTCCAGATCAACTAAGCTCACTGTGCAACTTGATAATGGCTTTGAAACTCCCATCTTCTGGCTTGAAGGCACTCCAACTGTAGTAACATCAGATAAATGCTCGTACAAAACTCTACAACTTCTTCAGCTATATACCGCTCAACAATGCAACCTTCGGGACGAGTACGATTCTGAACATACCCCTTTAGCACTTTCATATATCTTTCAAACGGATACATCCATCTAAAATATACTGGTCCACATAGACAAACTTCTCTGACAAGATGTACTACTAGATGAACCATGATATCAAAGAATGAAGGGGGAAAATACTTCTCAAGCAAACACAAAGTAACTACTACATCTTCTTCCAACTTATCTAGCTTGGAAATATCTACCGTCTTTGCACATATAGCATTGAAGAAGAAGCACAATCGAGTTATTGCATACCTTGCAGGCTTCTCCAAAACAGAACGAATTGCTACAGGGAGCAATTGTTGCATCAAGGTATGACAATCATGAGATTTAAGGCCAAGAAGTCTTGAATCATTTAAAGATACAAGATTTTTTATATTTGAAGAATAACCTTCAGGGACCTTCATACCATAGAAAGAATTGCAAACCGCTCTCTCTCTCTGCTCTTGACAAATTCCAAGGCCCTGTTGCGTAGATTCAGCTGCACCAAAATGGGTTCAACTGCATCCTCAACTTGTGATACTCGCAAGTGCACGAACCGTTGGTAGTATAGCATATGTAAGTGCGAGGTCGATTCCACAGGGATTGGTGATTGAATGATTCAATTCAATTTTCCTACACGAAACAAAAATGAAAACAAAAGAAACAAAACAAGAAGAAAGAATGTATATTACAATGAAAAATAAATTACAACTAAGAAAATATTTAAGGAAACTAAGAGAACTTTGAGGAAGAAATGAGAAGTGTTTGGGAAAAGTGTTTGAGGACATGGAGGCTTTTTGGAGAAGAAAGTAGAGAGGTGTTTGAGAGCTTGTGAATTTGGAGGAAGGTGTTTGGGAAGCTTGAGGATTTTGTGAACTTTGGAGAATTTGATGAAGAAAGTGTTTGGAAACTTGGAGGATTTTGGAAGAGAAGGTTTGAGAACATTGGGAATTTGGAAGAGAGGAGAGATGTGTTTGAGAAAGAGAAGGGAGGAGTGTTTGGGAAGTGTTTGAGAATATGGAAACTTTTGGAGAAGAAAGGAAAGTGGTGTTTGAGAATTTGATGAAGGAATGGGAAGGTGTTTGAGAAAGAGAAGGGATGAGTGTTTGAGAACTTGGAGGATTTTGGAAGAGAAGGGAGAAGTGTTTGGGAACAAGGAGACTTTTGGAGAAGAAAGTAGAGAGATGTTTGAGAGCATGGAGAACTTTGAAAGGGAAGAGACATGTGTTTAGGGTTTGGAGACTTTGAGAATAGAATGTAGAAGTGTTTGGGAAGTGTTTGAAGATTTAGTAAAAGGATCATATTACAACAATTGAGAACTACAAAGGGAAACTAAGAGAATTTGAGGGAGATAAGGGAAGGGAGCTATAGAGAAGTGCTTGAGAGCTCCCCCCTTGGGGTGTGATTACAAGCTTAGAGAACTTCCCTATTTATAGGCTTAGGGGAGATGAAAATCTGAATATACAATTGAATTCACTAACCACACTAACTTCACCTAACACACAACACTTAATTCACCAACCTAACCTAACACACAATTGCATTTGAAAACAATTCCTCTTGTCTTTAGGCTTAGTGTTGCATCATCCACGTCAACATCTTTCAATTCATTTGGTTGCTGCAAAATTCCACTCAATTATAGGAATTGAATATGCTTCACCTAACTTCCCCACAATCAATAACACCTCATGCATATGTTATGCATGACAATGCATTGCAGTCTTCTTTTGGGCTCGTTTTGGGCTTGTTTCTCCATCCATAAAATTCTGGAAAAATATGGATCTTGAAGCTCTTTGTCTTATCTTTCCAAGCATATGCAGCCCAACTCAAGGAAAAATCCGGAAGGCCTTCAAATGTGATTTTTGGCCCAGTAACGCAGATTCTGCCGAATTTGACCTTAAGTTGCCAAAACATGTATAACTTTCTCTAGAAGACTCGGAATCATGAACCGTAAAATTCTACAGAAAATAGACTTCTGTATCTTTCCAATGATGTATGGCTCATTATCTGGTTCTTCTTGAGCAAGTAAAGTCCAATCCGTGAAGTTGGTTGATCTGCAGACACCATTTTGAGCTAACTTGTCTCCAAAATGCAATTAGTGAGTCCTTAAGCTTATTACACTGAAACAAACACAAAACTTATTAAAAGCACAAGTTTAACTCAAAAACATAACCAAATCATAAATTAGAGTGGTACAAAATGATATGTAAATATGCACCGATCAAATACCCCCAAACCTAGATTTTGCTAGTCCTCGAGCAAAACAAAAAGAAAACAAAGAGAAAAACAAAACAAGAAGTTAACTAGACCACTTTCGCAGGTAATTCGATTGCATTTAGCGTATGCAACAAGCCTTTAAACCTCTAGGCATCCCTAGTAGGAGGAGTTGTGTCTCCTGAGGGTTTAACAATACGAATACCCACAAACGTGTTTCTAAGTCTACAAAACAAAGTAATTACAAAACTTCAAAGATTGTTAGTCCTTAAGCAAAACCAAAACAAAAAACAAACATAAAAGAAAAATAAAAAAATAAAAATAAAAACAATCACAAAAATAAAAAGAACTCAAAATAATCTTTCCGAACATTTCCGAAGAGAAATGACTCATGCACATGACTTAAACGTTTTAACAATAAAAACTCAATTTTAGACATTATTCACAAAGCAGCAAAGTTCAAAACACAACATGCTCAAAGTGTGGTAGTGTGATAGCCAAATGCAACAAATTCACCAATCTTAGTTTTCACACAATTTCAAAAATCATACAAAGCACAAGTTCAACTTCAAATCTCACCAAAGTTGTCCTCTCACAAATGAATCACTCAGAAGAGGGTTATAATGCACACTCAGTTATAAACATGAGAATAGAGTTAAACCATAAGGACTTAACTCGAAATAGAAAGATGAAAAACTTGCATTAATATGATCTCAAGAAGGATGCCAAACACTTAAAAGTAAGAAATGGATGCAATTCAACCACATGACATTTAAGATCAATTTAGGTCTTTAGTAAAGGTTGTAATGGGGCCAAAGGTGTAAGGTGAGTAAGAAATGAAAGGTATGGATAAAACAAAGTCCAAGGAACTCAAAATATAAGAGCATAAAACAAATGTTTACAAGACTTCGAATCATCACAATGAGAATTTATTTTTACATGATCAAAACTCCTTATACCTTCATTTACATTGATTGATACTCCTTTCTTTTAATTCAACAAACACCAATTTATTTTGAAGGCCCAAAAATGAAATTTCATTCAACCACCACTTAACTTTTCTCTTTTCTTTCACCAATTGTGTGAATTTTTTTTTTCTGCGAAATGTAACACCCATTCCCAAACTTAGTATGAAAAACACATCCCAATTAAAGCTCATGAGTTCCTTAGAAAGGTAAATATTTGTTTTTCAGGCTAAGGCGAGGAAATAAAATTGGTAAATGAAAGAAAAGGTTTACATGTAGGCTCAAAATGGTTAACAATGGAAAATCATGCTTAAGCATGCATAAGGTTAGCTTGAAAGGCACAAACGATCCAAAGAAGGCCTTAATATCATTTATTTAAATGTCATGAAGTCAAATTGCACAAGAATGAATGACTTTTAAGTGTTCAACCAAATCAATGAATAATGAGATCAAACAACAACTTAAATGACAAGAAAATAAGAGTACATGTATAACACTCATGAATTGAAGGACAAGGCTCAAAAGCTCACTTTATATGGTTATATAAGTCTAATTTATGCTTCATACAATTCTTTAGATCATGCAAATCCTTTAATTGGAAAATTATGAAACAAATGGCAAGTGCAAAGGTTTCGAACATATCATGATAGAACAATGCCAATTTTTAATTTTTTTTTTAATAAAATAAAATGAAATCTAATTTTCATTTAAGTCATGCAAACATTTATCACAATCTCATCAAATGTTGTTCGGAAAGTGACTCAAAAACAAAACAAGACTCAAATAGAAGAAAAACAAGCATTTTTTTTAATTTAAAAAAAATATATACATGCTAAAGTCCAATACCCCCAAACCTAGAAATGAACATTGTCCTCAATGTTTAAAAAAAGTAGCCACAAACAATGTCATAACAAGAAATGAAAGGTATTAAAGCAAATAAAAATTAAAACACACAAAAATAAAATAAAACAATTACAAAATAAAAATTACAAAATAATCAAACAAATAAAAAGGAAAACAGTTAAACACTCAAAATAGTAACCCCTAAACAGACAGTCTTACGCAAACTTAAACCCAAACAATTGAAAGCCCAACCCAAAAGAAAGTTAACCCACTTTGAAACCCAAACTAAGGTGAAACCCGACCCAAAATGAAATCTGAAACCCACATGTTTCAATTTTAATTTTTTCTAAAATACATAAAACGTGAATTATGAGCGCAAAGCGGGATTTCTGAAAAGAGGGAATGTGGTCCCTGATGTCGTCTCATGGTTAGTCACGGGTAGACTGAGCGAGACACGTGTCGCAGATGGAAGCGCCGCAGATTTCACAAGCGGAAATTACGGGCTCATGGAAAGGCGCGAAGACTTTCCTGAACGCGTCCGTTCAGAAAAGACATGTCGAGATAAATGAGTTGGGTGTGGTTGGAAAGTGAGAAGGTTGTGGGACTCGAGGAACGCTTGGGGATTCAGAAAATGCTTAGACGCTGCGATGGCTAGGGTTTGTCAAAGACTATGTCTATAAGAAGGAAAACGAAGGGAAAAAAAACAAAAAAAACACAAACTCAGAAACACAAGAGAAAAGAAGCAAGAAAAACTGAGAAATCAAATGGCTTCTTCCTACCCCTTTTCCTTGGATCTCAACCTAGCTCCACCGACTCAAACACGAGGCCAAGCAGGTAGCACCAATATGGATGCCCTACTTTGCCTCCGCACGGGGCCTGTGACTGTCAATGACTCAATACTCCTGGACAACGATGTTGCCATTGGAGTGGGTAGAAATTTGGTGACTCCCAAAGATATACGTGTGTTCGGGACAAGGGATGACAACCGAGTCATGAGTGATGCCCTGGCACTGAGCGTGCAGAGTACAGCATGTGTCGCAAGTTTGGGTCATCGCCTACTGCGAAGTCCCATGAGGTAGAGGTGCTGAAAGGTCAGTTGGCGGCGGAGCACAGTATGGTTGAAGAGTGTCAGAGTGCTATAAAAAGCTTGAAAAGGGAGAGGGCCAGGATAGTGGAGGTGAATCGACACCAGCTAGAAGTGTTGCGGGACGAGAATAAAAACCTAACAAAGATTGTAGAGTTGTACTCTCGCGACATGCGAAAACAGCTGGAGGACCTAGACCGACCGGGTAAACGCAAGAAACCAGATCGCGAGAGTAGTTACACTGAAGCTAAGATTGCGATCTTTGGGAGCTCAAGTGATGAGCCCCAAGAGGCTGTGCGTGAAGCCCGGAAGAGGACAGCCAGATGGCCAAACTAAAAGCTCCTATGGTCGAGACACCGAGCGCCAAGAAGAAATGATTTCAGCTTTTTTATTTATTTATTTAATTTCAAAGTGTATGCGTTTTTTTTTAATTTGGGAAATAAAAAAAAACGTTAAGCTATCTCAAAGAGACGATTGACTCTAATTTTAAAGAACAACAATCAAACAAAAAAACATGAAAACCCAAACATGCATTTTTATTTTTATTTTTAATTTTTTAGTTAAGTAAACATTCAAATAACTGCTTCTTCTTTTAAGAGAAAAACTTAAGGATGACCAGTTAAGGGCCTCAGAAAACACGGTAAGGGGTTACGGGAAGGTTGGAGGGGTCACAATGGTCCCGCTTAAAACCCTAACTTCTTAGACACCGAAGGTGTCGCCTTAAAGAACTCCTAGACACTGTATAGACTGCGGTTGCTCACTGGAGTAACCAAAAATTTAGCTCATTCAAAGAATATCCTATAAGTTTTAAATTGTACTACCTAATTAAATAAAAACAAAATAAATAAATAATTAAATAAAAACAAAATAAACACGCAATTCAAACAAGAATTTAAAAGAAGGGTTGGGATTCTTGCACCAGGTGTCCAAGACGCATCTTTAATTTTGTCTCTTCTTCCAATTAAATTCTTGAGAAACCTGACAAACAAGAAGAAAACAATTGAATAAAATAAAATAAAATAAAATAAAATAACAACTGAAAAAGAAAAAACACAAACATCAGAAAAAACAGGGAGGCAAAAGTAAGTGAAAGTGTAGACATGCTCCCCTTTAAAAAAAAACGCGCTCGCAATTTGAGGAAGAAATGAAGGGATCCGAGAGAAAAGAGCACAGGATAGCACCCTCGAGATCCGAAGTGCTTTCGGCTCCCACGTCTGTATAAGTCTATTTAAACTCATCTCGGTGAAGTAGAAGAGCACCCCGCATCAGTCCAAGAGTCATATGGTGTTTATGTAAACTTGAACAAGATATTTAATTAAGAGCAAGTGAATGAAACCATAAACTAGAAATAATCAACATGCTACTTGAACCTTTTTGTTTTTCGGTGTTGTGTAAGCTGGGACTCAAACCCAGTTCTCTTGCTTGTCAGGCAATTGTCCTTGTCCGTTGGACTACAAACACAACTTATCAATTAACTTCATTAACTTTAAAACATGAAACTGTGCAGTTATGAAAAAGATAAAAATAAATAAAAAGTAGGAAAACCAAATATAATCAAACAATGTTACCGATCCCGGCAACGGCGCCAAAAACTTGTTGCGTAGATTCAGCTGCACCAAAATGGGTTCAACTGCATCCTCAACTTGTGATACTCGCAAGTGCACGAACCGTTGGTAGTATAGCATATGTAAGTGCGAGGTCGATTCCACAGGGATTGGTGATTGAATGATTCAATTCAATTTTCCTACACGAAAACAAAAATGAAAACAAAAGAAACAAAACAAGAAGAAAGAATGTATATTACAATGAAAAATAAATTACAACTAAGAAAATATTTAAGGAAACTAAGAGAACTTTGAGGAAGAAATGAGAAGTGTTTGGGAAAAGTGTTTGAGGACATGGAGGCTTTTTGGAGAAGAAAGTAGAGAGGTGTTTGAGAGCTTGTGAATTTGGAGGAAGGTGTTTGGGAAGCTTGAGGATTTTGTGAACTTTGGAGAATTTGATGAAGAAAGTGTTTGGAAACTTGGAGGATTTTGGAAGAGAAGGTTTGAGAACATTGGGAATTTGGAAGAGAGGAGAGATGTGTTTGAGAAAGAGAAGGGAGGAGTGTTTGGGAAGTGTTTGAGAATATGGAAACTTTTGGAGAAGAAAGGAAAGTGGTGTTTGAGAATTTGATGAAGGAATGGGAAGGTGTTTGAGAAAGAGAAGGGATGAGTGTTTGAGAACTTGGAGGATTTTGGAAGAGAAGGGAGAAGTGTTTGGGAACAAGGAGACTTTTGGAGAAGAAAGTAGAGAGATGTTTGAGAGCATGGAGAACTTTGAAAGGGAAGAGACATGTGTTTAGGGTTTGGAGACTTTGAGAATAGAATGTAGAAGTGTTTGGGAAGTGTTTGAAGATTTAGTAAAAGGATCATATTACAACAATTGAGAACTACAAAGGGAAACTAAGAGAATTTGAGGGAGATAAGGGAAGGGAGCTATAGAGAAGTGCTTGAGAGCTCCCCCCCTTGGGGTGTGATTACAAGCTTAGAGAACTTCCCTATTTATAGGCTTAGGGGAGATGAAAATCTGAATATACAATTGAATTCACTAACCACACTAACTTCACCTAACACACAACACTTAATTCACCAACCTAACCTAACACACAATTGCATTTGAAAACAATTCCTCTTGTCTTTAGGCTTAGTGTTGCATCATCCACGTCAACATCTTTCAATTCATTTGGTTGCTGCAAAATTCCACTCAATTATAGGAATTGAATATGCTTCACCTAACTTCCCCACAATCAATAACACCTCATGCATATGTTATGCATGACAATGCATTGCAGTCTTCTTTTGGGCTCGTTTTGGGCTTGTTTCTCCATCCATAAAATTCTGGAAAAATATGGATCTTGAAGCTCTTTGTCTTATCTTTCCAAGCATATGCAGCCCAACTCAAGGAAAAATCCGGAAGGCCTTCAAATGTGATTTTTGGCCCAGTAACGCAGATTCTGCCGAATTTGACCTTAAGTTGCCAAAACATGTATAACTTTCTCTAGAAGACTCGGAATCATGAACCGTAAAATTCTACAGAAAATAGACTTCTGTATCTTTCCAATGATGTATGGCTCATTATCTGGTTCTTCTTGAGCAAGTACAGTCCAATCCGTGAAGTTGGTTGATCTGCAGACACCATTTTGAGCTAACTTGTCTCCAAAATGCAATTAGTGAGTCCTTAAGCTTATTACACTGAAACAAACACAAAACTTATTAAAAGCACAAGTTTAACTCAAAAACATAACCAAATCATAAATTAGAGTGGTACAAAATGATATGTAAATATGCACCGATCAAATACCCCCAAACCTAGATTTTGCTAGTCCTCGAGCAAAACAAAAAGAAAACAAAGAGAAAAACAAAACAAGAAGTTAACTAGACCACTTTCGCAGGTAATTCGATTGCATTTAGCGTATGCAACAAGCCTTTAAACCTCTAGGCATCCCTAGTAGGAGGAGTTGTGTCTCCTGAGGGTTTAACAATACGATACCCACAAACGTGTTTCTAAGTCTACAAAACAAAGTAATTACAAAACTTAAAAGATTGTTAGTCCTTAAGCAAAACCAAAACAAAAAACAAACATAAAAGAAAAATAAAAAAATAAAAATAAAAACAATCACAAAAATAAAAAGAACTCAAAATAATCTTTCCGAACATTTCCGAAGAGAAATGACTCATGCACATGACTTAAACGTTTTAACAATAAAAACTCAATTTTAGACATTATTCACAAAGCGGCAAAGTTCAAAACACAACATGCTCAAAGTGTGGTAGTGTGATAGCCAAATGCAACAAATTCACCAATCTTAGTTTTCACACAATTTCAAAAATCATACAAAGCACAAGTTCAACTTCAAATCTCACCAAAGTTGTCCTCTCACAAATGAATCACTCAGAAGAGGGTTATAATGCACACTCAGTTATAAACATGAGAATAGAGTTAAACCATAAGGACTTAACTCGAAATAGAAAGATGAAAAACTTGCATTAATATGATCTCAAGAAGGATGCCAAACACTTAAAAGTAAGAAATGGATGCAATTCAACCACATGACATTTAAGATCAATTTAGGTCTTTAGTAAAGGTTGTAATGGGGCCAAGGGTGTAAGGTGAGTAAGAAATGAAAGGTATGGATAAAACAAAGTCCAAGGAACTCAAAATATAAGAGCATAAAACAAATGTTTACAAGACTTCGAATCATCACAATGAGAATTTATTTTTACATGATCAAAACTCCTTATACCTTCATTTACATTGATTGATACTCCTTTCTTTTAATTCAACAAACACCAATTTATTTTGAAGGCCCAAAAATGAAATTTCATTCAACCACCACTTAACTTTTCTCTTTTCTTTCACCAATTGTGTGAATTTTTTTTTCTGCGAAATGTAACACCCATTCCCAAACTTAGTATGAAAAACACATCCCAATTAAAGCTCATGAGTTCCTTAGAAAGGTAAATATTTGTTTTTCAGGCTAAGGCGAGGAAATAAAATTGGTAAATGAAAGAAAAGGTTTACATGTAGGCTCAAAATGGTTAACAATGGAAAATCATGCTTAAGCATGCATAAGGTTAGCTTGAAAGGCACAAACGATCCAAAGAAGGCCTTAATATCATTTCTTTAAATGTCATGAAGTCAAATTGCACAAGAATGAATGACTTTTAAGTGTTCAACCAAATCAATGAATAATGAGATCAAACAACAACTTAGATGACAAGAAAATAAGAGTACATGTATAACACTCATGAATTGAAGGACAAGGCTCAAAAGCTCACTTTATATGGTTATATAAGTCTAATTTATGCTTCATACAATTAAAAGCTGCACGTTGCCTCCTATATGGATGATTGATTGGTAACCATTTTCTATGCCCAGAGTAACAAATTTTGTGGCCATTTTTCAACCTGTGACTAGGTGTATATCCTATAACGACACAACCATATAACAAAATTTGTGGCCATTTTTCGCCGCATATTGGACAAGCTTTATATCCTATAACGACACAACCAGATAAGTTTCCATAGGCAGGAAAATCATTAATTGTCCACAGTAATACACCTATGAGTGTAAAGTATTCTCCTATGTGGGCATCATACACTCCTCTAATCCCATCCCACAGAGATTTTAAATCAACAATCAAAGGCTCTAAGTAGACGTCTATATCATTTCCGGGCTGTTTAGGACCTCGATCCGAAATCCATAGGAGTAAGAAATTGGACAATTCAAGTTCGTACTCAGTTTGTGCCTTAAATGGAGTGGTTGGTGTATTGCATAGTTCTAGCGATTGGATTTCACTCAAAACTCACCGAATGACTCCTCCCACCTTATTATGCTGTTGCCCAAGTTTTGGGCTTGATCCGAAATCCATAGGCCAAAGAAATTGGACAATTCAAGTTCGTACTCAATTTGTGCCTTAAATGGAGTGGTTGGTGTATTGCATAGTTCTAGCTATTGGATTTCACTCAAAACTCACCGAATGACTCCTCCCACCTTATTATGATGTTGCCCAAGTTTTGGGCTCAATCCGAAATCCATAGGCCAAAGAAATTGGACAATTCAAGTTCGTACTCAGTTTGTGCCTTAAATGGAGTGGTTGGTGTATTGCATAGTTCTAGCGATTGGATTTCACTCAAAACTCACCGAATGACTCCTCCCACCTTATTATGATGTTGCCCAAGTTTTGGGCTCGAATCGAAATCCATAGGCCAAAGAAATTGGACAATTCAAGTTCGTACTCAATTTGTGCCTTAAATGGAGTGGTTGGTGTATTGCATAGTTCTAGCGATTGGATTTCACTCAAAACTCACCAAATGACTCCTCCCACCTTATTATGATGTTGCCCAAGTTTTGGGCTCGAATCCAAAATCCATAGTTGTAAGAAATTGGACAATTCAAGTTCATACTCAGTTTGTGCCTTAAATGGAGTGGTTGGTGTATTGCATAGTTCTAGCGATTGGAATTCACTCAAAATTCACCGAATGACTCCTCCCACCTTATTATGATGTTGCCCAAGTTTTGGGCTCGGTACGAAATCGATAAGCCATAGAAATTGGAGAATTTAAGTTCGTACTCATTTTGTGCCATAAATGGAGTGGTTGGTGTATTGCATAGTTCTAGCTGTTGGATTTCACTCAAAACTCACCGAATGACTCCTCCCACCTGATTATGATGTTGCCCAAGTTTTGGGCTCGATCCAAAATCCATAGTTGTAAGAAATTGGACAATTCAAGTTCATACTCAGTTGTGCCTTAAATGGAGTGGTTGGTGTATTGCATAGTTCTAGCGATTGGAATTCACTCAAAACTCACCGAATGACTCCTCCCACCTTATTATGATGTTGCCCAAGTTTTGGGCTCGAATCGAAATCCATAGGCCAAAGAAATTGGACAATTCAAGTTCGTACTCAATTTGTGCCTTAAATGGAGTGGTTGGTGTATTGCATAGTTCTAGCGATTGGAATTCACTCAAAATTCACCGAATGACTCCTCCCACCTTATTATGATGTTGCCCAAGTTTTGGGCTCTGGATCGAAAATCGATAAGCCATAGAAATTGGAGAATTTAAGTTCGTACTCAGTTTGTGCCATAAATGGAGTGGTTGGTGTATTGCATAGTTCTAGCTGTTGGATTTCACTCAAAACTCACCGAATGACTCCTCCCACCTGATTATGATGTTGCCCAAGTTTTGGGCTCGAATCCGAAATCCATAGGTGTAAGAAATTGGTGTTGGCGTCGCAAATCTCACGGCCTGGTGCTCCGGGGCCGAGGGATATGCGCTAACACGTGGCTTCCTTCTTTTGGATGTGGTGCGGTTGTGCGCGGGGCGTGCCAGCACGTCTCCGTGCGTCGAGATGGTGATGTGGGTGAAATGTTTAAGTGGTGCGCCTATTTGAGTTCGACTCCTAATCAAACGATTTTGGCCGAGAGAGGAATTGATATTGGCCGTCAGGTTCACGGCCTGAGCTACAAGGACGTTTAATGGTGGTGTTGTGATCGGTTTATAATTGTATATTATTTTTTACCCTTCTAGCTTATGATTTGGTTATGTTTTTGAGTTAAACTTGTGCTTTTAATCCTTTTTGTGTTTATCTTTCAGTTATTTGAGCTTTAGGTAACAATGATGGCTTTGGAGAACATAATTCATGCAATTCAAGCATGTTAAGGCCTAATTTGGATGAATTGATGAAGAGCTTAAAGACAAATTCATTATGGCTACAGCCCCCTGCCAGTCCAGTTCCGTAGGTCATATTGCAAGCTTTGTTTCAGCAACCTACATAGCTCGGATGAGGCCGCATTCTTCATGAAAGTTGTTCCAATGGGTGTGTACTATAATATATCCAAAATGCAGCCCCATTGGATAAATCTGGAGTCCGTTACCTAGCAAACACAGAGCCATGCTCAGGATGGATATTTTCAAAGCGGAAAATGAGTTAGCAATGTGTTTTGGCCTTAACTTCTTCCTCCGACCTTGGATTGGCCCAAATAACATATGGCTGGAAAGAAGACATTCTGAACTTCAATTTCAAGTGCTTAAAGTCCTAATTTGATTAAGAGAAGCCCAAGTTGTAAGCCCTTGAAGTTGCTGGTCATGCTGACCTCAGCATGTGCTGGTTGGATGCTTGGTCATGGTTAGCTAGGCATGAGCTATCATTTCTGGTTGGAAGCTTGGTCATGGTGATATGAAGATGAGCTAGGGCGGTGGGATTTATTGGGAAAGTGCATCAACCATTCAAGATTTTCTAATACAAGTGCATCACCCAATTTAGATTTTCTAATACAAGTGCATCAACCATTTCAGATTTTATAAAACAAGTGTTGTATGCATTAGCCATATTGAATTCAGATTTTTACTTCTCCTAGGCCTATAAATAGGGAGGTTCTCTAATCTTGTAATAACACCCCAAGGGGGGAGCTCTCAAACACTTCTCTAGAGCTCCCTTCCCTTCTCTCCCTCAAATTCTCTTAGTTTCATTTTCTAGTTTTCAATTGTAGTAATGAAATATTTGTGCTGAAATTCTGCTTAAGTATTTCTTAGTTCTACTTTACTTTTCCTTATGTACATTCTTTCTTAAGTATTCAAGTTTAATTAGTTTCCAAGTTTCAATTATGGTTTTTGTTCTTATTCATTATGCTTATAAGTTAATATGCTAGTTTGAATGATTGATCACCATTTAGGCTTGCATGTTAGCTATCTTGGTTTGAATTAAGAGTATACACCATGCTTTAATTCGAATTGAACTATGAATAGGAAGAGTATGTATGGACATTCGACAACAGGGATTAGATACATGCTTGGTTGTTTAAATTGTTCTTCTATGCTTAATGGGTTCCTAATGCTTAATTTTAGGTTAGACAACAAATGATCAAATTAGGGAATTAGGAACACAAGGTTATGACCAAACACCATGGCTTAATCATACATTAGCTAGAATCAATCCATTAATCTAAATTGAACTTGGGAACTTATTTGCTTGAGTTACTTATTTTCTTTCTTCCTTGTTTTAATTATTTCCTTTCTTTTCATTTCTGTTTTGTGTAGGAAAAATGAATTGAATCATTCAATCACCAATCCTCGTGGGATCGACCTCGCACTTACATACGCTATACTACCGAACGGCTCGTGCACTTGCGAGTATCACAAGTTGAGGATGCAACTGAATCTATTTTGGTGAAGCTGTATCTACACAACATGTTGATGGTGGTTTTTGGGCGGTGCTCCGGCGCGTTGCTCAGGGAGCGACGATCGTATGATATGTGGGGTGAATGAGAAAGTAACAGAGATGGTGCTCCGGCGCCTTGAAAATCAAGGGTCGTATGATATATTGATGAATGGATTTTCCTTACAATCTAACACTACTCCTAGGAAAGCAAGTAAAGGTATCGAAAGTGCATTACAGGAAAATATAATTTGTTCCGTGGGAGGCTTTTGGTTTGGTGTTTGAACCCTTTGAATGTAGCTCGAGTTTGGTATTTATAGGAAGAGCTCTTGGATGAGTAATCGAGGCTGAAAATCTGCATGGTGGAGCCTGATCAGAGCAAGTGGGTAGTCCAATCGGCATTTGGGATCGTGAAGCATGGTGGTGTGACCCCATAAATCCTGGTAAATCTCGGCCGCCGCCCTGGTCGTGGGTTCTGCGCCTCTGGCCGTGGAGACGCATTTAATGCTCTGATAGCTAGTGACCTAATCTCTCAAGCTGTAAGAATTTTTGTGAGAATGTCTGCGCTTAACCACTCTGATTTCTGTCGCCAAATCCTGACGTTAGTCACTTCCCCTCTTCCCTCGTGCATTAAATGCCTCTTTGCAGCCAGTGGGTTTGCTAGTCAGAGGCGTTACTTCATTAAATGAAGTGTGGGCCCCGGCTGCCACGTGGCGAACTGTTTCTAATATCTTTGGCCGTGTCCTTTCGTCCTTCGGCCTCGGCCTGCAATGCCGCGGTCGAGGCCGAGATAATTATGCCTTCGCAACTTATCCCTTGTTTTAAAGAAGGCAAAAACACCTGACGGAACGCCGCGTTTTGTTCATGAGCAGGTGCTAGGGCCGAGAAAGGAAGCCCCTTGGGTCAGTGTACGACCGTGATTTATTAGGCACAAACAATTGGACAATTCAAGTTCGTACTCAGTTTGTGCCTTAAATGGAGTGGTTGGAGTATTGCATAGTTCTAGCGATTGGAATTCACTCAAAATTTACCGAATGCCTCCCCCCACCTTATTATGATGTTGCCCAAGTTTTGGTCTCGTTACGAAATCGATAAGCCATAGAAATTGGACAATTCAAGTTCGTACTCAATTTGTGCCTTAAATGGAGTGGTTGGTGTATTGCATAGTTCTAGCGATTGGATTTCAATCAAAACTCACCGAATGACTGCTCCCACCTTATTATGATGTTCCCCAAGTTTTGGGCTTGATTTGAAATCTAGAGGCCATAGAAATTGGACAATTCAAGTTCGTGCTCAGTTTGTGCCTTAAATGGAGTGGTTGGTGTATTGCATAGTTCTAGCGATTGGATTTCATTCAAAACTCACTGAATGACTCCTCCCACCTTATTTTGATGTTCCCCAAGTTTTGTGCTCGATCCGAAATCCATAGGCCATAGAAATTGTACAACTCATGTTCGTACTCAGCTTCTGCCTCAAATGGAGTGGTTGGTGTAGTGCGTAGTTCTAGGGATTGGATTCACTCAAAACTCACCCACTACTACAAAAAGGGCAAAAGACGACCAATAAACAACGACGTAGATCAAAAAACCGTCGTTGTTTTTTAAAAGACGACGGTAATAGAAACCCGTCGTAGAAACATACTTTAAACACCGAAAAAACCGGTACACGTATAGATATTTTTAAACCACGACGCACCAAATTAAAAAAGCGTCGTCTTATTACAAAGGTATTTTTCAGAGTTAAAATTTGAGCCCAAAAACAACGACTGCGTCTATGAAATCACCGCCGTAGAAAGTAATGACGATGATATAAAAATAAGACGCCGTGTTAACTGATTAATAAACACAACCCAATTTTCTTAGTCAACGCAGAAATTCGAAGAAATCTACGACGGTTAATTACAAAAAAATTCGCCGATTTAAATTAAGTTACCTCGACTGTAAATATAAATTTATCGACTTTTTAATTATACTATACTACGACGGTATCCATAACTCTACTGTCCGCATAATTGTACTAACCACGACGGTTTGTTAAATTAACGACGTACAAATTTTTTACTATTATTCGTCTATCATTACCAGAATGAACTCTGTTCCTCATCATAATCGAACTATTATTCGTTTTTTACCATTGTTCCGCATCATAATCGAACCAGAATGAACAAAGGCAATGTTTTAGAAGTGGATGATGTGCCAATTACTCTCACAAGGAGTTTGAGGGCAAGAAGCTTGTCTCAACCACCAAGGAAGGTCTCAAGCTTGATGAGAGTGAAGACGAGGCAAAGAAGAAGGAAGAGTTGAAGGAGAAGTTTGAGGGACTCTGCAAGGTTGTGAAGGATGTTTTGGGTGACAGAGTGGAGAAGGTTGTGGTGTCTGACCGTGTGGTAGACTCTCCCTCCTGTTTGGTGACAGGCGAGTATGGCTGGACTGACAACATGGAAGGAATCATGAAGGCTCAAGCCTTGAGGGATAACAGAGCGGCTGGGTACATGTCGAGCAAGAAGACCATGGAGATCAACCCAGGAGAACCCCATCATGGAGGAGCTGAGAAAGAGGGCTGATGCAGACCTTGTTCTCCTTCTGTGCAGAAAGACAATTTTTAGATGATGTGTGCGTGTTTGTGTCTTTCAGATACACAAACGTACACACACATCAACATCCAAACTGAAAAATGAAAGCGAGGTGAGGCAGAGAGGTGATGTGCCTCCAGAGAGGTGAGAAAAAGTTGAAACCCTAATTGAAAAATGAAGACGAAAGAAAGACAGAAAAACCCTTATTTATAAACAAATCTTATATACCACGTCGATTTTTTTAAATTATCAACGTTTATATGAAAACATAAACGTCGTTTAAAACTAAAATAAAGTCGTATAAATTAATTAACAACGACGCTATATAAAAACGACGTTGTAATTTTTTGGAAAACTAATTTATTGTGTAATTAAAAAAGTTACACGTCGGTATGAGTAATTAAAACGACGTGGTATGAATTTTTAATGTCGTTATTATTGAGTATAAGGTCGTTGGGTAAATTGGAAATGACGTGATTCATCTTTTTGAAGAAAAATGCGTTGTGTAATTCGATATAAAACGGCGGTTCATTAAAACCTTGCGTCGTGTAAAGTCGTATTATAGGGCGGTGTAAACCTAAAGCGCCGTATAATGTTTCATACTAGGGCGCTTCCTATTAATAGCGTCGTTTTATGAAACGGTTTGTTATTATTTTAAACTTTTCGCCTACCTGACCCATACTTGCACTGTTTCCAAACCCGAGAAAAACTTTCAAGCTTCTCTCATTATTCATTCTCAAAGCGCTGTTTGAAACTTTCAAGCTTATCTCCGAGAGAAAACTTTTCGTCTTCCTCTCCTCTTCGTCTTCGTCTTTGAACTGAAACACCAAACTCCAGGAGAAAGCTTTCATTGCACGCAAAGGGTAAGCATGTCTGGAAGGATTTTTTTTCCTGTTTTGCATGCGCATATCATTTTCGTTTTTTTAAATCTTTTTACATTTTTTCTTTCCAAGTTTGATAAAATTTGCAAACAAAGACGGAAAGTTTCCAAGTTTGAACACTACTCTGATTCTTTTACTTCAACTAAATAAGACGACGGTGGCTTGTTATTTACGTGGTTAGATTTATAGACTACAACGGTTCGTCAGTCACCCTAGCGTCGTGTGAAAGTGTTCTTCGTTGTTTTTAAAAATGATATTCTTTTTTTGTCTGAACAATGGTTTTTGTTTTGAAAATATTTTTAATTATTTTTCTGTTGAAAATATTTTACGTTTTTCCTAATTTGTTTTTGTGGTATAGACGACGGTATATTAATATTGACGTCGTTTTATTTTCAATACCACAGTGAATTTTTATTATTAACGTCGTTGTAATATTTAATACTCTGTTTTTTGTGATTATATCATAAGACGTCGGTTGTTTATTATTGACGTCGTTGTAATATTTTATCACGTCGGTGGTTAATTACCGTCGTGAAAATTTATTATTACGTCGATTGTTTTGTTCTTACGTCGTTTGAAATATTATAATACGTCATAGTTTATAAATAATCGTCGTGTTTTTTGTTAATTTCACTGATATATTTTCACCTGAGGTTTGATTTGTCTGTAACCATGGTTTCTCAATCCCAAAGTAAGGAGTCTGGCTTGAAAAAAATGAATGTAAGGAGCTTAGAGTTGTAAATCCTCAAGCCAAGTCCTCGAAGAAGATGAAGTTTGTTTCATCTTCTAACACAGAACCAGGCAGCATGGCAACATTTTCTGAGGATCCAAAGTCAAGTCGGGGTATAAGCACAATGCCCCGTGTTGTGAAGAGAAAATTTCAGAAAATCAAGCCTGTTGTTGAGTACAATTCCAAGGGGAAACCATATGGCCGTGCACATAGTGAGATGCAGTCCTACATTGGTGTGTTGGCACGCTCCAGAGTCCCACTTGTGGACAAGAAATGGGTTCAAATATCCAAGGATATAAATGAGCAGATTTGGGAAGCCGTTGACATGGCTTTTGTGGTTGGTCAAGGGGGCAATAAAATGGTGTTATCTTCTGCTACCAAGAAATGGAAGGATTTCAAGTCTACACTAACGAGGGTTCATATCCTTCCATTCATCAAGGAGAAGGAGAAATTAAGGCAACCCCCTGAAACGTACAAATTCATAGAGAAAACTCAATGGGATGCCTTTGTAGCTTCAAGGTTATCTGAAAAATTTGAGGCTGTGCATGAAGAACAATCACAGAGGAGGGAGAAACTTGAGTACAATCATTGATTGTCTCGAAAAGGATACGTTGGTTTGGAGGAGCACTTGGTGGAAACCATGCCTGGGGCAGATATTGATCGATCTACCTTATGGAAGAAAGCTAGAGAAGACAAACATGGTAACATCCCGGATCCAAAGGCTGCAGAGAAAACAAAATTAATTGTAAGCCTACTCACTCTGTTTTAAATTTTTATTACGCCTGCTGTTATATTTTTGCGTCGTGTGAAAAATAGTACTACGTCGAAATATTTTAAAACACGTCGTTAAAGGTCTGAATCTGGAATCACTACTCTGTTTTTTGTAATTATATCATAAGACGTCGATGGTTTATTATTGACGTCGTGTTAATAAATTAATAACGTCGGTATTTAGTTAGCGTCGTCTGAAATATTATATTACGTCGATTGTTATGTTATTGAGTCGTGTGAAATATTATATTACGTCGATTTTTTATAAATAACCGTCGTGTGTTTTCTTATGCTGACTTTTTATTATGTCTTTTTGTTAGGATGATTTGCAAAAGTAAGTCTCTGAAGGCACTCTTACTCTTTAGGAACCAATGATGTGTTGACATTGGCTTTGGGTCCGAGCATCCAAGAAGAGTTAGAGGGGTAGGGGCTGGGATTTCCCCTAAGCAATACTTCAATTTACCTAGACAACAGAAGGTAAGGTTTGCCGATCAATTGAAGGAAAGTGTAAGACTTGTCCTTCAAGAAGAGACTTTGAAAATGGAGGCTAGATCAAGGGAAGAGAGTTTAAAGATGGAGGCTAGGACCAAGCAATTGGTAGAAGCTGAGAGGGAAAATTTGCTGAGTCAGCTTTCCAAACTCATCCCCAATTTTGATCCAAGCGTGCTGAAACTGAATACTATCCCCGGTCAAATCCAAGGGCAAAGTCCCAAAAATCCAATGTCGGACAAAGCAAGCTGCTCTGGGGCACTTGATGTTAGAGCCCTACAATTTGAGGAGGATACAGCCAAGAATGGGGAAAAGCAGGTAAATTCTCATAACTTTGCCTTTTTCATATGTTTTTCAATTCTGATAACTGTCGTAATACATGAATTACCACGACGTTTATTATTTACCGCCGTTTAATTAATTATACACGTATGTAATTCTTACATACCGTCGTCTGTTATTTATTCACGACGGTTTAATTTAATTTTTTTTACTTTTTGTACAATGTCTTATATATATTTCTTTATTTCTTATAACAGAAATCTGTGGATGTAGAAAAGATAGAAGAAAAGAAAGATGAAAAGGTAAATTCTCATAACTTTGCCTTTTTCATTTGTTTTTCAATTTTCAGACGTCGATATTTTCTTTAAACCGTCGTTTGTTTTAAATTTCCACGACAGTTTTTTTTAATTGAATGTTTAAATTGTTGTCCAAGCTTTCTTATATATATATATATATATATCTTTATTTATTAAAACAGCAATCCAGTGTTGGAGAAAAGCAAATTGAAAAGGTAAATTCATTATCTATGAATTTTGCATTTGAATTAGACGTCGGTTTTTTTATACGACGTAATAAAGTATTCATTACGCCGGTACTTTTTTTACCGTCGTGTAACTTATTTTCAGACGACGGTTTGTTATTTAAACCGTCATTTTTATTTATTTACCACGTCACTTTATGTTGCTTTATTTCTTCAAACAGAATCCTGAAGTACCAGATTGTTCAAAGCTGAGTTGCCATCTTCTTTACAATCCCTTTGTAGTTATGTGGAAACGACACTAAAGCCTCAGGAGAAGGCTATGACCTTTACAATTGAGAAGGAGGTGTTTGGCATAGATCATACTACCTTCGTCTTGCATGAAGATATTACCCAATTTGCTGGCATGGAAGAAATTGGGGCTCCTGTGGTTGCAGTATATATGAGGTTTGTCCTTATCAAATATTCATTTTACACTCTCCTTTATGTTATTAAAAAAAACACTCATGGTTTCATTTCATATATTTAGGTGCCTATTTGATCATTTGAAAGCTACAAATATGGTGAACATGGTTGGCTTTATCGACCCCTTCTCTAGTTAGTGCCGACGCTGGTTCATTAACTGAAAGATCAAGTCTCGTAGCCAATCTACTTCAAAAAACAGATGGTGAACAGATTTTCCTGATGCCTTACAATCCAGGGTTAGTCTCCAAACAAAAAGCAGGATTTTGTTTGTATGATGCTCTGCATATAAAACTATTTAACCTTTATATTTATTTTGTGCAGCCGTCATTGGGTCTTGATCATTGTGAGAGCAAAGAAGGAGACTGTCTATTTTCTGGATCCACTGCCTGGAAATCGAGTTGTGGATGAGGACGGGAAAAACATAGTGAAAGGTGCTCTAAAAATGTATAATACACACATAGGCAGAGTAGGCCGTAAAACACCTCTTTGGAAAACTCTGTCCGGCACACCAAAGCAACCAAGCAGTGTAGAATGCGGGTATTATGTCATGCGCTTTATGAGAGACATCATAAAGGATACTTCCCTAGAATTTGAGAAGATGGTAAGAAGAAAATTTCCAGATTTATTTTATATCGTTTTTTGTATTATCAACGACGGTAAATTAAAAATACCGTCGTTAAATATATATACTACGTCGGTAAATGAAAAATAGCGTCGTCTGTTAGAATAATCATTGTTTATGGATTGCAGTTTGCGAAGGGAAAGGATCAAGCGCCATACCCCCAAGAAGCCATTGAAGAAGTTAGGAAAGAATTGGCAGAGTTTGTTTGTGTTCATATGGAGTAGAGGAATTTTAGAATACTTAAACATTTTTATAAAATGTACAAATTTTGTTAGAATTAGACAAGTTTTTGTACAACATTGGTTAGAATTAGACAAGTTTTTGTGCAAATTTTATGTATAATGTACATTCTTTTTTTCCCTATGAATTTCAAATAGGTTTTCATTATTTTAAGAAAACGGAAATTGTGTGACCGACGTGTAATAAAACTTGCAACGACATAATTATATAGAACACCGTCGTCTTTATATCTATTAAATTCAAAATATTCAAAATAAATTTAAAACATATCCAAAAAATGCATCGTCAACCTCCCTGTAAATTTGTTGAGGTTTTCATGTTGTGAAAAACCCAAGATCATGCTGAACCAAATTTGTTGAGGTTTTCATGTTGTGAAAAACACAGGGGCACTTTCTAAACCGTCGTTTCTTCAAAAGGATGTTGTACACACATAACAACGTCACAGTTTTTAAAAAGCGACGTAAAAGGTTTTTCAAACGACGCTCTTGGTTCTATAGACGACGTTGATTGCTTGATATTAGACGGCGAGAAGTTAAGAGTTTAGGTCGTGGAATATGGTTTTTACGTCGTTTTCTGTGTAAAAATGGCCATGGTTTTAACTTTAAACGACGTTTGTTTTAAAATTAAGTCGTTTATTATGTTTTACAACGTCTTTAATTTCTTAACGCCGACGTGGTTTGTGGGTTTTATTAATAATATTTTATTCTATTTAATTCGAAATATTCATAATAAATTTAAAATAAATCCAAAAAATGCAAAGTCAACTCCTATGAAGTCATTGAGATATTTTCTTCCCCCTTAAGCTTTAAAAAAATTAAGTTTGAGTTATACAAATTTAAAATTACCACCAAAAAGAAAAATGTTTTCATGAGTCACAATATCACTTATACTTTAATGGTTTGGGGTTTAGGGTTTAGGGGGATAAAGGTTTATTTTTGGGGTTTAGGGTTTATGGTTAATATATATTAGGCCGTAAAACCATAAACCCTTTTCTAAAATTATTTAAACATATATATATATATAATTTAGGGTTTATATTTTATGGTTTAGGGTATAGATGTAATAAGCGTCATGTTTATTTATATTGTTAACGACGGTTTTTTTGTTTTCCGTCGATGATTTACGAAAAGCGCATTTCTAAACCGTGGTTTCTTTAAAATGACGTTGTACACACATAACAACGTCATAATTTTTTAAAAAGCGACGTAAAAGATTTTTCAAATGACGCTATTGGTTATATAGACGACGTTGTTTGCTTGACATTAGACGGCGAGAAGTTAAGAGTTTAGGTCGTGGAATATGATTTGTACGTCTTTTTCTGTGTAAAAATGGCCATGGTTTTAACTTTAAACGACGTTTTTTTTTAAATTAAGTCGTTTATTATGATTTACAGCGTCTTTAATTTCTTAATGCCGACGTGGTTTGTGGGTTTTATTAATAATATTTTATTCTATTTAATTCGAAATATTCATAATAAATTTAAAATAACTCCAAAAAATGCAATGTTAACTCCTATGAAGTCATTGATATATTTTCTTCCCCCTTGAGCTTTAAAAAATTAAGTTTGAGTTATACAAATTTTAAATTACCACCAAAAATAAAAATGTTTTCATGAGTCTTAACATCACTTATACTTTAATGGTTTAGGGTTTAAATAAATTTAGAAAAGGGATTAGGGTTTAGGGTTTTATGGACGAGATATTTTAGGCCATAAAACCCTAATCCCTTTTGAAAAATTATGGGTTAAAAATATATATATAATTTAGGTTTTATTTATTAGGGTTTAGGGTTTAGGGTTTAGGGTATATTTGTGTATTTAATTTTCTAATACATATGTTTTTTTTTACGACGTATGGAGATACCATGACCCAATTTTAACGACGGTAGTTTGTTTTTGCGTCGTAAGGATATTTACAACGACGTCATTTTTTAAATAAGCGTCATGTTTAGGTTGAACTTTTAACGACGGTTGTTTTTTGTTTCCGTCGATGTTTTTAAAAGCGCGCTTTCTAAAAATTTCACCTCGACCTAAACTTTTCAGATTTCGCTCTAACTCTTATACTTGTAACCCTGAACCAAGTTAGCCATAGTCTGTGACCTAAAACATTTCGCTCCGCTCTCTCACTTCAACTCTAATTCAAAGTTGGGCTCTCCGTCGAATCCAAGTTGGCCATAATCTGTGAGCTCTGCGTACCTGTAAGTACAAACCCTAATCTCATGCTTGTAAATTCATTGAATGATATTCAGTTCTGTGGTAAAGGGTTTTGTGATTTTTAAATGTTGTCGACGGTATGGGTTAATGGGATATAGTGTCGGAGATGGATAAGTCATGGATGCACTCGGATAGAAGATCGAAGGCATATGAGTTAGGGGTGGAAGCATTTTTGCAATTTTCTGTAGAAAATCTTCTAACTACAACGCATATCCGTTGTCCATGTGTTAAATGTGTGAATTTGAAATTGTTTGGGGTTGGAATTATAAGAATTGGACATTTCATGGAGAACCTTGGGAACCAACTACTAATGCTAGTAGAAATGTTGAAGAAGATGATGACCATAGTAGGTACAGTTTTGTGTTGAAGAAATAGAGATGGATGATAATGATTTTGGTGATTTTGGATCCGATCCTTATGAGTTTGCTAATGTGATTGGGGATGGAGATCAACCATTGTACCCTGGTTGTAGAAAGTACACCAAGTTATCAGCATTAGTGAAGTTGTATAATTTGAAGGCAAAACATGGGATGAGTGATGTATGTTTTCCAGAATTATTGATACTTCAGGGCGAGTTGATTCCAGAAGGAAATACAATACCGGCCTCTATGTATGAGGCAAAAAAGACTTTGTGTGCATTGTGGCTGAGTTATGAGAAAATCCACGCATGCCCCAATGATTGCATCTTGTATAGGAAGGAGTATGAAGATTCAACTAATTGTCCTGCTTGTGGTATCTCAAGGTGGAAGGAAACCAAAGATGGGTTCTTGAAAGAGGGTGTGGCAGCGAAAGTGTTGTGGTATTTTCCTCCAATTCCAAGGTTTAAAAGGATGTTTCAATCACATGAGACAACTAAGAATTTGACTTGGCATGCTGCTAGAAATCAATTGACGGTCAGATGTCTCATCCGCGGATTCCCCGTCTTGGAAACTTGTTGATGATAAATGGCCCGAGTTTGGTAATGAGCCGAGAAACTTGAGATTGGCTCTTTCATCTGATGGATTCAATCCCCACAGTTCTCTAAGTAGCAAATATAGTTGCTGGCTAGTTATCTTAGTTACATATAATCTCCCACCATGGCTGTGCATGAAATGAATGTTCATGATGTTGACTTTATTGATTTCTAGTCCTAAACAACTCAGAAATGATATAGACGTCTACTTGGAGCCTTTGATTGATGATTTAAAATCTTTGTGGGATGGGATTAGAGGAGTGTATGATGCACACATAGGAGAATACTTTACACTAGAAGCTGCATTCCTGTGGACCATTAATGATTTTCCCGCCTATGGAAACTTATCTGGTTGTGTTGTTAAAGGATATAAAGGTTGTCCAATATGCGGCGATGATACACCTAGTCATAGGTTGAAAAATGGCCACAAAATTTGTTACATTGGGCATAGAAAATGGTTACCAATCAATCATCCATATAGGAGGCAACGTGCAGCTTTTAATGGGAAAACCTGAATATGGCACGCCTCTGGAGCCATTAACGGGAGAAGAAGTGCTGCATATGGTTGAAGATATTAATTACATATGAGGCTCGAAAAAAGGGGGAGGTGGAGGTGAAAATGATGGTGACAGAGTTTGTTGGAAGAAGAAGTCAAAATTCTTTGATCTTGAGTATTGGAAATACCTTCCAGTGAGGCATGTCCTAGATGTTATGCACATTGAGAAGAATGTTTGTGATAGTATCATTGGTACATTGCTGGAGATCCCTGGAAAAAATAAAGATGGGATTGCTGCTCGGTTAGATTTATTGAACATGGGGGTCAAAACTGATTTGCAACCCGAGTATGGAGAAAGAAGTACTCGTTTGCTTCCAGGGCCTTGGAATTTGTCAAGAGCAGAGAAGAGAGCGGTTTGCAATTCTTTCTATGGTATGAAGGTCCCTGAAGGTTATTCTTCAAATATAAAAAATCTTGTATCTTTACAAGATTCAAGACTTCTTGGCCTTAAATCACATGATTGTCATACCTTAATGCAACAATTGCTCCCTGTGGCAATTCTTTCCGTTTTGGAGAAGCCTGCAAGATATGCAATAACTCGTTTGTGCTTCTTCTTCAATGCTATATGTGCAAAGACGGTTGATGTTTCCAGGCTAGATAAGTTGGAAGAAGATGTAGTAGTTACTTTGTGTTTGCTTGAAAAATACTTTCCACCTTCATTCTTCGTTATCATGGTTCATCTAGTAGTACATCTTGTCAGAGAAGTTCGTCTATGTGGGCCAGTATATTTTAGATGGATGTATCCGTTCGAAAGATATATGAAAAAGTTCTAAAGGGGTATGTTCAGAACCGTACTCATCCCGAAGGTTGCATTGCTGAGCGTTATATAGCTGAAGAAGCTGTAGAATTTTGCACTGAACATTTATCTGATATTAGTACAATTGGAGTGCCATCAAGTCAGAAGATAGGAGTTTCAAAGCCATTATCAGGTTGCACAGTGAGCTTAGTTGATCGGGACCTGTTGAACCAAGCACATCTATATGTCTTGGAGAATATGGAGGAAGTCCTACCTTATATTGAGTATGAGTTTTATTCTTTAAGTTTCCATTTTAAATTATTCCTTATGTTTATCTTATATGTTTGGGACCGTAATGCTTGAATTTTTCGTGTCATGTAGGGAACATATGATCCACATCAAGGCCGCTTATCCAAAATTTAGAAAGAGAACAAAGTGGCTGCAAGATAAGCACAATAGCACTTTCATTCAATGGCTACACTTCAAGGTATATGTTATTCAATAACATATTGGACTTTTAATTTTCTTCTTTCTATGTTAGATTGAATTAAGATATGATTAATTTGCAGGTTCAAAGTGAACTTGATGAGGGAGACAATCATGGGGTATCAGAAAATTTAAGGTGGCTAGCAGCTGGTCCAAACATGGCAGTGCCATTATATAGGAGCTATCTTATTAAAGGTGTTAAATTTAACATCAAGGCACAAGATGATGTGCGGACAGTTCAAAATAGTGGAGTTTATTTACTTGCACATACCATGCAAGTTGCTAGTGCCAAGGATAAAAACCCAATTCCCTAAAATATGTGTTTTTATGGTGTCATTCAAGAAATTTGGGACCTTGACTACCAAAAGTTTACAATCCCAGTCTTTAGGTGTGATTGGATAGATAGTACTTCCGGCCTTGTAGTCGACGAACTTGGATTTACCCTTGTAGATTTGAGTAAAATTGGACATAGGAATGACCAATTTGTTTTGGCTTCTCATGTCAAACAAGTATTTTTTGTTGACGACCCGATGCATCATGGTTGGTCGGTAGTGTTATCAATGCCTAATGGAGAATATAATGATGTTATTGGTGATGATGTCTTAGGTGATGTGAGAATTGAGTGTGAGCCATTTATTTGAGGGATGCCAAATGTTGACACATTTGATGAACTGGTGGGTGAGTTTGGGAGTCAAAATATTCGAGATGGGTGTGAGGATATATGGATTGAATGATGCTCTTGTAATTTATGAAATTACTTATACGCTAAACAGCACTCCTGTATGACATTAATTTTGTAATAATTTGTAATGTGTTTTCTTCACTTTCATTATGCAGGTTTTGGCCACAAAACAATCAGTACATAAAATACTAATTCAGTATTAATAAACGACGGTCCTCATAAAACCTGAAAAACATACATCTGTTTTCATAAAATTGTCAATAAAAAACGACGTTTTGGAGCATTCAACGACGGCATTGTATTTACCGACGTCTAAAAGTGAAGTAAAATTGAAGAAAGACGACAGTATTGTGAAACAGTTATTAACGATATCACGTCGGAGAAGCATAAAGAGCCGACATGTAATTACAAATAACACGACTCCAAGTACCATAATACCGACGTCTAAAAGGGACAGATATCGAACCTAAACGTTACAAAAGACGACGTCTTAGATCATGAACTCGTCCGTAACAAATCAAAAATCGTCATCTTAAAATTTTACCACGTCGCTTGTTATATCAAAAACGAAGTGAAAAATAAACAATTCACGACGTAATTTGATATCCAGAGGTAAATTTGTCGACGTAATTTGATATCCAGAGGTAAATTTCGCGTCTCAGATAGATTAGACGATTAATATTTTGGTAAAGACGACGTATAAATAGAGAAACACGGCTGTCTTTTACATGATCACGACGTTGTATATAAAATACTACGTCTTTTATAGAAATAAATATGTCGTAAGTCATGAGCCTAACATATTTTCCACGTCGTTTATTTTATATACAATGAAGTGGAAAAACAATTTCACGACGGTTATATAAATAGATGAGACGTAGTATATCTTAATAACGTCGTATTTTATTTATTTAAAGACGTATTGTATTTATTTACACGACGGTGTTTGTATAAAATAGGTCGTCTATTCTTATCCTTGACAATTTTTTGGCTCATTTTTCAGTATACAGACGTCGGTTGTTTTTTGTTAATGACGTTGTTTGTTATAACAACGACGGTGATTTACCCTAACCGCTATTTCCACGTCAATATTAATGGAAAAAACGAAGTGGAAAAATCATTTCACGACGGTTATATAAATATATTGGACGTAGTATGTTTTAATAACGTCTTATTTTATTTATTTAAAGACGTATTGTATTATTTACACGACGGAGTTTGTATAAAATAGGTCGTCCATTCTTATCCTTGACAAATTTTTGGCTCATTTTTCAGTATACAGACGTCGGTTGTTTTTTGTTAATGACGTTGTTTGTTATAACAACGACGGTGATTTACCCTAACCGCTATTTCCACGTCAATATTAATGGAAAAACGAAGTGGAAAAACCATTTCACGACGGTTCTATAAATATATTAGACGTCGTATGTTTTAATAACGTCGTATTTTATTTATTTAAAGACGTATTGTATTTATTTACACGACGGAGCTTGTATAAAATAGGTAGTCTATTCTTCTCCATGACAATTTTTTGGTTCATTTTTCAGTATACAGACGTCGGTTGTTTTTTGTTAAGGACGTTGTTCGTTATAACAACGACGGTGATTTACCGTCGTTGTTTTACTTTGGAAAAGATGTCGGTCGATTTTACGACGGTTTGAAAAACCCGATACACGACGGTGAATTCCCGTCGTTTGTTGCCTTTTTTGTAGTAGTGACCGAATAACTCGTCCCACCTTATTATGATGTCGCCCAAGTTTTGGGCTCGAATCCGAAATCCATAGGCCATTGAAATTGGACAATTCAAGTTCGTACTCAGTTTGTGCCTTAAATGGAGTGGTTGGTGTATTGCATAGTTCTAGCGATTCGATTTCACTCAAAACTCACCGAATGACTCCTCCCACCTGATTATGATGTTGCCCAAGTTTTGGGCTCGATGTGAAATCCATAGGTGTAAGAAATTGGACAATTCAAGTTCGTACTCAGTTTGTGGCTTAAATGGAGTGGTTGGTGTATTGCATAGTTCTAGCGATTGGATTTCACTCAAAACTCACCGAATGACTCCTCCCACCTGATTATGAGGTTGCCCAAGTTTTGGGCTCAAATCGAAATACATAGGTGTAAGAAATTGGACAATTCAAGTTCGTACTCAGTTTGTGCCTTAAATGGAGTGGTTGGTGTATTGCATAGTTCTAGCATTTGGAATTCACTCAAAACTCACCGACTGACTCCTCCCACCTTATTACGATGTTGCCCAATTTTTGGCTTGATCCGAAATCCATAGGCCATAGAAATTGGACAATTCAAGTTCGTACTCAGTTTGTGCCTTAAATGGAGTGGTTGGTGTATTGCATAGTTCTAGCGTCTAGATTTCACTCAAAACTCACTGAATGAATCCTCCCACCTTATTACGATGTTGCCCAAGTTTTGGGATCGATCCAAAATCCATAGGCCATAGAAATTGGAGAATTCAAGTTCGTAGTTAGTATGTGCCTTAAATGGAGTGGTTGGTGTATTTCATAGTTCTAGCAATTGGATTTCCCTCAAAACTGACCAATTGACTCCTCCCACGTTATTATGATGTTACCCAAGTTTTGGGCACGATAGGAAATCAATAGGTGTAAGAAATTGGACAATTCAAGTTCGTACTCAGTTTGTGCCTTAAATGGAGTGGTTGGTGTATTGCATAGTTCTAGACATTGGATTTCACTCAAACCTCACCGAGTGACTTCTCCCACCTTATTACGATGTTGCCCAAGTTTTGAGCTCGATCCAAAATCCATAGGCCATAGAAATTGGACAATTCATGTTCGTACTCAGCTTCTGCCTCAAATGGAGTGGTTGGTGTATTGCATAGTTCTAAAGATTGGACTTCACTCAAAACTCACCGAATAACTCCTCCCACCTTATTATGATGTCGCCCAAGTTTTGGGCTCGATCGAAATCCATAGGTCATTGAAATTGGACAATTCAATTTCGTACTCAGTTGTGCCTTAAATGGAGTGGTTGGTGTATTGCATAGTTCTAGTGATTTCATTTCACTCAAAACTCACTGACTGACTCCTCCCACCTTATTATGATGTTGCCCAAGTTTTGGGCTCTAGGATCGAAATCGATAGGCCTTAGAAATTGGACAATTCAAGTTCGTACTCAGTATGTGCCTTAAATGGAGTGGTTGGTGTATTGCATAGTTCTAGCGAATGGATTTCACTCAAAACTCACCGAATGACTCCTGCCACCTTATTATGATGTTGCCCAAGTTTTGGGCTGAATCTGAAATCCATAGGCCACAGAAATTGGACAATTCAAGTTCGTACTAAGTTTGTCCCTTAAATGGAGTTGTTGGTGTATTGCATAGTTCTAGCGATTGGATTTCACTCAAAACTCACCGAATGACTCCTCCCACCAGATTACGATGTTGCCCAAGTTTTGGGCCCGATTGGATATCCATAGGCCGTAGAAATGGGACAATTGAAGTTCGTACTCAGCTTTTGCCTTAAATAGAGTTGTTGGTGTATTGCATAGTTCTAGCGATTGGATTTCACTCAAAACTCACCGAATGACTCCTCCCATCTGATTACGATGTTGCCCAAGTTTTGGGCCCGATTGAATATCCATAGGCCATAGAAATGGGACAATTCAAGTTCGTACTCAGTTTGTGCCTTAAATGGAGTTGTTGGTGTATTGCATAGTTCTAGCAATTGGATTTCACTCAAAACTCACCGAATGACTCCTCCCACCTTATTATGATGTTGCCCAAGTTTTCGTCTCGAATCCAAAATCAATGTGTGTAAGAAATTGGACAATTCAAGTTCGTACTCAGTTTGTGCATTAAATGGAGTGGTTGTTGTATTGCATAGTTCTAGCAATTGGATTTCACTCCAAACTCACCGAATGACTCTTCCCACGTTATTATGATGTTGCCCAAGTTTTAGGCTCGATCGAATTCCATAGGCCATAGAAATTGGACAATTCATGTTCGTCCTGAGTTTGTGCCTTAATGGAGTGGTTTATATATTGCATAGTTCTAGCGATTAGATTTCAGTCAAAACTGACCGAATGACTCCTCCCACCTTATTATGATGTTGCCCAAGTTTTGGGCTCGAAATCGAAATCCATAGGCCGTAGAAATTCGACAATTCAAGTTCGTACTCAGTGTGTGCCTTAAATGGAGTGGTTGGTGTATTGCATAATTCTAGATATTGGATTTCACTCAAAACTCACCGAATGACTCTTCCCACGTTAATATGATGTTGCCCAAGTTTTGGGTTCGAATCCGAAATCCATAGGCCATAGAAATTGGACAATTCAAGTTCGTACTCAGTTTGTGCCTTAAATGGAGTGGTTTATGTATTGCATAGTTCTAGCGATTGGATTTCACTCAAAACTGACCGAATGACTCCTCCCACCTTATTATGATGTTGCCCAAGTTTTGGGCTCCAATCCGAAATCCATAGGGCATAGAAATTGGACAATTCAAGTTCGTACTCAGTTTGTGCCTTAAAGGGAGTGGTTGGTGTTTGGCGTAGTTCTAGCGATTGGATTTCACTCAAAACTCACCAAATGCCTACTCCCACCTTATTATGATGTTGCCCAAGTTTTGGGCTCGATCCAAAATCCATAGGCCATTGAAATTGGACAATTCAAGTTCGTACTCAGTGTATGCCTTCAATGGAGTGGTTGGTATATTGCATAGTACTCAGTCAAAACTCACCGAATTACTCCTCCCACCTTATTTTGATGTTGCCCAAGTTTTGGGCTCGAATCCGATATCTATAGGTGTAAGAAATTGGAGTATTCAAATTCGTACTCATTTGTGCCGTAATTGGAGTGGTTGGTGTATTGCATAGTTCTAGATATTGGATTTCACTCAAAACTCACCGAATGAGTCCTCTCACCTTAATATGATGTTGCCCAAGTTTTGGGCTCGATTCGAAATCCATAGGCAATAGAAATTGGACAATTCATGTTCGTACTCAGTTTGTGCCTTAAATGGTGTTGGCTGCGCAAATCTCACGGCCTGGTGCTCCGGGCCGAGGGGATATGCGTGAACACGTGATGTCCTTCTTTTGGATGCGGTACGGTTTGTGCGGGCGTGCCAGCACGGTCTCCGTGCGTCGAGATGTGATGTGGTTTGAATAAAATGGTTAAGTGGTGCGCCTGTTTGAGTTCGACTCCTAATCAAACGATTGTTGCCAAGAGAGGAACTTAGCTCGGCCGTCAGGTTCACGGCCTGAGCTACAAGGCCGTTTAGTGGTGGTGTTGACGGTGGGTTTTGGGCGGTTCTCCGTCGCGCTACTCGGAGAGCGACGGTCGTATGATATATGGGGTGAATGAGAGAGTAACAAAGGTGGTACTCCGGCGCCTTGAAAATCAAGGGTCGTATGATATATTGATGAACGGATTTTCCTTACAATCTATCACTACTCCTAGGAAAGCAAGTAAAGGTATTGAAAGTGCATTACAGGAAAATATAATTTGCTCCGTGGGAGGCTTTTGGTTTGGTGTTTGAACCCTTTGAATGTAGCTTGAGCTTGTTATTTATAGGAAGAGCTCTTGGAGGAGTAATCGAGGCTAAAAATCTGCCTGGTGGAGCCTGATCATAGCAAGTGGATAGTCCAATCGACATTTGGGATCGTGAAGCATGGTGGTTTGACTAAAAATCTGCCTGCGCTTCTGGCCGTGGGGACGCATTTAATGCCCTGGTCTGGTGGTTGGTGATCTGACCTTTAGTTGTAAGAATATTTGTAAGAATATTTGCGCCTAACCACTCTGATTTTTATCACAAAATCCTGACTTTAGTCACTTCCCTTCTTCCCTCGTGTATTAAATGCCTTTTTGCGGCTAGTGGGTTTGCCAGTTAGAGGCGTTACTTCATTAAATGAAGTGTGGGACCCTGCTGCCACATGGTGATTTGACTCTAATATCTTCGGCCGTGTCTCTTTCTTCCTTCGGCCTCGGCCAATGATGCCGCGGTCGAGGCCGAGATGATTATGCCTTCGCAGCTTTTCCTTTGTCTTTGGGAAGGCAAAACACCTGACGGAACGCCACGTTCCAGCTCATGAATAGGTGCTAGGGCCGAGAGGAATCCCCTTCGGTCGTTTTTACGACCGTGATTTATTAGGCACAAACATGGCCCCCACATCCCCGGATTCTTCGGTCTCGCCGCAGGTAGGGGCCGAATGGATTCCAGGGGATGAACCCTTTGCATTCCCTCTGAAGTGATTGATAGTTGGTGCCTTAAATGCGCAGGTCGTCGGCGCATTTAATGCACAAGAACGTCGTTTGGGCCATTATTGCCCTGATTCGGTCTCGTCAAATGAAAAGACGGCCTCTGGGCTTTCAACACGTCATCGCGCACTTGAGCACACTGTCAGACCATTACGTCTCTCGAGAGAGCCACGCCCTTTCGTTTCGAATTCTAGCGCCAATATAAAAACCCAAACTTCTTCGTTTTTCTTTACGCTATCAGAATTTTCAGACACCCAAACTCTGCCAAACTGTTCTCTCAACCCTTCAATCCTCTTTGACCTCCAAATCTTAGCATTCAATCTCCTTCTGCCCAGTTACTTCCTTGTTAGTAACCAACGTCTCCAGTCGTTTCTTCTACATCTCTCAGAAAGCTCTCGAACTCTTTGCCCTTTTTCCTGAGTTTTTTTGGTTCCCTACTTCACTCCTGTTTCAATGGGCTCCAGCACTTCTACTCACTGTTGAAGCTCGCTCCCAGGTCTTCCAGACTGGTTTCGAAGACATCTGCCGAGAAATCCAAGGCTTGGTTCTTCCTAACATCATCACGCCTTGGGCCGATGACGACGGTGCTGCCAGCGACTCTTGTCTCCTCGGCCCTTCCTTGGATGGTGACATGCCAGAAAGGCTGGCAGTCCATTTGAAGGACAAATTGGTGGATCTCTCGGCTTTTGACCAGGGAGACTACCAAGACTGGAATGTCATGCGACCGCAGCAGCAATGGCCGACCGTGACCCCAGACTGGGAAAAATGGCTGCCGAGGATGGAGCATTTCTTCGCCCAACAATGGAAGAATCAAGGGATCTACCACCTGATCAAACTCTTCGACCGGCCGATTACCATGGACCGGTCGCTCCTGGCTGCAGCTCTCAGTTTTTGGTCTTCGGCCACAAACACGATGAATCCGCGGTTCGGCAAGATGACGCCGACCGTGTATTGCACAGTTCTAGCGATTGGATTTCACTCAAAACTCACAAAATGACTCCACCCGCCTTATTAAGCCCAGGTCTTGGGCTCGAAATCTGAAATCCATAGGCCATGGAAATTGGACAATTCAAGTTCATACTAAGTTTGTGCCTTAAATGGAGTGGTTGGTGTATTGCATAGTTTTAAAGATTGGGTTTCACTCAAAACTTACCGAAACGACTCCTCCCACCTTATTATGATGTTGCAAAAGATTTGGGCTCGAATCGAAATCAATAGGTGCAAGAAATTGGTCAATTCAAGTTCGTACTCAGTTTGTGCCTTAAATGGACTGGTTGGTGTATTGTGTAGTTCTAGCGATTGAATTTCACTCAAAACTCAACGAATGACTCCTCCCACCATATTATGATGTTGCCCAACTTTTGGGCTCCAATTTGAAAATCTGTAGGCCATACAAATTTGACAATTCAAGTTCGTACTCCGTTTGTGCCTTAAATGGAGTGGTTGGTGTATTGCATAGTTTTAGTGATTGGATTTCACTCAAAACTCACCGAATGACTCCACCCACCTTATTATGATGTTGCCCAAGTTTTGGGCTCGATCCAAAATCAATAGGGGTAACAAATTGGACAATTCAAGTTCGTACTCAGTTTGTGACTTAAATGGAGTGGTTGGTGTATTGCATAGTTCTAGCGGTTGGATTCCACTAAAAAACTCCCGAAAGACTCCTCCCACCTTATTATGATATTGCCCAAGTTTTGGGCTGCAATCGAAATCCATAGGCCACAGAAATTGGACAATTCAACTTTGTACTCAGTTTGTGCCTTAAACTGAGTGGTTGGTGTATTGCCTAGTTCTAGCAATTGGATTTCATTCAAAACTCACCGAATGACTCCTCCCACCTTATTATGATGTTGCCCAAGTTTTGGGCTCGATCCGAAAACCATAGGCCATAGAAATTGGACAATTCAAGTTCGTACTCACTTCGTGCCTTAAATGGAGTGGTTGGTGTATTGCATAGTTCTAGCGATTGGATTTCACTCAAAACTCACCGAATGACTCCTCCCACCTTATTATGATGTGGCCCAAGTTTTGGGCTCGAATCGAAATCCATAGGCCCTAGAAATTGGACATTTCAAGTTCGTACTAAGTTTGTGCCTTAAATTGAGTGGTTGGTGTATTGCATAGTTCTACCGATTGGATTTCATTCAAAATTCACCGAATGACTCCTCCCACCATATTATGATGTGTCCCAAGTTTTGGGATCGAATCCGAAATCCATAGGTGTAAGAAATTGGACAATTCAGGTTCGTCCTGAGTTTGTGCGTTAAATGGAGTAGTTGGAGTATTGCGTAGTTCTAGCGATTGGATTTCACTCAAAACTCACTGAATGACTCCTCCCACCTTTTTCTAATGTTGCCCAAGTTTTGGCCCCGAAACCGAAATCAATAGGAGTAAGAAATTATACAATTCAAGTTCGCACTTAGTTTGTGCCTTAAATGGAGTGGTTGGTGTATTGCATAGTTCAAGAGATTGGATTTCACTCAGAACTTACCGAATGACTACTCCCACATTATTATGATGTTGCCCAAGTTTGGGGCTCGAATCGAAATTCATAGGCCATAGAAATTGAACAATTCAAGTTCGTACTCAGTTTGTGCCTTAAAGGGAGTGGTTGGTGTATTGCATAGTTATAGCGATTGGATTTCACTCAAAACTCACCGACTGACTCCTCCCACCTTATTATGATGTTTCCCAACTTTTGGGATCGAATCCGAAATCCATAGGTGTAAGAAATTGGACAATTCAAGTTCGTACTCAGTTTGTGCCTGAAATTTAGTGGTTGGTGTGTTGCATAGTTCTAGCGATTGGATTTCATTCAAAACTCGTCGAATGACTCCTCCAACCTTATTATGACGTTGCCCAAGGTTTGGGCTCGAATCGAACATCTATAGGCCATAGAAATTGGACAATTCAAGTTTTTACTCAGTTTGTGCCTTAAATGGAGTGGTTGGTGTATTGCATAGTTCTAGTGATTTGATTTCACTCAAAACTCACCGAATGACTCCTCCCACCTTATTATGATGTTGCCCAAGTTTTGGGCTCCAATCGAAATCCATAGGCTATAGAAATTGGACAATTCAAGTTCGTACTCATTTTATGCCTTAAATGGAGTGGTTGGCGTATTGCATAGTTCTAGCGATTGGATTTTACTCCAAACTCACCGAATGACTCCTCCCACATTATTATGATTTTGCCCAAGTTTTGGGCTGAAATCCGAAATCCATAGGCCATAGAAATTGGATAATTCAAGTTCGTACTCAGTTTGTGCCTTAAATGGAGTGGTTGGTGTATTGCATATTTCTAGCGATTGGATTTCACTCCAAACTCGCCGAAAGATTCCTCCCACCTTATTATGATGTTGCCCAAGCGATCCGAAATCCATAGGCCACAGAAATTGGACAATTCAAATTCGTACTCCGTTTGTTCCTTAAACGGAGTGGTTGGTGTATTGCCTAGTTCTAGCAATTGGATTTCACTCAAAACTCACCGAATGACTACTCCCACCTTGTTATGATGTTGCCCAAGTTTTGGGCTAGATCCGAAAACCATAGGCCATAGAAATTGGACAATTCAAGTTCGTACTCACTTCGTACCTTAAATGGAGTGGTTGGTGTATTGCATAGTTCTAGCAATTGGATTTCACTCAAAACTCACCGAATGACTCCTCCCACCTTATTATGATGTGGCCCAATTTTTGGGCTCGAATCGAAATCCATAGGCCATAGAAATTGGACATTTCAAGTTCGTACTAAGTTTGTGCCTTAAATGGAGTGGTTGGTGTATTGCATAGTTGTACCGATTGGATTTCATTCAAAATTCACCGAATGACTCCTCCCACCATATTATGATGTTTCCCATGTTTGGGATGGAATCCGAAATCCATTGGTGTAAGAAATTGGACAATTCAGGTTCGTCCGAGTTTGTGCGTTAAATGGAGTGGTTGGAGTATTGCGTAGTTCTAGCGATTGGATTTCACTCAAAAGTCACTGAATGACTCCTCCCACCTTTTTCTGATGTTGCCCAAGTTTTGGCCCCGAAATCCGAAATCAATAGGAGTAAGAAATTATATAATTCAAGTTCGCACTCAGTTTGTGCCTTAAATGGAGTGGTTGGTGTATTGCATAGTTCTAGAGATTGGATTTCACTCATAACTTGCCGAATGACTACTCCCACATCATTATGATGTTGCCCAAGTTTGGGGCTCGAATCGAAATTCATAGGCCATAGAAATTGGACAATTCAAGTTCGTACTCAGTTTGTGCCTTAAAGGGAGTGGTTGGTGTATTGCATAGTTCTAGCGATTGGATTTCACTCAAAACTCACCAACTCGACTCCTCCCACCTTATTATGATGTTTCCCTACTTTTGGGATCGAATCGAAATCCATAGGTGTAAGAAATTGGACAATTCAAGTTCGTACTTCAGTTTGTGCCTGAAATGTAGTGGTTGGTGTGTTGCATAGTTCTAGCGATTGGATTTCATTCAAAACTCATCGAATGACTCCTCCAACCTTATTATGACGTTGCCCAAGTTTTGGGCTCGAAATCGGACATCTATAGGCCATAGAAATTGGACAATTCAAGTTTTTACTCATTTGTGCCATAAATGGAGTGGTTGGTGTATTGCATAGTTCTGGCGATTGGATTTCACTCAAAACTCACCGAATGACTCCTCCCACCTTATTAAGATGTTGCCCATGTTTTGGGCTCAATCGAATTCCATAGGTGTAAGAAATTGGACAATTCAAGTTCGTACTCAGTTTGTGCCTTAAATGGAGTGGTTGGTGTATTGCATTGTTCTAGCAATTGGATTTCACTCAAAACTCACCGAATGACTCCTCCAATATTATTATGATGTTACCCAAGTTTTGGGCTCGATGCGAAATCCATAGGCCATAGAAATTTGACAATTCAAGTTCGTACTCAGTTTGTGCCTTAAATGGAGTGGTTGGTGTATTGCATAGTTCTAGCGATTTGATTTCACTCAAAACTCACCGAATGACTCCTCCAACCTTATTATGATGTTGCCCAAGTTTTGGGCTCGAATCCAAAATCAATAGGGGTAAGAAATATACCAATTCAAGTTCGTACTCAGTTTGTGCCTTAAATGGAGTGGTTGGTGTATTGCATAGTTTTAGTGATTGGATTTCACTCAAAACTCACCGAATGACTCCACCCACCTTATTATGATGTTGCCCAAGTTTTGGGCTCGAATCCAAAATCAATAGGGGTAAGAAATAGGACAATTCACGTTCGTACTCAGTTTGTGCCTTAAATGGAGTGGTTGGTGTATTGCATAGTTCTAGCGATTGGATTTCACTCAAAACTCACCGAATGACTCCTCACAACTTATTATGATGTTGCCCAAGTTTTGGGCTCAATCCGAAATCAACAGGTGTGTTGGCATTAAAACTGAACGGATAGAGTTGAGTGCAACTTACAAGTGATGTGGACGATCTAGAGATCGATTGAGTGTTAGACGCGGATTCTTCCTGTCCTTGGATGCTGATCCTGAATAGATGGAAACCGAGACTCGTAAGTTCTATGGAACCGGTGTGGAACCAGCCTAAGACCCTCCAATACCAAAGTAAGTTTGTTTTCTAAGAGCTTTTTTGCTGACAATATATTTAGCATAAAAGTCAAGCTGAAAGTCTTACCCTTGTATTGTATTGAAGGGTCCTTTTTATAGAGGGCATTTGGTATGCTCTTAGTACTCAATTTCGATGTGGGACTCGTGGAGAGGGCCCTATGAGGTTGACACGAGTCCTTAGATATTTCAGGCGGGCCCTTCGAGGTTGATTCTCTGGAGAATCGGTAGGGGTACCGATTGTGAACTCTGCTAGGCGGTATCGACCGTTCGCTGCTTGAGGCAATATCATCGGGAGCCGAGACCGATTGTTCGGAGCCTTAGGCACTTAGGGAGTTTCACTAATCCATGTGTCACTGAATGAGTGGAGGGTCAGATATGGTACAAACAGGAGTCCCCAAGTTACCGATTGAGAAGCGACTTCTTGGTTGGGGACTTGAATATGTCTTCGGCATTCTGGTAGGACACGATGGTCTCATTTTTGCCGATGGTGGCATGTAGTCCCCCAAGTGCCCCATCGAGTGAGCTTGGAAAAGAGACGGCATGATGTACCGAATGGTCCGAGAGGTGTGTAGGCCTGTTTTTAGGAACGCCTGCTGTTCGGTACGAGAGGTGAGTGAGAACTCATCGATGTACGTCTGCCGTTCGGCGCGAGAGGTGAGTGAAAACTCATCGATGTGTGCCTGCCGTTCGGCACGAGAGGTGGGTGAAAACTCATCGTTGTGCGCCTGCCGTTCGGCACAAGAGGTGAGTGAAAACCCATCAATGTGCGCCTGCCGTTCTGCACAAGAGGTGAGTGAAAACTCATCAATGTGCACCTGCCGTTCGGCACAAGAGGTGAGTGAAAACTCATCAATGTGCGCCTGCCGTTCGGCGCGAGAGGTGAGTGAAAACTCATTGTTGTGCTCCAGCCGTTCGGCACAAGAGGTGAGTGAAAACCCATCAATGTGCGCCTGCCGTTCGGCACAAGAGGTGAGTGAAAAACTCATCAATGTGCGCCTGCCGTTCGGCACAAGAGGTGAGTGAAAACTCATCAATGTGAGCCTGCCGTTCGGCACAAGAGGTGAGTGAAATCTCATCGATGTGCGCCTGCCGTTCGGCACAAGAGGTGAGTGAAAACTCATCAATGTGCGCCTGCCGTTCGGCACAAGAGGTGAGTGAAAACTCATCAATGTGCGCCTGCCGTTCGGCACAAGAAGGTGAGTGAATAGACCGGTCGGGCCTTCCGGCTTCAGGCTGCGAATAAGTTTGTAGAGTTTTTGTTTTTCAAGTGTTTGTAGGTTCGGCATATACTAAACTTTTGATGTGTTGCAGGCTGATATGGAGATGTGGCCCTGCGTGAAGCGAGCCGTGAATGCTGCCGAACGGTACCAAAAGAAATTCGAGGAGGGCCGTTCGAAGATTGCCGAAGCCGGTAAGCTCCTTCAGGAAGCCGATCGACGTGCCGAGGAGAACGCTGCAAAGATAGCTGAACTCGCGTCGAAGCTTGCCGCGATCGAGGCGAAGACGGCGGTGAAGGTGGCAATGGATGCGGCCGAGCGGTCACAGGCGAAGGAGCTGGAAGAGGCCAGGGCGAAGGCTGTGGCGGAGTACCGAAGGACGAAGGCGTTCACGCTGCTGGTGGACAAGGAAGTCATGGAACAATGTGACGACCTTGTCTACCGGTTCAAACGGTATAATGCCGATAAAAAGCTGAACCTGAACTTCCTCCGGGATCCGCCGCCGTTGCCTGAGGGTGTCACCGAAGAGGCGGTAGAGGCGTATAAGGGAGAGGATGCCGAAGTTGAGGACGACCAGGAGACCGACTCTAGTAGTGAAGAGGAGGAGGGCCATCCCTGCACCAACCTCGGCTGGTAGGACCTGCCGCGCGAACCTAGGATGCTGATGCCGGTGTTGTGACAGCTGATGCCGAACCTCCAGTAGCTTAGTCTTGTTTTTATTTAACTTAACTTTTGTTAGTGTTTTTGAACAATGCCGAATGGCCATTTTTGTTAAGATACAGCCCTTGATGGCTTTTTATTTATTTATTTATCCAAGTTTACTTTTATTCGGTTTATTTTGAAATGTCCTATTCTACTATAAGTATGCATGTCGTAGGTAATATATTCTGAATATAGTATTGCCGTCGTGACGTTACTGTTTGTATAGAATAGGAGTTGTAAAAATTTAATGCCGATTACAAAGGTGACGACCAAAGGTACAGTAGCTTTGTACAAAAGTGATGGCCGAAGGTACCGTCACTTGAAGTAATATTTCAAATGTTCCACGTTCCATGGATGAGCAAGGGTTTGGCCATCGGTACCGCGCAATCGGTAAGTTCCCGGTCGGGAGACGGTGACGACTTCATAAGGACCTTCCCATGAAGGGCCAAGGGTGCCTTCGTTGGAGTCCTTGGTGGCGAGAGAAACTTTGCGTAAAACCCAGCCCCCCAGTTTGAACGATCGGCGTTTGACGAGTGAATCATAGTATCGGGAAGTCCTCTGTTTGTAGGCGGCATTCCGAAGAGAGCTTGTGAATGTTGAGTGCAAGAGCGCGTCTCATTTTGCTCTGGTGTGTAAGATGCCGTTCGACACGTGGGTGCATTGATTTCGACTGGGACGACAGCTTCGGTACCGAAAGCAAGGGAACGCGTTTCGCCAGTCGACCGTCGGTAGGAAGTGTTGATGGCCCATAATGCTTCCGAGAGACGGGTCAGGCCAGGCTCCTTCAGCTGTCCCAAGTTTCTTCTTTAGTGTCTTCTTGATGATCTTGTTAATGGCTTCTACCTGGCCGTTTGATTGTGGGTGTGCTGGAGATGCGAAGAACAAGTTGATGTTGAATCGGTGGCATAGGTGCCGAACTGAGAAGAATCGAATTGTTTTCCGTTGTTGGTGATGATTGCGTTCGGTAGGCCGAAGTGACAAATTATGTTCTTCCATACGAAATGTTCGAACTCTGGCTACAGTGATGGTTGCCAATGCTTCGACCTCGGTCCACTTTGTCAAGTAGTCGACGGCGACGATGGCGAATTTAAGCTGTCCCTTTCCTTGTGGGGTCATGCACCGAAGCAACGGTAAGGAATGACCGCGGTGATAGAGAATCTAATTCAAAAGGAGGTATCGCACCGATCGGCGGAGAGTCTTAGCCTGGGCCTTGTCATTCTGGTAACGTTCTGCTTGTGAGGTAAGCGTGGATTGGATCCATCGAGCTTGGATCCTGCCGACGGCATGTACCTCGGTTTCAATGGTGCTACGCCGAGCGAGGATTTCGATCAGCACGTGGTGGCCTACGTTGTCGTCGATTGCCGATGCCAGGCGTGACAAGGCATCTGGGGATCTGTTGAACCTGACACGCGGCAAAGTGGTGGAGCAATCGGAGGGCGTGTGTCAAGTAGGCAGCCATCGAAGTATCCTTGGCTTCGAATTCAGTAAGTACCCTGGTTAACGACAAGTTGTGAGTCGCTACATATCTTGAGTTGTGTACTACCCAGTTCTTTCAGGGAGCCGAAGGCCTGCCAAAGGGCTTCGCACTCGGCTTCGTTGTTGGAAGCCTGGAATTGGAAGCGAATGGCATATTCGATGGTGGTTTGGTCAGGGGCTTTTAGTACTAAGCCGGCTCCGCTGCCTTGTCGGTTGGACGAGCCGTCTACATAGAGAGTCCACAGGGGAATTGATGGATTAAATGTTCCTTCGGTCGGATGGGCGGCCGGTGCTGCCGAAGCTAGTTCGGGGGCGATATCTTCCGGATATGCTTCGTGGGACGTAGTCATCTCGGAGATGAAATCAACTACGGCTTGTCCCTTCTCGGTAGGCCGAGGGTGATAGTGGATGTCGAATTCGCTGAGCTCGATGGCCCATTTGACTAGCCGACCTGATGTCTCCGGCCTCTAGTATTTGGCGTAGAGGCTAATTGGTGAGAACGGTAATGCTGTGATCCTGAAATATGGCCGAAGCTTGCGTGCTGAGAGGACGAGAGCGTAGGCGAGCTTTTCGAGCTCAGGGACCGAATCTCGGCATCTTGCAGGGCATGGCTAGTATAGAAAATTAGGAGTTCTATGTCGTTCGGCTTGCGAATGAGCACGGAACTGAGTGCCGTTGCCGAAACCGATAGGTAGAGAATGAGTTCTTCACCGGGAAAAGGGGTGGATAATAGGGGCGCTCTGCTCATGTAGGCCTTAAGGTCTTGGAAGGCTCGATCGCATTCGGTAGTCCAGACAATCTGTCGTTTGCTTCCTTTGAGGGCCTTGAAGAATTGGGCACACCGATCTGTAGCTTTTGATATGAATCGGGCCAGAGCGGCGATGCGCCCAGTGAGACCTGTGGATATCTTTCTGCGTCCTCGATATCTGCATGTCGAGCAATGCCTTGATTTTTTCAGGGTTGGCCTCAATGCCTCATTGGCTGATCATGAAGCCAAGAAATTTGCCCGAGGAGACGCTGAAGGCACATTTGTTTGGGTTGAGGCGCATGTTGTACTTCATTAAGACGCCGAACATAAGAGAAAGGTTTTGGAGATGACTATCGGCAGTTTTTCTTTTAACGAGCATGTCGTCCACATACACTTCCATCGAAGTGCCTATGAGTTCAGAGAAGATTTTGTTGACTAATCGCTGGTATGTTGCCCAGCGTTCTTCAAGCCGAACGACATGACATTGTAACAGGTAAAGTCCTTTGTCGTTTATGTTCGCGATCGGCAGGGCTCATGAATATCTGGTTGTAGCCAGAGTATGCATCCATAAAACTGAGAAGTTCGTGGCCTGCCGTGGCGTCTACCATCTGATCGATCCTTGGCAAAGGAAAACAGTCTTTTGGGCAAGTCTTTTTTAAATCGTTATAGTCTTGACACATTCTCCAGGCGCGTTCGATTTTTTGACCAAGACCGAATTTGCCAACCAAATTGGGTATGCAACTTCCTGGATGAAGCCGATTGTTTGCAATTTCTCCACCTCGAGCCTCATTGCTTCGTACCGTTCGGCATAGTAGGCTCGCCGTTTCTGCCCGATGGCTTTCATTTTTGTGAGCGCCGTCCTGCCGATGATGGTGTTGTATGTCGTTGGGCAATCGACTATCAGAAAGTGAGTGTAGATGATCGTTCGTCTGGGGATAGTTTCGACGGGGAACGGGAGCTGGACACTGCCGATCGGTTCAACCACATCACCAGAAAAGCTTAGGAGAAGGGTGATCCTTTGTTCAGATGTTGAGGATCTATACCGAGGGCATTAAAAGCGTCGGCAAATAGTACATTGACCGAACTGCGGTGTCTATGAGGATTCGGCCCACATCGAAGTTCTGAAATATCGGCTCGTATGATCATGGGATCGGAGTGGGGGAAGATGATGCCTCGTTCTTCCTCTTCAGAAAAGGTGATGAGGCGTTCGACAATTTTACGAAGCGCGATGCATGATTCGGTATCGTGGCCGTTGTATTGGTGGTATCGACAGAAGACTCATGTGTCCTTCTCGTTTTTCCGAGGGAGCTTGCGGTTGTTCGGCTTCGGTATCATCTGATTTTCTATCAGGAGGACGTGCTCGTAGGTGGTGTTGAGCAAAGTGAAAATTTCCTCTGGCCGATTCCTCTTCGGATCTTCGAAGTTGCTTCGTCTTCGGAATCCTTGCCCCTTTTGTTACTGCCCTGCCGATCTTGGAAGTTGTCCTTCCGCTTGTTTCTTGCTTCGTAAGGAGTAGAGGCAAGGGGTGCCGCTCGGTGGGGGGCCTAATTTTCGTCCGATTTGCTGGGAATCGGTCATAGTTTTGTGTCGAAGGCCGATCGGCCGTTGCTCGCTTTGCTTGGTGGTGCCGAAGCCGATCCTTTGGAGTTGAAATGTTCGGCCTTGGCGTGGATAGCTGCCTGTTTCATCAGCTCCGTGTAGGTGGTCCAGTTGCTGTTGTGAACTAGGTAGCGAACTGAGATGACCGAAGGCCACTTTTAAAAGCACCAAAGGCTGCCCTATTGTCAGTTTCAGGGCATCGGGAATATTCATGGCTGAACCTAGCCGCATATTCTCTCAAGGGCTAGTTGTCTTGTTGCCGAACGGTATAAAGGTCGTCGGCAGAATACAAGCGATCGGTCTGAATCATAAAATGGTTGAGGAAGGTTTGTTTCAACTGATTCGAAAGAATCAACCGTACCTGGTTCCAATCGGTAAAACCAATTAAGGGCGCTCCGGCCAGGGGTGGAGGGGAACAGTAAGCATTGGCCTTCGTCGGTGAGCCCTTTGCAACCCAAAGCCGATTGAAAGGTATGAATGTGAGTTACAGGGTCTTCCACCCCTGAGTAGAACGATATCCGGAGTGCTTGGACCTTCTTTTCATGTCTGAACTTTCGGATGCGATTGGTGAATGGTCCTGGTTATACCTTTCCCCACGTTGGTGTCCGAGCTTGGTTCTGTTATTCCTAAATGCGGTTCATCTTCTGGAGGAGAAGACGGATGGTGGGATCGGTGGAGGGGAGATCATCACCGAAAGGTTCTATTGCTCGGTTCTCTGTGTGTCGGCCAGCATTATGGCCTTGAGTCTCTCGATTTGCTATTCGGCTGGAGTTTCTCTCATAGCCTCCAGTATGCCGATCGTTTTCTCATTCGATCGGTGGCTATGGTGCTCTTTTGAAGGTCCTGCGATCGGTGGGAGATTGTGTTCCCTGGTGAAGTTGGAACATAGTCTGATTCGTCCGTTTCTTCCAGGCCGATCTCGTCGTACCTTTGGCGTATGGAGGATTTTGGTCCGAGTGCCTCCAGACGTCGATCGTTGAGTTTTGCTTGGATCGGGATGGGCGAAGGCTGTCGCTCTTTGCGCTGATCGTTGATCCTATCACGACAATCGGAGTAAACTTGATATTCTGGGTGACGCTCCTTTGGGGAGGGTACGACAGCCTTCGGGAGGCAGATGGCTTGCCTGTGGCTTGCTGCTTCCCTCTATCCTGAGCGTTGGGCTTCCGCACACTTTTCAACGACTTTTCCTGCTGAAGCTGCATGGTTCGTTCCAGACCGTTCCTGCAACTGGGTTGAGTGTGTTTGCTGATCATGCAGTTGCCTCTGGGTGTCATCAAGTTTAGAGGCGAGGATATTGTCGTGCTCCTGCATTCTTGCCATTTCCTGTTGTAGAGTTTCCATGCGAGCCTCCATAGTGTTTGGCCGAACAAGCGTTTCTGGACGTGGTGTGTGAAGCAGGGGAGCAGGACTTGGCTCGTCACCGATGCCGAGGATGGGGCCATCGGCAGGGAGGAACGAAGATGGACTCATTTTTTGGTCTAGAGCTTTGAGATATGGGTTGATCGATAAGCGATTCCCACGGGCGGCGCCACCCGTTGGCACTAAAACTGAACGGATAGAGATGAGTGCAACGTACAAGTGATGTGGACGATCTAGAGATTGATTGAGTGCTAGACGCGGATTCTTCCTGTCCTTGGATGCTGATCCTGAATAGAAGGAGCCGAGACTCGTAAGGTCTATGGAACCGGTGGAACCAGCCTAAGACCCTCCGGTTTGTTTTCTAAGAGCTTTTGCTGCTGACAATATATTTAGCATAAAAGTCTAGCTGAAAAGGCTTACCCATATATTGTAGTGAAGGGGCCTTTTTATAAAGGGCATTTGGTATGCTCTTAGTACTCAATTTCGATGTGGGACTCGTGAGAGGGCCCTATGAGGTTGACACGAGTCCTTAGATATTTCGGGCGGGCCCTTCGAGGTTGATTCTCGAGAAATCGGTAGGGGGTACCGATTGTGGACTCTGCAAGGCGATATCGACCGTTCGCTGCTTTGAGGCAATATCAACGGTAGCCGATACCGATTGTTCGGAGCCTTGGGCACTTGGGGAGTTTCACTAATCCACGTGTCACTAAATGAGTGGAGGGTCAGATATGGTACAAACAAGGTGTAAGAAATTGGACAATTCAAGTTCGTACTCAGTTTGTGCCTTAAATTGAGTGGTTTTTTTGTTTTGCATAGTTCTAGCGATTGGATTTCACCCAAAACTCACCGAATGACTCCTCCCACCTTATTACGATGTTACCCAAGTTTGGGGCTGAAATCCGAAATCAATAGGTGTAAGAAATAGATCAATTAAAGTTCGTACCCAGTTTGTGCCTCAAATTGATTGGTTTTTTGTATTGCATAGTTCTAGCGATTTTGTTTCACTCAAAACACACCGAATGACTCCTCACACCTTATTATGATGTTGCCCAAGTTTGGGGCTCCAATCCGAAATCCATAGGCCATAGAAATTGGACAATTCAACTTCGTACTCAGTTTGTGCCTTAAATGGAGTGGTTGGTGTATTGCATAGTTCTAGCGATTGGATTTCACTCAAAACACACCGAATGACTCCTCCCACATTATTATGTTGTTGCCCAAGTTTTGGGCTTGATCCGAAATCCATAGGCCATAGAAATTGGACAATTCAAGTTCGTACTCTGTTTGTGCCTTAAATGGAGTGGTTGGTGTATTGCATAGTTCTAGCGATTGGATTTCACTCAAAACTCACCGAATGACTCCACCCGTCTTATTATGTTGTTGCCCAAGTTTTGGGCTCGAAATCCGAAATCCATAGGCCATAGAAATTGGACAATTCAAGTTCGTACTCTGTTTGTGCCTGAAATGGAGTGGTTGGTGTATTGCATAGTTCTAGCGATTGGATTTCACTCAAAACTCACCGAATGACTCCTCTCACCTTTTTATGATGTTGCCCAAGTCTTGGGCTAGATCCGAATTCAATAGGTGTAAGAAATTGGACAATTCAAGTTCATACTCAAGTTGTGCCTTAAATGGAGTGGTTGTTGTATTGCATAGTTCTAGCGATTGGATTTCACTCAAAACTCACCGAATGACTCCTCCCACCTTATTATGATGTTGCCCAAGTTTTGGGCTCAATCCGAAATCCATAGGCCATAGAAATTGGACAATTCAAGTTCGTACTCTGTTAGTGCCTTAAATGGAGTGGTTGGTATATTGCATAGTTCTAGCGATTGGATTTCACTCAAAACTCACCGAATGACTCCACCCGTCTTATTATGTTGTTGCCCAAGTTTTGGGCTCGATTTGAAATCCATAGGCCATAGAAATTGGACAAATCTAGTAAGTATGTGTATATCTCTATTCTTAGTATTTGATTCCTTTCATGAGATCTAACCAAAACTTGTGCTTCTATTTCATACACTCACTTATGCTTTCTTCAGAGAATTAAACCATTGGTTCTGAGTGATTGAGTGTTATCTGTGAGAATTAGAGTTGAAGCATCTTCTCTATTCAAGGTTTGAGTGTGCTTGCTTTGAAGCCGTGTGCCTTTGAGCTATAGCTTCTGTTGTGTCGTTTCAGCTGCACCAAAATGGATTCAGCTGCATCCTCAACTTGTGATACTCGCAAGTGCACGAGCCGTTTGGTAGTATAGCATATGTAAGTGCGAGGTCGATCCCACGAGGATTGGTGATTGAATGATCCAATTCGTTTCCCCTACACAAAATAGAAATGAAAAAGAAAATAAGAAATAACTCAAGCAAATAAGTTCCCAAGTTCAATTAGATTAACGGATTGATTCTAGCTAAAGTATGATTAAGCCATGGTGTTTGGTCCTAACCTTGTGTTCCTAATTCCCTAATTTGATCATTTGTTGTCTAACCTAAAATTAAGCATTAGGAACCCATTAAGCATAGAAGAACAATTTAAACAACCAAGCATGTATCTAATCCATGTTGTCGAATGTCCATACATACTCTTCCTATTCATAGTTCAATTCGAATTAAAGCATGATGTCTACTCTTAATTCAAACCAAGATAGCTAACATGCAAGCCTAAATGGTGATCAATCATTCAAACTAGCATATTAACTTATAAGCATAATGAATAAGAACAAAAACCATAATTGAAACTTGGAAACTAATCAAACTTGAAACTAAATAAAAGAATTTACATAACAATGAAAAGTAAAGTGGAACTAAGAAAAACTTAAGGAGAATTTCAGAACAAAGATTTCATTACAACAATTGAAAACTAGAAAGAGAAACTAAGAGAATTTGAGGAAGAGAAGGGAGGGGAGCTCTAGAGAAGTGTTTGAGAGCTCCCCCCTTGGGGGTGTTTTTTGAAGCTTGAAGACTTCTCTATTTATAATGCTAAGAGGGAGGAACATCATGATGAATTCCAACACCACAATTCCTCTTTTAATACAATCCATAACTCCCACATCATCTTGTCTATGTTAGTGTGGTTGGAATAAATCTCATCCCATACTTCTTTTGCTGCTGCACCTCAAGCTTTCCTCACATGGGTTCAAAGGTGTTTAGTTGTGGTTGCCTTTTGCTGCCAACCCATGTGGTCTTCTTTTGGTTGCTGAACAAAAACGAGTTTTCTGAACCAGGCTTGGTGTAGGAAGGCTAGAGGTTTCAACACATATCCAATGGGCTCAAATTTGGATATGTTGTAGTCAACATCCATTGGAACAAGTTTCATGAAGATCTTCACCTCATCCGAGCACCAGAGCATGCTGATCCAAGGCCAAGAAGTTGACCTACGAAAATGAACAAAAACAGAATTTATAACCAATAAAGCACTTTTATTTCATTTTCATTCTAACCAAGATAAAATCTATGAAAACACCAAAAGAAAGTAAAAAGCTACAAAATGTCAAGAACTAACTCAAAATGTTAGGTGAATAACATGATAAATCATGTGTAAAAATGAACCGAACAAACTTCCCAAACTTATATTTTGCTAGTCCTCGAGCAAAACAACACAAAACAAGAAGTTAACTAAACCACTTCCGCAGGTAACTCGATTGCATTGAGCGTATGCAACAAGCCTTTAAACCTCTAGGCATCCCTAGTAGGAGGAGTTGTGTCTCCTGATGGTTTAACAATACAATACCCACAAACGTTTTACTGACTCTGTAAAACAAAGTAATTAGAAAACTTAAAAAATTGTGTTAGTCCTTTAAGCAAAACAACAAAAATAAAAATAAAATAAATAAATAAATAAAAGAAATAAAAACAAAACAAAAAAAAAAGACTCAAAACAATCTTCCTGAACATTTTCTGAAGAGAAATGACTCATGCACATGACTCAAAAGTTTTAACAATAAAAGCTCAATTTCAGACATTATTCACAAAGCGGCAAAGTTCAAAACACAACATGCTCAAAGTGTGGTAGTATGATAGCCAAATGCAACAAATTTTCCAATCTTAGTTTTCACACAATTTCAAAAATCATACAAAGCACAAATTCAACTTCAAATCTCACCAAAGTTGTCCTCTCACAAATGAATCACTCAGAACAGGGTACAATGCATCACTCAGTTATAAACATGAGATTAGAGTTAAACCATAAAGGACTTAACTCAAAATTGGAAGATGAAGAACTTGCATTAATATGATCTCAAGAAGGATGCCAAACACTTAAAAGTAAGAAAATGCATGCAATTCAACCACATGACATTTAAGATCAATTTAGGTCTTTAAGATAAGTTGTAATGGGGCCAAGGGTGTAAGGTGAATAAGAAATGAAAGGTATGGATAATACAAAGTCCAAGGAACTCAAAAATGTAAGAGCATAAAAAAAATTGTTTACAAGACTTCGAATCATCATGATTAGATTTTTTTTCTTTTACATGATCAAAACTCCTTATACCTTCATTTACATTGATTCATACTCCTTTTCTTTAATTGAACAAGCACCAATTTATTTTGAGGCCAAAAAATGAATTTTCAATCAACCACCACTTAATCACAACTTTTTTTTTTTTCCTTTTCTTTCACCAATTGAGTGAAGTTTTTTATTTATTTATTTTATTTTATGTAATATCCCTTCCCAAACTTAGCATGAAAAACACATCCGAATTAGAGCTCATGAGTTCCTTAGAAAGGTAAATATTTGATTTTCGGGCTAAGGCGAGGAAATATAATTGGTAAAATGAAAGAAAAGGTTTACTTGTAGGCTCAAAATGGTTAACAATGGAAAATCATGCTTAAGCATGCATAAGGTTAACTTGAAAGGCACAAACGATCCAAATAGGGCCTTAATATCACTTCTTAAATGTCATGAAATCAAATTGCACAAGAATGAATGACTTTTAAGTGTTCAACCAAATCAATGAATAATGAGATCAAACAACAACTTTGATGACAAGAAAATAAGAGTATGTGTATAACACTCATGAAATGAAGCACAAGGCTCAAAAGCTCACATTATATGGTTATATAAGTCTAATTTATGCTTGATACAATTCTTTAGGTCATGCAAATCCTTTAATTGGAGAATTATGAAACAAATTTCAAGTGCAAAGAAGGTTTCGAACATATCATGCTAGAAAGATGCCAAATTAATTAATTTTTTTTTTAATTTTTAATTTTGTAATAAAAATAATAATAATAAAAATAAAATGAAATCCAATTTTTATTTAAGTCATGCAAACATTTATCACAATCTCATCATAAGTGTTCGGAAAGTGACTCAAAATATATAAAAAAAAGAAAAACAAGCACGAATTTTTTTTTTTTAAATTTTTAATTTTTAAATTTAAGAAAAACCAAATTTACTTGCTAAACTCCAATACCCCCAAACCTAGAAATGAACATTGTCCTCAATGTTTAAAAATTAGGAACAAGCAATGTCATAACAAGAAATGAAAGGTACTAAAGTAAATATAAAATCACAAAACACACAAGAATTAAAATAAAATAATAAAATAATTACAAAATAAAAATTACAAAACAAACAAACAAATAAAAAAGAAACGAAACAGGTAAAGCACTCGAAAAAGAAAAGCCCTAAACAGACAATCTTACGCAAACTAAAACCCAAACGATTGAAAGCCCAACCCAAAAGAAGTTAACCCACTTTGAAACCTAAACAACGGTGAAAACCCGACCCACAAAGAAATCCGAAGCCCACACGTTTAAAATTTTTTTTTTTTGAATTTTTTTTTTATTTTATTATTTTTTAAGATGACACGTGAATTGGGAGCGCAAAGGCAGGATTTTTGAAAAGAGAGAATGTGGTCCCTGATGTCTCGGCTCCTGTGAGTCACGGGCAACAAAGTGAGGGACGTGTCACAAGCAGAGGCCCCTCACACATTCCCAAGCCAGAATTATTGGCCTCTTGGGTGAAGCGGGACGACTTTTTCACTTTGAAGGTGGTGAAAGGTGAAAATGCAATTAGGGGGGGGGGGGGGGGGTTGGGGAATGGGTGTGGCGACAAATAGAGATAAGCAGGACGACTTTTTCACTTTCAAGGCGCCGGAGCACCATCTCTCTTACTCTCTCATCCACCCCATATATCATACGACCGTCGCTCTCGAGCAACGCACCATAGCACTGCCCAAAACCCACCATCAACGCCACCGCTAAACGGCCTTGTAGCTCAGGCCGTGACTTGAGGGCCGAGATCAGTTCCTCTCTCGGCCATAATCGTTTGATTAGAAGTCGAACTCAAACAGGCGCACTACACAACCGCACCGCATCCAAAAGAAGGACGTCACGTGTTTTTTCATTTCTGTTTTTTCATATCCCCTCGGCCCGGAGCACCAGGCCGTGAGATTTGCAAAGCCAATAGCCTCCAAATCTGTTTCTCAACCTTCAAAACCATCCTTGTTGCACTTGTTTACTTCTTTCGTTTGCAATTTCAGTTTGTTCATTTCTTTCTATAATCACAAGCATTCTCACTTCAAAGTCCAATTTAATCTTGCTGCATTTGTTTTCAAACTCACTCTTGCTTTAAATTCTGTTTTAGACTTAACTTCCTACTCTCTTGAATTTGGTAATCTAAGTACATAACTAATTTTAACTTCTCAGTCCTCGTGGGTACGACCTCGTACTTGTCTTGCTATACTACTGATTGGCACGTACACTTGCGAGTTAATAAATTAACAACAAAATTTTGGCGCCGTTGCCGGGGACTGAACGAAAGTTCTTCCCTGGTTATGTGCCCAAGGTTGCCCTATTCTTTTTAGTGTTTCTAATTAATCTAATTTTCTGTTTCAAGTAGTTTATGTCTAACAGGCCATTCCTTGAACAAGTAAGGTCTTCGTTCCAACGTTCGAGATCTTTAAACGCAGGACCATCATTGCAACCCAATCGGGTGATCTCTAAAATTCAGAATCGTCTAGAAAGAGAGTTGTCGACTGCAAAAGAGCAAGCCCTTGCCACATTTACAAGTCTTGCTCTCTACACTGAATTTCCTGGTTCTTCACCTTCAAATTCGGAAGCAAGTTCAGACCAAGAAGAAGAAGAAATGATGGCTTCCATTGAGTTCATGGGAGACCTTGATATCCCAACAATTCCAGCATCCCCTTCAAGCATTTTACTGCCCACTGTAGCTCGAAACTATGAGCTTAAATCTTCTCATCTTAATATGTTACCTTCCTTTTATGGTTTACCTAATGAAGATCCATTAACTCATATAAATGATATTTTTAATGTTGTGAGTTCTTTTCCCTTGACAGGTGTGACAGAAGATCAACTTCGAATGAGAGTGTTTCCATACACTTTAAAGGATAAGGCGAAGTATTGGTTGAATTCTTTGAAGCCTGGTTCACTCACTACATGGGCTGCCATTCAAAAGAAGTTCCTGGAAAAATACTTCTCCACGCAAAAGACCGACATGCTTAGGGACAAGATCTTGTTATTTGCACAGCCAGATGATGAATCGTTTTGTGAAGCATGGGAGAGATTCAATGGGCTGCTCAATCAATGTCTTCATCATGGGATTCCATTGAAGCTTCAAATGCGTATGTTTTATAAAGGACTAACCCCTTCTAGTCATAATATTGTCACAAATTTTGCAGGTGGTTCTTATAAGACCAAGACTCCAGAAGAAACGTATGAACTCTTTGAGGGGATAGCAATGGAGACCCAACATACGGATACAAGAGGTAAACGTGTTGTTAGTAGTTCTAATGAATCTTCTAGTGTGCAGATTTCAAAACTTGAACAAAAGCTAGATACTCTTCTTGCATTGAACTCAAGAAACCCTCCGAAGGAAGTGTGTAGCATCTGTGAAACTCATGACCATGCTACCATAGCTTGTCCACTTGGGGCTGGATATCCAGAATTTGTGCAAGAGCAAGCTAAGTTGGTAAATTCGTACAACCAAGGTCCAAGAAATGATCCATACTCTCAAAGTTATAATCCAGGTTGGAGGAATCATCCAAACTTTTCATGGAGAAATACCCAGAATCAAGCAAATCCCCCTTCATTCCAAAGGCCACAACAATCATCATCATCGTTGGAAGATATAGTGAAGCAGATGGCAATCAACCAATCCAATTTTCAACAAACCACACAAGCTTCCATCTCCAAATTGGAAGTCCAATTAGGCCAAATAGCTGCGGAAATAACTCAAAGAGAGCCTGGGAAATGGCCAAGCCAAACTGTGATCAATCCAAAGAACCAAGAAGCCAAGGCCATTCATGTGCTCATATCAGGTAAGATAGTTGATAACAAAGTTGATTCTAATCTTTCAAATGATGTTGTTGTTGTAGAAAATGAAGATGAAGAGGAGGAGATCACAACTTCGGAAGGAGAACAGCCCAAAACTTCTCAATCTGATCCTAAGGCCAAATCAGGATTCTAGGAATCCAAACAATTCCAATTGCATAAAAGGGATGACAAATTCGTGCCACCACATCTTCAAAAAGACAGATACGTGCCACCCACTCCATATGTTCCACCGATTCCATTTCCAGGCCGTCTTAAGAAAGCAAAGCAAGATAAGGCTTTTAAAGAGATTTATGATATTTTCAGTAAAGTTAATATCAATTTGCCTTTGCTTGATCTTATTGAACAGATTCCTGCATATGGAAGGTTTATCAAGAACTTGAAAACTCACAAGCTCAATTTTGCTCCAAATGAAGAAGTAAAGCTCAACATGAATGTAAGTGCTGTGTTGCAAAGGAAGCTTCCACCAAAACTAGAAGATCCTAGCAGCTTTGACATTCCCATTAACATTCACTACTACAAAAAGGGCAAAAGACGACTATAAACAACGACGGTAGATCAAAAAACCGTCGTTGTTTTTTAAAAGACGACGGTAATATAAACCCGTCGTAGAAACATACTTTACACACCTAAAAAACCGGTACACGTATAGATATTTTTAAACCACGACGCACCAAATTAAAAAAGCGTCGTCTTATTACAAAGGTATTTTTGGGAGTTCAAATCTGAACCTAAAAACAACGACTGCATCTATGAAATCACCGCCGTAGAAAGTAAAGACGACGATATAAAAATAAGACGCCGTGTTAATTAATTAATAAACACGACCCAATTTTGTTAGTCAGCGACGCATAAATTCAAAGGAATCTACGACGGTTAATTACAAAAAAAGTCGCCGATTTAAATTAAGTTACCACGGCTGTAAATATAAATTTATCGACTTTTTAATTATACTATACTACGACGGTATCCATAACTCTACTGTCGCATAATTTCACTAACCACGACGGTTTGTTAAATTAACGACGTACAAATTTTTTACCATTATTCGTCTATCATTACCAGAATGAACTCTGTTCTTCATCATAATCGAACCATTATTCGTTTTTTACCATTGTTCCTCATCATAATCGAACCAGAATGAACAAAGGCAATGTTTTAGAAGTGGATGATGTGCCAATTACTCTCACAAGGAGTTTGAGGGCAAGAAGCTTGTCTCAGCCGCCAAGGAAGGTCTCAAGCTTGATGAGAGTGAAGACGAGGCAAAGAAGAAGGAAGAGTTGAGAGAGAAGTTTGAGGGACTCTGCAAGGTTGTGAAGGATGTTTTGGGTGATAGAGTGGAGAAGGTTGTGGTGTCTGACCGTGTGGTAGACTCTCCCGCTGTTTGGTGACAGGCGAGTATGGCTAGACTGCCAACATGGAAAGAATCATGAAGGCTCAGGCCTTGAGGGATAACAGAGCGGTTGGGTACATGTCGAGCAAGAAGACCATGGAGATCAACCCAGGAGAACCCCATCATGGAGGAGCTGAGAAAGAGGGTTCTCCTTCTGCAGAAAGACAATTATTTAGATGATGTGTGCGTGTTTGTGTCTTTCAGATACACACACATCAACATCCAAACTGAAAAATGAAAGCGAGGTGAGACAAAGAGGTGATGTGCCTCCAAAGAGGTGAGAAAAAGTTGAAACCCTAATTGAAAAATGAAGACGATAGAAAGACAGAAAACCCATTATTTATAAACAAATCTTATATACCACGTCGGTTTTTTTAAATTATCGACGTTTATATGATAACATAAACGTCGTTTAAAATTAAAATAAGGTCGTATAAATAAATTAACAATGACGCTATATAAAACGACGTTGTAATTTTTTGGAAAATTAATTTATTGTGTAATTAAAAAAATTACACGTCGGTATGAGTAATTAAAACGACGTGGTATTAATTTTTCACGTCGTTATTATTGAATATAAGGTCGTTGGGTAAATTGGAAAATGACGATTCATCTTTTTGAAGAAAAATGCGTCGTGTAATTCTATTTAACAACGTCGTTTCATTAAAACATAGCGTCGTGTATAGGGCAGTGTTAACACTAGCGCCGTATAATGTTTCATACTAGGGCGCATACTATTAATAGCGTCGTTTTTGTGAAACGGTTTTTTATTATTTTAAACTTTTCGGCTTCCTGACCCATACTTGCACTGTTTCCAAACCCGAGAAAAACTTTCAAGCTTCTCTCATTTTTAATTTTCAAAGAACCGTTTCAAACTTTCAAGCTTATCTCCGAGAGAAAACTTTTCGTCTTCCTCTCCTCTTCGTCTTCATCTCTGAACTGAAACACCAAACTCCAGGAGAAAGCTTTCATTGCAAGCAAAGGGAAAGCATTTCTGGAAGGATTTTTGTTCCTGTTTTGCATGCGCATATCATTTTCATTTTTTTAAATCTTTTTACATTTTTTCTTTCCAAGTTTGATAAAATTTGCAGACAAAGACGGAAAGTTTCCAAGTTTGAACACAACTCTGGTTCTTTTACTTCAACTAAATAAGACGACGGTGGCTTGTTATTTACGTGGTTAGATTTATAGACCACGACGGTTCGTCAGTCACCCTAGCGTCGTGTGAAAGTGTTCTTCGTTGTTTTTTAAAATGATATTCTTTTTTTGTATTTGATTTTTAAGGATATATTCATTGCAGGTTTGATTTCTCTGAACAATGGTTTTTGTTTCGAAAATCTTTTTAATTATTTTTCTGTTAAAAATATTTTACGTTTTTCCTAATTTGTTTTTGTGGTATAGACGACGGTATATTAATATTTACGTCGTTTGTTTCATCTTCTAACATAGAACCAGCCAGCACGGCAACTATTTCTGAGGAGCCAAAGTCAGGTCGGGGTATGAGCACAATGCCCCGTGTTGTGAAGAGAAAATTTCAGAAAATCAAGCCTGTTGTTGAGTACAATGAAGAAGGGAAACCATGTGGCCTTGCACATAGTGAGATGCAGTCCTACATTGGTGTGTTGGCACGCTCCAGAGTCCCACTTGTGGACAAGAAATGGGTTCAAATATCCAATGATATAAAAGAGCAGATTTGGGAAGCCGTTGACATGGCTTTTGTGGTTGGTCAAGGGGGCAAGAAAATGGTGCTATCTTCTGCCGCCAAGAAATGGAAGGATTTCAAGTCTACACTAACGAGGGTTCATATCCTTCCATTCATCAAGGAGAAGGAGAAATTAAGGCAACCCCCTGAAACATACAAATTCATAGAGAAAGCTCAATGGGATGCCTTTGTAGATTCAAGGTTATCTGAAAAATTTGAGGCTGTGCATGGGGTACAATCACAGAGGAGGGAGAAACTTGAGTACAATTATCGATTGTCTCGAAAAGGATATGTTGGTTTTAAGGAGCAATCGAAGGAAATCATGCCTGGGGTAGATATTGATCGATCTACCTTATGGAAAAAAGCTAGAGAAGACAAACATGGTAACATCCCGGATCCAAAGTCTGGTAGAGAAAGCAAAATTAATTGTAAGCCTACTCACTCTCGTTTTAAAAATTTTATTACGTCTGCTGTTATATTTTTACGTCGTGTGAAATATATTACTACGTCGAAATATTTTAAAACGCGTCGTTAAAGGTCTGAATCTGGAATCACTACTCGTTTTTTGTAATTATATCATAAGACGTCGGTGGTTTATTATTGACGTCGTGTTAATATATTAATAACGTCGGTATTTAGGTAGCGTCGTCTGAAATATTATATTACGTCGGTTGTTATGTTATTGAGTCGTGTGAAATATTATATTACGTCGATTTTTTATAAATAACCGTCGTTTGTTTCCTTATTCTGACTTTTTATTATGTCTTTTTGTTAGGATGATTTGCAAAAGGAAGTCTCTGAAGGTACTCTTTCTCCTTCAGGAACCAATGATGTTTTGACATTGGCTTTGGGTCCGAGCATCCAGGAAGAGTTAGAGGGGTAGGGCTGGGATTTCCCCTAAGCAATACTTCAATTTACCTAGACAACAGAAGGTAAAGTTTGCCGATCAATTGAAGGAAAGTGTAAGACTTGTCCTTCAAGAAGAGACTTTGAAAATGGAGGCTAGATCTAGGGAAGAGAGTTTAAAGATGGAGGCTAGGACCAAGCAATTGGTAGAAGCTGAGAGGGAAAATTTGCTGAGTCAGCTTTCCAAACTCATCCCCAATTTTGATCCAAGCGTGCTGAAACTGAATACAATGTCCCAAATCCAAGGGCAAAGTCCCAAAAATCCAATGTCGAACAAAGCAAGCTGCTCTTGGGCACTTGATGTTAGAGCCCTTCAATTTGAGGAGGATACTGCCAAGAATGGGGAAAAGCAGGAAGAAATGGTAACGTTTTTGAACTTTGAATTCTCTGTTTCTTGTTTATATTTACCGTCGTGTTAAAGTTATACCACGACGCATTTTTTATTAAACCGTCGTTTGATGTTATTTAGACGTCTGTAATTATTATACCGCCTTCTGTTAACGTTTACCACGACGGTTTATTTATTTGTTTTTAATTTTTGTACAATGTCATTTATATATTTCTTTATTTCTTAAAACAGAAATCCGGGGAAGTAGAAAAGAGAGTAGAAGGAAAGATACTTGAGATAGTTGAACAGGTAAATTCTCATAACTTAGCCTTTTTCATTTTTTTTTCAATTCTCATTACCGTCGTAAATCTTTATTTAACGTCGTTTAATGAATTTTACACGTGTGTAATTATTACATACCGTCGTCTGTTATTGAGTACCACGACAGTTTAATTTATTTTTTTACTTTTTGTACAATGTCATATATATTTCTTTATTTCTTATAACAGAAATCTGGCGATGTAGAAAAAGATAGTAGAAAATATAGAGGAAAAGAAAGATGAAAAGGTAAATTCTCATAACTTTGCCTTTTTCATTTGTTTTTCAATTTTCAGACATCTATATTTTCTTTAAACCGTCGTTTGTTTTAAATTTCCACGGCAGTTTTTATTTAATTGAATGTTTAAATTGTTGTACAAGTTTACATAACGTCGTAGTATATGAAATACCACGACGTTTATTATTTACCGTCGTCTAATTAAATATAGACGTCTATAATTCTTACATACCGTCGTTTGTTATTCAGTACCACGACGGTTTAATTTAATTTTACTTTTTCATTTTTTTTTACTTTTTGTACAATGTCTTATATATATCTCTTTATTTCTTATAACAGAAATCTGGGGATGTAGAAAAGATTGAAGAAAAGAAAGATGAAAAGGTAAATTCTCATAACTTTGCCTTTTTAATTTGTTTTTCAATTTTCAGCCGTCTATATTTTCTTTAAACCGTCGTTTGTTTTAAATTTCCACTGCATTTTTTATTTAATTGAATGTTTAAATTGTTGTACAAGCTTTCTTATATATATATATATCTCTTTATTTATTAAAACAGCAATCCAGTGTTGGAGAAAAGCAAATTGAAAAGGTAAATTCATTAATTATGAATTTTGCATTTGAATTAGACGTCGGTTTTATTTAAACGACGTAATAAAGTATTCATTACGACGGTATTTTTTCCCCGTCGTATAACTTAATTTCAGACGATGGTTTGTTATTTAAACCGTCATATTTATTTATTTACCACGTCACTTTATGTTGCTTTATTTCTTCAAACAGGATCCTGTAGTACCAGATTATTCAAAGTTGGAGTTGCCATCTTCTTTACAATCCCTTTGTAGTTATGTGGAATCGACACTAAAGCCTCAGGAGAAGGCTATGACCTTTACTATTGAGAAGGAGGTGTTTGGCATAGATCGTAATACCTTCGTCTTGCATGAAGATATTACCCAATTTGCTTCCATGGAGGAAATTGGGGCTACTGTAGTTGCAGTATATATGAGGTTTGTCCTTATCAAATATTCATTTGACACTCTCCTTTATGTTGAAAAAAAAAAACACTCATGGTTTCAATTCATATATTTAGGTGCCTATTTGATCATTTGAAAGCTGCAAATATGGTAAATATGGTTGGCTTTATAGACCCTGCTCTAATTAGTGCCGACGCTGTTCATTAACTGAAAGATCACGTATCGTATTCAGTTCGACTTCAAAAAACAGATGGTGAACAGATTTTCCTGATGCCTTACAATCCAAGGTTAGTCTCCAAACAAAAAACAATATTTTGTTTGTATGATGCTCTGCATATAAAACTATTTAACCTTTATATTTATTTTGTGCAGCCGTCATTGGGTCTTGATCATTGTGAGAGCAAAGAAGGAGACCGTCTATTTTTGGATCCATTGCCTGGCAATCGAGTTGTGGATGAGGAGGGGAAAAACATAGTGAACAGTGCTTTAAAAATGTATAATTCACACATAGGCAGAATAGGCCGTAAAGCACCTCTTTGGAAAACTCTGCCCGGCACTCCAAAGCAACCAAGCAGTGTAGAATGCGGGTATTATGTGATGCGCTTTATGAGAGACATCATCTTGGATCCTTCCCTGGAATTTGAGAAGATGGTAAGAAGAAAATTTTCAGATTTATTTTTATGTAGGTTTTTATATTATCAACGACGGTAAATTAAAAATACCGTCGTTGAAATATATATACTACGTCGGTAAATGAAAAATAGCGTCGTCTGTGAGATTAATCTTTGTTTATGGACTGCAGTTTGCCAAGGGAAAGGATCAAGCGCCATACCCCCAAGCTGCCATTGAAGAAGTTAGGAAAGAATGGGCAGAGTTTGTTTGTGTTCATATGGAGTAGAGGAATTTTAGCATACTTAAACATTTTTATAAAATGTACAAATTTTGTTAGAATTAGACAAGTTTTTGTACAAAATTGGTTAGAATTAGACATAAACATTCTTAAACATTCTTTTTTTCCCTATGAATTTCAAATAGGTTTTCATTATTTTAAAAAAACGAAAATTGTGTGACCGACGTGTAATCACACTTGCAACGACATAATTATATAGAATACCGTCATCTTTATATCTATCAAAATTCAAAATATTCATAATAAATTTAAAATATAACCAAAAAATGCACCGTCAACCTCCCTGTAAATTTGTTGAGGTTTTCATGTTGTGAAAAACCGTAGTTTTTTAAAAAGACGTTGTACACACATAACAACGTCACAGTTTTTAAAAAGCGACGTAAAAGGTTTTTCAAACGACGTTGTTGGTTCTATAGACGATGTTGTTTTCTTGATATTAGACGGCGAGATCTTAATAGTTTAGGTCGTGGAAAATGGTTTAAACGACGTTTGTTTAAAAATTAAGTCGTTTATTATAATTTAAAATGTCGTTAATTTATTAACGCCGACGTGGTTTGTGGGTTTTATTAATAACATTTTATTCTATTTAATTCGAAATATTCATAATAAATTTAAAATAAATCCAAAAAATGCAACGTCAACTCCTGTGAAGTCATTGAGATATTTTCTTCCCCCTTAAGCTTTAAAAAATTAAGTTTGAGTTATACAAATTTAAAATTACCACCAAAAAGAAAAATGTTTTCATGAGTCACAACATCAATTACTTTAATGGTTTAGGGTTTAGGGTTTAAGGGGATAAAGGTTTATTTTTGGGGTTTAGGGTTTATGGTTTAGGGTTTATGGTTTAGGGTTTAGGGTATATATTAGGCCGTAAAACCATAAACCCTTTTCTATAATTATTTAAAAATATATATATAATTTAGGGTTTATATTTTATGGTTTAGGGTTTAGGGTTTAGGGTATAGATGTAATAAGCGTCATGTTCATTTATATTTTTAACGACGGTTGTTTTGTTTTCCGTTGATGATTTACGAATAGCGCATTTCTAAACATAACAACGTCATTTTTTTTAAACGATGCTATTGGTTATATAGACGACGTTGTTTTCTTGACATTAGACGGCGAGAGGTTAAGAGTTTAGGTCGTGGAAAATTGTTTGTACGTCGTTTTATGTGTAAAAATGGCCATGGTTTTAACTTTAAACGCCGTTTATTTTAAAATTAAGTCGTTTATTATTATTTACAACGTCGTTAATTTATTAACGCTGACGTGGTTTTTGGGTTTTTTTAATAATATTTTATTCTATTTAATTCGAAATATTCATAATAAATTTAAAATAACTCGAAAAAATGCAACGTCAACTCCTATGAAGTCATTGAGATATTTTCTTTCCCCTTAAGCTTTAAAAAATTAAGTTTGAGTTATACAAATTTAAAATTAAAACCAAAAAGAGAAATGTTTTCATGAGTCACAACATCACTTATACTTTCATGGTTTAGGGTTTAGGGTTTATATAAATTTAGAAAAGGGATTAGGGTTTAGGGTTTTATGGACGAGATATTTTAGGCCATAAAACCCTAATCCCTTTGGAGAAATTATTTTAAAAATATATATATATAATTGTGGTTTTATTTATTAGGGTTTAGGGTTTAGGTTATATTTGTATATTAGGGTTTAACGACGGTAGTTTGGTTTTGCGTCGTAAGGATATTTACAACGACGTCATTTTTTAAATAAGCGTCATGTGTAGGTTGAACTTTTAACGACGGTTGTTTTGTTGTTTCCGTCGATGTTTTTTAAAAGCGCGCTTTCTAAAAATTTCAGCTCGACCTAAAATTTTCAGATTTCGCTCTAACTCTTATACTTGTAACCCTGAACCAAGTTGGCCATAGTCTGTGACCTAAAACATTTCGCTCCGCTCTCTCACTTCAACTCTAATTCAAAGTTGGGCTCTCCGTCGAATCCAAGTTGGCCATAATTTGTGAGCTCTGCCTACCTGTAAGTACAAACCCTAATCTCATGCTTGTAAATTCATTGGATATAATGTTGTCGGATCTTTTAATCACTCTCTGTTATTATGAATCGGGAATGGATTTAATGTTTTCATGCTTACTATATGTTGGTTTCGTGCTTAGTATACGTGTTCTTAATACCCAACATAAAAATTAATGTATATGTTGTGTTCTGAATATATTTTGGGTTCTTGAAAATAAACTGGGATTTCGATATCTTTTTATGCATACGACAACGGTTTTTTTAACAAACCGTCGTTGTAAAAATATACCACGACGCATTTTTTAACTACCGTCGTGGTTCAAGTTCGCTGGCGTCCGTTTCTTGCTAGCATTAGACGGCGTTTTTTTAAAACCCGTCGTCTATATATGTGTAATACGTCTGTTGTTGTTTAAAAACCATCGTCTGTATACTATATTATTTGCTATTAAAACCTTATATAATCTGCTATAGTGATAGCCATTGCTTGTCTTTTCACCTTATTATAGATAATAGGATATAGTGTCGGAGATGGATAAGTCATGGATGCACTCTGGATATAAGATCGAAGGCATATGAGTTAGGGGTGGAAGCATTTTTGCAATTTTCTGTAGAAAATCTTCTAACTACAACGCATATCCGTTGTCCATGTGTTAAATGTGCGAATTTGAAATTGTTTGGGGTTGGAATTATAAGAGATCACTTATACTTTAATGGAGTTGACCAAAGCTATAAGAATTGGACATCTCATGGAGAACCTTGGGAACCAACTACTAATGCTAGTAGAAATGTTGAAGAAGATGATGACCATAGTAGGTACAGTTTTGTGTCTGAAGAAATAGAGATGGATGATAATGATTTTGGTGATTTTGGATCCGATCCTTATGAGTTTGCTAATGTGATTGGGGATGGAGATCAACCATTGTACCCTGGTTATAGAAAGTACACCAAGTTATCGGCATTAGTGAAGTTGTATAATTTGAAGGCTAAACATGGGATGAGTGATGTATGTTTTACAGAATTATTGATACTTCAGGGCGAGTTGCTTCCAGAAGGAAATACAATACCGGCCTCTATGTATGACGCAAAAAAGACTTTGTGTGCATTGGGGCTGAGTTATGAGAAAATCCACGCATGCCCCAATGATTGCATCTTGTATAGGAAGGAGTATGAAGATTCAATTAATTGTCCTACTTGTGGTATCTCAAGGTGGAAGGAAACCAAAGATGGATTCTTGAAAGAAGGTGTGGCAGCGAAGGTGTTGTTGTATTTTCCTCCAATTCCAAGGTTTAAAAGGATGTTTCAATCACATGAGACAGCTAAGAATTTGACTTGGCATGCTGCTAGAAAATCAATTGACGGTCAGATGTCTCATCCGGCGGATTCCCCGTCTTGGAAACTTGTTGATGATAAATGACCCGAGTTTGGTAATGAGCCGAGAAACTTGAGATTGACTCTTTCATCTGATGGATTCAATCCCCACAGTTCTCTAAGTAGCAGATATAGTTGCTGGCCAGTTATCTTAGTTACATATAATCTCCCACCATGGCTGTGCATGAAACGAAAGTTCATGATGTTGACTTTATTGATTTCCGGTCCTAAACAACCCGGAAATAATATAGACGTCTACTTGGAGCCTTTCATAGATGATTTAAAATCTTTGTGGGATGGGATTAGAGGAGTGTATGATGCACACATAGGAGAATACTTTACACTAGAAGCTGCATTACTGTGGACCATTAATGATTTTCCCGCCTATGGAAACTTATCTGGTTGTGTTGTTAAAGGATATAAAGGTTGTCCAATATGCGGCGATGATACACCTAGTCACAGGTTGAAAAATGGCCACAAAATTTGTTACATTGGGCATAGAAAATGGTTACCAATCAATCATCCATATAGGAGGCAACGTGCAGCTTTTAATGGGAAACCTGAATATGGCACGCCTTGGAGCCATTAACGGGAGAAGAAGTGCTGCATATGGTTGAAGATATTAATTACATATGGGGCTCGAAAAAAGGGGGAGGTGGATGTGAAAATGATGGTGACAGAGTTTGTTGGAAGAAGAAGTCAAAATTCTTTGATCTTGAGTATTGGAAATACTTTCCAGTGAGGCATGTCTTAGATGTTATGCACATTGAGAAGAATGTTTGTGATAGTATCATTGGTACATTGTTGGAGATCCCTGGAAAAAATAAAGATGGGATTGCTGCTCGGTTAGATTTATTGAACATGGGGGTCAAAACTGATTTGCAACCCGAGTATGAAGAAAGAAGTACTCGTTTGCCTCCAGGGCCTTGGAATTTGTCAAGAGTAGAGAAGAGAGCGGTTTGTAATTCTTTCTATGGTATGAAGGTCCCTGAAGGTTATTCTTCAAATATAAAAAATCTTGTATCTTTACAAGATTCAAGACTTCTTGGCCTTAAATCACATGATTGTCATACCTTAATGCAACAATTGCTCCCTGTGGCAATTCGTTCCGTTTTAGAGAAGCCTGCAAGGTATGCAATAACTCGTTGGTGCTTCTTCTTCAATGCTATATGTGCAAAGACGGTTGATGTTTCCAAGCTAGATAAGTTGGAAGAAGATGTAGTAGTTACTTTGTGTTTGCTTGAAAAATACTTTCCACCTTCATTCTTCGATATCATGGTTCATCTAGTAGTACATCTTGTCAGAGAAGTTCGTCTATGTGGGCCAGTATATTTTAGATGGATGCATCCATTTGAAAGATATATGAAAGTTCTAAAGGGGTATGTTCAGAACCGTACTCATCCCGAAGGTTGCATTGCGGAGCGTTATATAGCTGAAGAAGCTGGAGAATATTGCACTGAACATTTATCTGATATTAGTACAATTGGAGTGCCATCAAGTCAGAAGATAGGAGTTTCAAAGCCATTATCAGGTTGTACAGTGAGCTTAGTTGATCGGGACCTGTTGAACCAAGCACATCTACATGTCTTGGAGAATACGGAGGAAGTCCTACCTTATATCGAGTATGAGTTTTATTCTTTAAGTTTCCATTTTAAATTATTCCTTATGTTAAATTTAAGGTATGCAATAATTGATTGGGACCGTAATGCTTGAATTTTTTGTGTCATGTAGGGAACATATGATCCACATCAAGGCCGCTTATCCAAAATTTAGAAAGAGAACAAAGTGGCTGCAAGATAAGCACAATAGCACTTTTATTCAATGGCTACACTTCAAGGTATATGTTATTCAATAACATATTGGACTTTTAATTTTCTTCTTTCTATGTTAGATTGAATTAAGATATGATTAATTTGTAGGTTCAAAGTGAACTTGATGAGGGAGACAATCATGGGGTATCAGAAAATTTAAGGTGGCTAGCAGCTAGTCCAAACATGGCAGTGCCATTATATAGGAGCTATCTTATTAAAGGTGTTAAATTTAACATCAAGGCACAAGATGATGTGCGGACAGGGCAAAATAGTGGAGTTTATTTACTTGCACATACCATGCAAGTTGCTAGTGCCAAGGATAAAAACCCAATTCTCTCAAATATGGGTTTTTATGGTGTCATTCAAGAAATTTGGGACCTTGACTACCAAAAGTTTACAATCCCAGTCTTTAGGTGTGATTGGATAGATAGTACTTCTGGCCTTGTAGTGGACGAACTTGGATTTACCCTTGTAGATTTGAGTAAAATTGGACATAGGAATGACCAATTTGTTTTGGCTTCTCAAGTCAAACAAGTATTTTTTGTTGACGACCCGATGCATCATGGTTGGTCGGTAGTGTTATCAATGCCTAACAGAGAATATAATGATGTTATTGGTGATGATGTCTTAGGTGATGTGAGAATTGAGTGTGAGCCATTTACTAGAGGGATGCCAAATGTTGACACATTTGATGAACTAGTGGGTGAGTTTGGGAGTCAAAATATTCGAGATGGGTGTGAAGATATATGGATTGAATGATGCTCTTGTAATTTATGAAACTACTTATGCCCTAAACAACACTACTGTATGACATTAATTTTGTAATAAATTGTAATGTGTTTTCTTCACTTTCATTATGCAGGTTTTGGCCACAAAACAATCAATACATAAAATACTAGTTCAGTATTATAAAACGACGGTCCTCATAAAACCTGAAAAAACGGGACGCCCGTTTTCATAAAATTGTCAATAAAAAACGACGTTTCGGAGCATTCAACGACGGCATCGAATTTACCGACGTCTAAAAGCGAAGTAAAATTGAAGAAAGACGACGGTATTGTGAAACAGTTATTAACAATATCACGTCGGAGAAGCATAAAGAGCCGACATGTAATTACAAATAACACGACTCCAGGACCATAATCCTGACGTCTAAAAGGACAGATATATCGAACCTAAACGTTACAAAAGACGACGTCTTAGATCATGAACTCGTCCGTAACAAATCAAAAATCGTCGTCTTAAAACTTTACCGCGTCGCTTGTTATATCAAAAACGAAGTAAAAAATAAACAATTCACGACGTAATTTGATATCCAGAGGTAAATTTGTCGACGTAAAATGATATTTTGACGTCGTTCTTTTACAAAAACAACGTTATATTGAATATCCACGTCTCTTTTTTTATTCTTATGTCGTTACATATATTTTCCACGTCGATTGGCTGAAAAACTTTCGCCATCTCAGAGAGATTAGACGACTATTATTTTGGTAAAGATGACGTATAAATAGAGAAACACGACTGTCTTTTACATGATCACGACGTTGTATATAAAATACTACGACGTTTATAGAAATAAATATGTCGTAAGTCATGAGCCTAACATATTTTCCACGTCGTTTATTTTATATACAATGAAGTGGAAAAACCATTTCACGACGGTTATAAATTTATATGCGACGTTGTATTTCTTAATAACGTCGTATGTTATTTATTTAAAGACGTAGTATATTTATTTACACGACTGTGTTTGTATAAAATAGGTCGTCTATTCTTATCCTTGACAATTTTTTCGCTCATTTTTCAGTATACAGACGTCGGTTTTTTTTGTTAATGACGTTGTTTGTTATAACAACGACGGTGATTTACCCTAACCGCTATTTCCACGTCAATATTAATGGAAAAAACGAAGTGGAAAAATCATTTAACGACGGTTATATAAATATATAAGACGTTGTATAATTTAATAACATCGTATTTTATTTATTTAAAGACGTATTGTATTTATTTACACGACGGAGTTTGTATAAAATAGGTCGTCTATTCTTATCCTTGACAATTTTTTGGCTCATTTTTCAGTATACAGACGTCGGTTTTTTTTTGTTAATGACGTTGTTTGTTAGAACAACGACGGTGATGTACCCTAACCGCTATTTCCACGTCAATATTAATGGAAAAAACGAAGTGGAAAAACTATTTCACGACGGTTATATAAATACATTGGACGTCGTATGATTAAATAACGTCGTATTTTATTTATTTAAAGACGTATTGTATTTATTTAAACGACGGAGTTTGTATAAAATAGGTCGTCTATTCTTTTCCACGACAATTTTTTGGTTCATTTTTCAGTATACAGACGTCGGTTTTTTTTTGTTAAGGACGTTGTTTGTCATAACAACGACGGTGATTCGCGTCGTTGTTTTACTTTGCAAAAGATGTCGGTCGATTTTACGACAGTTTGAAAACCCGATACACGACGGTGAATTTCCGTCGTCTTTTGCCTTTTTTGTAGTAGTGATTGGAGACAAGAAGGTTGGAAGAGCCATGTTGGACTTGGGAGTAAGCATCAATGTAATGCCATATTCAGTTTATCAAAAGCTTGGCTTAGAAGGGATGAAGAAGACTTCAATTGTTCTTGAACTAGCTGATCATTTTATCAAATATCCAAAAGGTATTGTAGAAGATATTCTAGTTCAAGTTAATACACTAATTCTCCCTGTTGATTTTGTAGTGATGGACATGGAGGACAACCCTTATGGAGATCATGTTGATCCCATTCTCCTAGGCCGACCATTCATGGCCACAGGACACAATCAGCAAAGTGAAAGATGGCAGCCTCTCCATGACAGTTTTGGGTGAAACTGTTGAATTCAAAGTGTTTGATGTTCTATCTCAACCATCCAGTGATGCCCAAAGGAGGCTAAACCCCAACGTGAAAGAGGTGGTTAGAGCTGAAGTTTTAAAGCTACTTGATGTAGGAATCATCTATCCAATTTCAGATTCTAAGTGGGTGAGTCCTGTGCAAGTTGTTCCAAAGAAGTCCGGAATCACCGTTGTGAAGAATGAGAAGAATGAGCTAGTTCCTACACGAACTATCACTGGTTGGATAGTTTGCATTGATTACAGGAAGTTGAACACATCCACTAGAAAAGATCATTTTCCCTTGCCTTTTATTGATCAAATGCTTGAACGTTTATCTGGCCATGCTTACTATTGTTTTCTTGATGGTTTTTCAGGTTATAATCAAATTCTCATTGCTCCGGAAGACCAAGAGAAAACCACATTCACATGCCCATTTGGTACGTTTGCTTATAGAAGGATGCCATTCGGTTTGTGCAATGCCCAGCAACTTTCCAAAGATGCATGATGGCAATCTTTTCAGATATGGTGGAACGATTCATTGAGGTATTTATGGATGATTTTTCAGTTTTGGGTTCCTCTTTTGATGATTGTCTTCACCACTTGTCTCTAGTACTTAAAAGATGCCAAGAAACAAATCTGATTTTGAATTGGGAGAAATGTCACTTCATGGTGAGACAAGGAATTGTTCTAGGCCATGTGATTTCAAGCAAGGGAATTGAAGTGGACAAAGCCAAGATCGATCTCATCTCAAATCTACCACCCCCTTCATCTGTTAAAGGAGTTAGAAGCTTTCTGGGTCATGCTGGATTCTATAGAAGGTTCATCAAAAATTTCTCAAGCATTACAAGGCCATTGTGTAATCTCCTTGCTAAGGATGCTGTTTTTGAGTTTAATGAAGCTTGCATGGAAGCTTTTACTTCCTTGAAGAAGGAGCTAACTTCAGCCCCTATTATGATAGCTCCGGATTGGTCTTTACCATTTTAAATAATGTGTGATGCCTCTGACTTTGCTATTGGTGCAGTTTTAGGTCAAAAGAAGAACAAGCTTCCCCATGTGATTTATTATGCTAGCCGGACCTTGAATGATGCTCAACTCAACTACTCCACAACAGAGAAGGAGTTGCTTGCTGTGGTTTTTGCTTTAGAAAAATTTCGTTCTTACCTTGTTGGTTCTAAAGTAATTGTTTATTCTGACCATGCAGCTCTTAGATACTTGCTCACTAAGAAGGATGCCAAACCACGCTTGATTAGATGGATTCTCTTGCTACAAGAGTTCGATTTGGAGATTCAAGACAAGAAGGGATGTGAGAATGTGGTAGCTGACCATTTGAGCAGAATTGTGGTTGAAGAACAAGGAGAAGCTGTGCTACCCTTGAATGAGACTTTCCCTGATGAACAATTATATGCTGCCCAAGTCAAAGAGCCATGGTAGGCTGATTTTGTTAATTATCTTGTTTGTGGTGTTCTTAGAAATGATCTAACTTCTCAGGACAAGAAGAAGTTCTTTTCCATGGTCAAACATTATGTCTGGGATGAACCTTTCTTATTCAAGCATTGCCCAGATCAACTCATCAGGAGGTGTGTTCCAGAAGAATGGCAAGAAAGCATACTTAGGCATAGCCACGAATTGGCTTGTGGAGGTCATTTTGGAGCTAAGAAAACAGCACTTAAAATTCTGCAATCTGGTTTCTTTTGGCCCACTCTATTCAAAGATGCGTTTAATTTTTGTGTTAAGTGTGATAGGTGTCAAAGGATGGGGAACATAAGCCGCAGGAATGAAATGCCATTTAATAACATACTCTGTGTGGAGCTCTTCGATGTATGGGGTATTGATTTCATGGGACCATTCCCATCTTCCTTTGGTTATACTTACATACTTGTTGTTGTTGATTATGTGTCTAAATGGGTGGAAGCCATAGCCACCAAAACCAATGATCATAAGGTGGTGCTAAAGTTCTTGAAGGATAATATTTTCACAAGGTTTGGTACTCCAAGGGCTATCATTAGTGATGGAGGCAGCCACTTCTGTAACAAGCCATTCGAAACACTCATGAAAAAGTACAACATCACCCATCGAGTCTCTACACTACATCATCTGCAAACTTTTGGGCTCCAATCCGAAATCAATAGGTGTAAGAAATTGGAGTATTCAAGTTCGTACTCAGTTTGTGCCTTAAATGGAGTGGTTGGTCTATTGCATAGTTCTAGCAATTGTATTTCGCTCAAAACTCACCGAATGAGTCCTCCCACATTGGTATGACGCTGCCCAAGTTTTGGGCTCAATCGAAATTCATAGGCCATGGAAATTGGACAATTCCAGTTCGTACTCAGTTTGTACCTTAAATGAAGTGGTTGGTGTATTGCATAGTTCTAGCGATTGGATTTCACTCAAAACTCACCGAATGACTCCTCCCACCTTATTAAGATGTAACCCAGGTTTTGGGCCCAAATCGAATTCCATAGGCCATAGAAATTGGACAGTTCAAGTTCGTACTCATTTGTGACTTAAATGGAGTGGTCGGTGTATTGCATCGTTCTAGCGATTTGATTTCACTCAAAACTCACTGAATGACTCCTCCCACCTTATTATGATGTTGCCCAAGTTTTGGGCTCAATCCGAAATCCATAGGCCATAGAAATTAGACAATTCAAGTTCGTACTCAGTTTGTGCCTTAAATGGAGTGATTGGTGTAATGCATAGTTCTAGCGATTGGATTTCACTCAAAACTCACCGAATTATTCCTCCCACCTTATTATATTGTTGCCCAAGTTTTGGGCTCCAATCGAAATCCATAGGCCATAGAAATTAGACAATTCAAGTTCGTACTCAGTTTGTGCCTTAAATGGAGTGGTTGGTGTATTGCATAGTTCTAGCGATTGGATTTCACTCAAAACTCACCGAATTATTCCTCCCACCTTATTATGATGTTGCCCAAATTTTGGGCTCGAAATCCGAAATCCATAGGCAATAGAAATTGGACAATTCAAGTTCGTACTCAGTTTGTGCCTTAAATGGAGTGGTTGGTGTATTGCATTGTTCTAGCGATTGGATTTCACTCAAAACTCACCGAATGACTCCTCCCACCTTATTATGATTTTGCCTAAGTTTTGGGCTTGATCCGAAATCAATAGGTGTAAGAAATTGGAGTATTCAAGTTCGTACTCATTTGTGCCATAAATGGAGTGGTTAGTGTATTGCATAGTTCTAGCGATTGGATTTCCCTCAAAACTCACAGAATGAGTCCTCCCACCTTGTTATGATGTTGTCCAAGTTTTAGGATCGATCCGAAATCCATAGGCCATGGAAATTGGACAATTCAAGTTCGTACTCAGTTTGTGCCTTAAATGGAGTGGTTGGTGTATTGCATAGTTCTAGCGATTGGATTTCTTTCAAAACTCACCAAATGACTCCTCCCACCGTATTATGATGTTGCCCAAGTTTTGGGCTCGATCGAATTCCATAGGCCATAGAAATTGGACAGTTCAAGTTCGTACTTCAGTTTGTGCCTTAAATGGAGTGGTTGGTGTATTGCATCGTTCTAGTGATTGGATTTCACTCAAAACTCACCAAATGACTCCTCCCACCTTATTATGATGTTGCCCAAGTTTTGGACTTTAACCGTAAATCGATTGGCCATAGAAATTGGACAATTCAAGTTCGTACTCAGTTTGTGCCTTAAATGGAGTGGTTGGTGTATTGCATAGTTCTAGTGATTGGATTTGACTCAAAACTCACCGAACGAGTCGTCCCACCTTGTTATGATGTTGGCCAAGTTTTGGGCTCGATATCGAAATCAATAGGTGTAAGAAATTGGATAATTCATGTTCGTACTCAGTTTGAGCCTTAAATGGAGTGGTTGGTGTATTGCATAGTTCTAGCGATTGGATTTCACTCAAAACTCTCCGAATGACTCCTCCCACCTTATTATGATTTTGCCTAAGTTTTGGGCTTGATCCGAAATCAATAGGTGTAAGAAATTGGACTATTCAAGTTCGTACTCATTTGTGCCATAAATGGAGTGGTTGGTGTATTGCATAGTTCTAGCGATTGGATTTCCCTCAAAACTCACCGAATGACTCCTCCCACCGTATTGTGGTGTTGCCCAAGTTTTGGGCTCAATCCTAAATCAATAGGTGTAAGAAATTGGATAATTCAAGTTCCTACTCAGTTTGTGCCTTAAATGGAGTGGTTGGTGTATTGCATAGTTCTAGCGATTGGATTTCACTCAAAGCCCACCGAATGACTCCTCCCACCTTATTTCTGATGTTGCCCAAGTTTTGGGCTGAAACGAAATCAATATGTGCAAGTTTTGGAGTATTCAAGTTCGTACTCGGTTTGTGCCTCCAATGGAGTGGTTGGGGTATTTCGTAGTTCTAGCGAATGGATTTCACTCAAAAGTAAACAAATGACTCCTCCCACCTTATTATGATGTTGCCCAAGTTTTGGACACGATCCGAAATTCATAGGCCATAGAAATTGGACAATTCAAGTTCGTACTCAATTTGTACCTTAAATGGATTGGTTGGTGTATTGCATGGTTCTAGAGATTGGATTTCACTCAAAACTCAACGAATGACTCCTCCCACCTTATTATGGTGTTGCCCAAGTTTCGGGTTCAATCCGAAATCAATTGGTGTAAGATATTAGACAATTCAAGTTCGTACTCAGTTTGTCCCTTAAGTGGAGTGGTTGGTGTATTGCATAGTTCTAGTGATTGGATTTCACTCTAAACTCACCAAATGACTCCTCCCACCTTATTATGATGTTGCCCAAGTTTTGAGCTCGAATCCGAAATCCATTGGAAATAGAAATTGGACAATTGAAGTTCGTACTCAGTTTGTGCCTTAAATGGAGTGGTTGGTGTATTTCATAGTTCTAGCAATTGTATTTCACTGAAAACTAACTGACTCACTCCTCCCACCTTATTATGATGTTGCCCAACTTTTGGGCTTGATCGAAATCCATCAGCCATACAAATAGGACAATTCAAGTTCGTACTCAGTTTGTGCGTTAAATGGAGAGGTTGGTGTATTGCATAGTTCTAGTGATTGGATTTCACTCAAAACTCACCGAATGACTCCTCCCACCTTATTATGTTGTTGCCCAAGTTTTGGGCACGATCCGAAATCCATAGGCCGTAGAAATTGGAAAATTCAAGTTCGTACTTCAGTTTGTGCCTTAAATGGAGTTGTTGGTGTATTGCATACTTCTAGCGATTGGATTTCACTCAAAACCCACCGAATGACTCCTCCCACCTTATTATGATGTTGCCCAAGTTTTGGGCTCGGTCCGAAGTCAATAGGTGTAAGAAATTGGACAATTCAAGTTCGTACTCAGTTTGTGCCTTAAATGGAGTGGTTGGTGTATAGCATAGTTCTAGCGATTGGATTTCACACAAAACTCACCGGATGACTCCTCGCACCTTATTATAACGTTGCCTAAGTTTTGGGCTCAATCCGAATCAATAAGTGTAATAAATTGGAGTATTCATGTTCATACTCAGTTTGTCCCTTCAAAGGAGTGGTTGGTGTATTGCATAGTTCTAGCGATTGGATTTCACTCAAAACTCACCAAATGACTCTTCCCACCTTATTATGATGTTGCCCAAGTGTTGGGCTTGATCCGAAACCCATAGGCCATAGAAATTGGACAATTCAAGTTCGTACTCAGTTTGTGCCTTAAATGGAGTGGTTGGTGTATTGCATTGTTCTTGTGATTGGATTTCACTCAAAACTCAACGAATGACTCCTCCCACCTTATTATTATGTTGCCGAAGTTTTGGGCTCATTCTGAAATCCATAGGCCAAAGAAATTGGACAATTCAAGTTCGTACTCAGTTTGTGCCTTAAATGGAGTGGTTGGTGTATTTCATAGTTCTAGCGATTGTATTTCACTCAAAACTAACCGAATCACTCCTCCCACCTTATTATGATGTTGCCCAAGTTTTGGGCTTGATCCAAAATCCATGGGTGTAAGAAATTGGACAATTTAAGTTCGTACTCAGTTTGTGCCTAAAAATGGAGTGGTTGGTGTATTGCATAGTTCTAGCGATTGGATTTCACTCAAAACTCGCGGAATGACTTCTCCCACCTTATTATGATGTTGCCCAAGTTTTGGGCTCGAAATCGAAATCAATAGGTGTAAGATATTAGACAATTCAAGTTCGTACTCAGTTTGTGCGTTAAATGGAGTGGTTGGTGTAATGCATAGTTCTAGGGATTGGATTTCACTCAAAACTCACCGAATGACTCCTCCCACCTTATTATCGATGTTGCCCAAGTTTTGGGCTCAAATCTGAAATCCATAGGCCACAGAAATTGGACAATTCAAGTTCGTACTCTGTTTGGGCCTTAAATGGAGTGGTTGGTGTATTGCATAGTTCTAGGATTGGATTAAACTCAAAACTCACTGAATCACTCCTCCCACCTTATTCTGATGTTGCCCAAGTTTTGGGCTCATTCTGAAAACCATAGGCCAAAGAAATTGGAAAATTCAAGTTCGTAATCAGTTTGTGTCTTAAATGGAGTGGTCGGTGTACTGCATAGTTCTAGCGATTGGATTTCACTCAAAACTCACCGAATGACTCCTTCCACCTTATTATGATTTTGCCCAAGTTTCGGGTTCGATATCGAAATCAATAGGTGTAAGATATTAGACAATTCAAGTTCGTACTCAGTTTGTGCCTTAAGTGGAGTGGTTGGTGTATTGCATAGTTCTAGTGATTGGATTTCACTCGAAACTCACCAAATGACTCCTCCCACCTTATTATGATGTTGCCCAAGTTTTTAGCTCGATCCGAAATCCATTGGAAATAGAAATTGGGCAATTGAAGTTCGTACTCAGTTTGTGCCTTAAATGGAGTGGTTGGTGTATTTTATAGTTCTAGCGATTGTATTTCACTCAAAACTCACCGAATCACTCCTCCCACCTTATTATGATGTTGCCCAAGTTTTGGGCTCCAAATCGAAATCCATAGGCCATAGATATTGGACAATTCAAGTTCGTACTCAGTTTGTGCCTTAAATGGAGTGGTTGGTGTATTGCATAGTTCTAGCGATTGGATTTCTCAGAAAACTCACCGAATGACTCTACCCAACTTATTATGATGTTCCCCAAGTTTTGGGCTCGAATCCAAAATCCATAGGTGTAAGAAATTGGACAATTTAAGTTCGTACACAGTTTGTTCCCAAAAATGGAGTGGTTGGTGTATTGCATAGTTCTAGAGATTGGATTTCACTCAGAACTCACCGAATGACTCGTCCGACCTTGTTATGATGTTGCCCAAGTTTTGGGCTCGAATCCAAAATCTATAGGTGTAAGAAATTGGACAATTCAAGTTCGTACTCCGTTTTCGCCATAAATATAGTGGTTGGTGTATTGCATAGTTCTAGCGATTGGATTTCACTCAAAACTCACCGAATGACTCCTCCCACCTTATTATGATGTTGGCCAAGTTTTGGGCTCCATCCGAAATCCGTAGGTGTAAGAAATTGGACAATTAAAGTTCGTACTCAGCTTTCGCCATAAATGGAGTGGTTGGGGTCTTGCATAGTTCTAGCGATTGGATTTCACTCAAAACTCACCAAATGACTCCTCCCACCTAATTATGTTGTTACCCAAGTTTTGGGCTCAATCCAAAATCCGTAGGTGTAAGAAATTGGACAATTCAAGTTCGTACTCAGTTTGTGCCTAAAATGGAATGGTTGGTGTAATGCATAGTTCTAGCTATTGGATTTCACTCAAAACTCACGGAATGACTCCTCCCACCATATTATGATGTTGCCCAAGTTTTGGGCTCAATCCAAAATCTATAGGTGTACGAAATTGGACAATTCAAGTTCGTACTCAGCTTTCGCCTTAAATGGAGTGGTTAGTGTATTGTATAGTTCTAGCGATTGGATTTAACTCAAAACTCACCGAATGACTCTTCCCATCTTATTATGATGTTGCCCAAGTTTTGGGCTCAATCCGAAATCCATAGGCCATAGAAATTGGACAATTCAAGTTCCTACTAATTCTGTGCCTTAAATGGAGTGGTTTGGCTATTGCATAGTTCTAGTGATTGGAGTTCACTCAAAACTCTTCGAATGACTCCTCCCACCTTATTATCGAACGACTACTCCCACCTTATTATGTTGTTTCCCATGTTTTGGGCTCGATACGAAGTCCATAGGCCATAGAAATTGGACAATTCAAGTTTGTACTTAGTTTGTGCATTAAATGTAGTGGTTGGTGTATTGCAGAGTTCTAGCTCACTCAAAACTCACCGAATGACTCCTCCCTCCTTATTATGATGTTGCCCAAGTTTTGGGCTCGAATCCAAAATCTATAGGTGTAAGAAATTGGACAATTCAAGTTCGTACTCAGTTTGTGCCTTAAATGGAGTGGTTGGTGTATTGCATAGTTCTAGTGATTGGATTTCACTCAAAACTCACCGAATGACTCCTCCCACCTTATTATGATGTTGCCGAAGTTTTGCGCTCGATCCGAAATCCATAGGCCCTAGAAATTGGACAATTCAAGTTCGTACTCAATTTGTGCCTTAAATGGAGTGGTTGGTGTATTGCATAGTTCTAGCGATTGGATTTCACTCAAAACTCACTGCATGACTCCTCCCACCTTATTATGATGTTGCCCAAGTTTTGGGCTTGATCCAAAATGCACAGGCCATAGAAATTGGACAATTCAAGTTCGTACTCAATTTGTGCCTTAAATGGAGTGGTTGGTGTATTGCGTAGTTCTAGCGATTGGATTTCACTGAAAAGTCATCGAATGACTCCTCCCACCTTATTATGATGTTACCCAAGTTTTGGGCTGAAATACGAAATCCGTAGGTGTAAGAAATTGGACAATTTAAGTTCGTACTCATTTTGTGCCGTAAATGGAGTGCTTGGTGTATTGCATAGTTTTAGCGATTAGATTTCACTCGAAACTCACCGAATGACTCCTCCCACCTCATTATGATGTTTCCCAAGTTTTGGGCTAGATCCGAAATCCATAGGCCATAGAAATTGGACAATTAAAGTTCGTACTCAGTTTGTGCCTTAAATGGAGTGGTTGGTGTATTGCGTAGTTCTAGCGATTTGATTTCACTCAAAAGTCATCGAATGACTCCTCCCACCTTATTATGATGTTGCCCAAGTTTTGGGCTCGAATTGGAAATCCGTAGGTGTAAGAAATTGGACAATTGAAGTTCGTACTCAGCTTTCGCCTTAAATGGAGTGGTTGGTGTATTGCACAGTTCTAGCGATTGGATTTCACTCAAAACTCACAGAATGACTCGTCCCACCTTATTGTGATGTTGCCCAAGTTTTGGGCTCGAATCTGAAATCGATAGGCCACTGATCGGTTCATAATTGTTTATCATTTTGTACCCTTCTAACTTATGATTTGGTTATGTTTTTGAGTTAAACTTGGGCTTTTAATCCTTTTTGTGTTTATCTTTCAATTCATTGAGCTTTAGGTAATAATGATGGCTTTGGATAGGAAATGATGCAATCCATGCATGTTAAGGCCTTATTTGGGTGAATGGAAGAAGAGCTTAAGGACAAACTCAATTTGTCTACAACTCCTTGCCAGCCTAGTTTCGTAGGTCAACTTCTTGGCCTTGGATGAGCATGCTATGGGGCTCGAATGAGGTGATGATCTTCATGAAACTTTTTCCAATGGGTGTCTAGTACAACATATGCAAAATTCAGCCCACTTGGACATATGTGGAGTGCTTAGCCCGTCCAACACTCAACCCTACTCAGGAAGATTTGCAGCTGCCAGCTTTTTGCCATGTGCCTCCTTTTAGCCATGTGCCACACCCCAAGGGGGGAGCTCTCAAACACTTCTCTAGAGCTCCCTTCCCTTCTCTCCCTCAAATTCTCTTAGTTTCCTTTCAAGTTGTCAATTGTTGTAACAAAATGATTTTACTAAATTTTCCTTCAAGTTTTCAAGTTCTACTTTAATTTTATTTGTAATGTACATTCTTTCTTAAGTATTCAAGTTTAATTAGTTTCCAAGTTTCAATTATGGTTTTTGTTCTTATTCATTATGCTTATAAGTTAATATGCTAGTTTGAATGATTGATCACCATTTAGGCTTGCACGTTAGCTATCTTGGTTTGAATTAAGAGTAGACACCATGCTTTAATTCGAATTGAACTATGAATAGGAAGAGTATGTATGGACATTCGACAACAGGGATTAGATACATGCTTGGTTGTTTAAATTGTTCTTCTATGCTTAATGGGTTCCTAATGCTTAATTTTAGGTTAGACAACAAATGATCAAATTAGGGAATTAGGAACACAAGGTTATGACCAAACACCATGGCTTAATCATACTTTAGCTAGAATCAATCTGTTATTCTAATTGAACTTGGGAACTTATTTGCTTGAGTTATTTCTTTTTTTTCTTGTTTTATTTATTTTCTTTTTCATTTCTATTTTGTGTAGGGGAAACAAATTGGATCATTCAATCACCAATCCTCGTGGGATCGACCTCGCACTTACATATGCTATACTACCAAACGGCTCGTGCACTTGCGAGTATCACAAGTTGAGGATGCAGCTGAATCCATTTTGCTGAGCTGAATCGACGCAACAGCCATAGAAATTGGACAATTCAAGTTCGTACTAAGTTTGTCCCTTAAATGGAGTGGTTGGTGTATTGCATAGTTCTAACGATTGGATTTTACTCAAAACTTACCGAATGACTCCTCCCACCTTATTATGATGTTGCCCAAGTTTTTGGCTCGATTCGAAGTTGTTGCGTCATTTAGCTGCACCAAAATGGATTCAGCTGCATCCTCAACTTGTGATACTCGCAAGTGCACGAGTCGTTTGGTAGTATAGCATATGTAAGTGCGAGGTCGATCCCACGAGGATTGGTGATTGAATGATCCAATTTGTTTCCCCTACACAAAATAGAAATGAAAAAGAAAATAAATAAAACAAGAAAAAAAAGAAATAACTCAAGCAAATAAGTTCCCAAGTTCAATTAGATTAACGGATTGATTCTAGCTAAAGTATGACTAAGCCATGGTGTTTGGTCCTAATCTTATGTTCCTAATTCCCTAATTTGATCATTTGTTGGTGTGTTGCATAGTTCTCAGCTTGTGCCTTAAATGGAGTGGTTGGTGTGTTGCATAGTTCTAGCGAATGGAATTCACTCAAAACTCACCGAATGAGTCCTCCCACCTTATTATGATGTTGCCCATGTTTTGGTCTCGAATCCGAAATCCATAGGCCATAGAAATTGGACAATTCAAGTTCGTACTCAATTGTTGCCTTAAATGGAGTGGTTGGTGTATTGCATAGTTCTAGCGATTGGATTTCACTCAAAACTCCCCGAATGACTCCTCCCACCTTTGTCTGCCGTGCAAATCTCACGGCCTGGAGTTTCCGGGCGGAGGGGATGTGCGTTGACACGGGGTTTCCTGCTTTTGGGTGCGGTGCGGTTGTGCACGGGCGTGCCAGCACGGTCTCCGTGCGTCGAGAAGTTTTGAAGTGGGTGAAAGTGTTTAAGTGGTGCGCCTGTTTGGACTCGTCTTATAATCAAACGATTGTAGCCGAGAGAGGAACTAGTCTCGGCTGTTGGGTTCACGGCCTGAACTACAAGGCCGTTGAGTGGTGGTGTTGGTGGGTTTCAGGGGGGTGCTCCGGCGCCTGACTCAGTGACCGGCGGTCGTATGATATATGGGGTGAATGAGCGAATAACGAGGATGGTGCTCCGGCGCCTTGAAAATGAAGGGTCGTATGATATATTGATGAATGGATTTTCCTTAAAAACTAACACTACTCCTAAGAAAGCAAGTAAAGATATTGAAAGTGCATTACAGGAAAATATAAGTTGCTCCGTGGGAGGCTTTTGTTTGGTGTTTGAACCCTTTGAAAGTGGTCCTGAGTCTTGTATTTATAAGCAGAGTCTCTGGAGGGGTAATCGAGGCTGAAAATCCGCATGGTGGAGCCTGATTAGCGCAAGTGGGTAGTCTAATCGACATTTGGGATCGTGAAGTATGGTGGTGTGACCCCATGAATCCCGGTGAATCTCGGCTGCCACCCTAACGTGGGTTCTGTGCTTCTGGCCCTGGAGGCGCATTTATTGCTCTGGTGGCTGGTCACCTAATCTCTCAAGCTGCAAAGAGTTTTGTGAGAATGTTGGCGTCTAATCACTCTGATCCCTATCACCAAACCCTGACTCCAATCACTCTGATCCCTCGTGCATTAAATGCTTATTTCTGGCCAGTGGGTTTGCTGCAATAAACAGAGGCCTTGCTTCATTAAATGGAGCGTGGGACCCCGCCGTCACGTGATGATCTGACTTTTAATGCCTTTGGCCGTGACCTTGTTCGATGTCGGCCTCGGCCTGGAATCGAGGCCGAGATAACCCTGCCTTAGCACTTTCTTCTTTTGTTTCTCTGGATGCCAAATACCTTGGCAAAACGCTGCGTTCCAATTTCTCGAGAGAGAGACGAGGCCGAGAAGAGGGGTTCCCTCGGCCAACTCGTGGCCGTGATTTATTTAGGCACAAACATTGCCCCCACATCCCTGGATTCTTCGGCCTCGACATGAGTAGGGGCCGAATGGATTCCAAGGGATGGACCCTTAGCCTTCCTTCCGAAATGATTGACAACTGGGGCATTAAATGCGCAAGTCAGTGGCGCATTTAATGCCTCAAGCACGTCGTGTAAGTCATTATTGCCCAAAGCGTCACTTCGTTTTGTCAGAGGAAACAACGGCCTCTGGGCTTCCGACACGTCATCGCACCTTGCAGTCCTGACAGAACGTTACGTCTCTCTCGAGAGACATATCTTTTCGTTTTCGAATTCTAGCGCCAATATAAAAACCCAAACTCTCTTGCTTTCTCCCTACGCTTTCAGAATTCTCAGACGCCCAAGCTTTGCCAAAAACCCTTCTTTCCAAGCCTTCAGACTCACCAGAAATTTGTGTTTTGAAAATCGCGATCCTCTCCCTCTCCTAAGTTTCCCAGTTTTCCAAAAACTCACAGCCCTTCACCCCTTTCTGGATTTTACTCCAGGTACTCCTCGCGTTCACCCTCTTTTCTCTGCCTTTTCATCCTAAACACCCATCTTTAAATTTGCTCTAATGGCCTCCAGCACCTCCACATCTGTCGAAGTCAGGTCCCAAACCTTCCATCCTGAGTTCGAGGCTATCTGCCGAGATATCCAAGGCTTGGTCCTTCCCAACATCATCGCGCCCTGGACCGATGACGATGGCGCCCCACTCAGACCTGCGTCCTCGGCCCCTCCATTGATGGCGGAATGTCAGAGAGACTCGTGGCCCACCTTATTATGATGTTGCCCAAGTTTTGGGCTCGAATTCGAAATCCATAGGTGTAAGAAATTTGACAATTCAAGTTCGTATTCAGTTTGTTTCTTAAATGGAGTGGTTGGTGTATTGCATATTCCTAGCGATTGGATTTCACTCAAAACTCACCGAATGACTCCTCCCACCTTATTATGACGTTGCCCAAGTTTTGGGCTCAATCCGAAATCCATAGGCCATAGAAATTGGACAATTCATGTTCGTACTCATTTTGGGCCGTAAATGGAGTGGTTGGTGTATTGCATAGTTCTAGCATTTAGATTTCACTCTCAACTCACCGAATGACTCCACCCACCTTATTATGATGTTGCCCAAGTTTTGGGCTCGATTAGAAATCTATAGGTGTAAGAAATTGGACAATTCAAGTTCGTACTTAGTTTGTGCCTTAAATGGAGTGGTTGGTGTATTGCATAGTTCTAGCGATTGGATTTCACTCAAAACTCACCGAATGACTCCTCCCACCTTATTATGATGTTGCCCAAGTTTTGGGATTGAATCGAAATCCATTGGCCATAGAAATTGGACAATTCAAGTTCGTACTCAGTTGGTGCCTTAAATGGAGTGGTTGGTGTCTTGCATAGTTCTAGCGATTGGATTTCACTCAAAACTCTCCGAATGACTCTTCCCACCTTATTGTGATGTTGCCCAAGTTTTGGACTCAATCCCAAATCCATAGGCCATAGAAATTGGACAATTCAAGTTCGTACTCTGAGCTTGTGCCTTAAATGGAGTGGTCGTTCTATTGCGTAGTTCTAGCGATTGGATTTCACTCAAAACTCTCTGAATGACTCCTCCCACCTTATTATGATGTTGCCCAAGTTTTGGGCTGCAATCTGAAATCCATAGGCCATAGAAATTGGACAATTCAAGTTCGTACTCAGTTTGTGCCTTAAATGTAGTGGTTGGTGTATTGCATAGTTCGAGCGATTGGATTTCAATCAAAACTCACCGAATGACTCCTCCCACCTTATTATGATGTTTCCCAAGTTTTGGACTCGAATTCGAAATCCATAGGCCATAGAAATTGGACAATTCAAGTTCGTACTCAGTTTGTGCCTTAAATGGAGTGCTTGGTGTATTGCATAGTTCTAGAGATTGTATTTCACTCAAAACTCACCGAATGACTCCTCCCACCTTATTATGATGTTGCCCAAGTTTTGGGCTCGAATCGAAATCCATTGGCCATACAAATTGGACAATTGAAGTTCGTACTCAATTGGTGCCTTAAATGGAGTGGTTGGTGTATTGCATAGTTCTAGCGATTGGATTTCACTCAAAACTTACCGAATGACTCCTCCCACCTTATTATGATGTTGCCCAGGTTTTGGACTCGAATTAATCGGTGCATATTTTTATATCATTTTGTACCCTTCTAACTTATTATTTGATTATGTTTTTGAGTTAAACTTGTGCTTTTAATAAATTTTGTGTTTGTTTCAGTGTAAAGAGCTTGTGCTTTTAAACTGTTCGCAGATCAGTCAACTTCATGGACTGGACTGTACTTTCTCCGGATGAACCAGATGATGAGCCATACATCATTGGAAAGATGCGGAAGTCTAGTTTCTGGAGAATTTTACGTTTCATGATTCCGAGTCTTCTAGAGAAAGTTATACAAGTTTTGGAAACTTAAGGTCAAATTCGGCAGCATCTGCTTCATTGGGCCGAATATCACATTTGAAGGGCTTTCCGATTTTGCCTTGAGCTGGGCTGCATATGCTTGGGAAGATAAGTCAAAGAGTTTGAAGATCCAGATTTTTCCAGATTTTGTAGGAGGGAAGATTACGCCCAAAACAAGCCCACAAGCTGACTGCAATGAAGTCAATTCCAGTTATTTTCGGAAGTCAACTTGTAAGGCCCAAAACGTACACTTGTAATACATTCTTCATAGAAGTTGTTCCAATGGGTGTCTGTTATGACATATCTAAATTTGAACCCCATTGGATACATATTGAAACCTCAGGCATTCCTACACCAAGTCTGGTTCAGAAGAATCATTTTTTCAGCAACCAAAAGAAAACCCACATGGGTTGGCAGCAAAAGGCAGCCACAATTGAACACCTTTGAAATCCCATGTGAAGAAAGCTTGAGGTGCAGCAAAAGAAGTATGGGATGGAATTGATTCCAACCACACTAACATAGACAAGATGAAGTGTGAGTTATGGATTGTATTAAAAGAGGAATGGTGGTGTTGGAATTCATCATGATGTTCCTCCCTCTTAGCCCTATAAATAGAGAAGTCTTCAAGCTTCAAAACACACCCCCAAGGGGGGCAGCTCTCAAACACTTCTCTAGAGCTCCCCTCCCTTCTCTCCCTCAAATTCTCTTAGTTTTGCTTTCTAGTTCTCAATTCTAGCTTTCCTTTTTCTTCTTAGTTGTAATTTATTTTTCTTTGTAATGTAAATTATTTTCTTTAGTTTCAAGTTTGATTAGTTTCCAAGTTTCAATTATGGTTTTTGTTCTTATTCATTAGGCTTATAAGTTAATATGCTAGTTTGAATGATTGATCACCATTTAGGCTTGCATATTAGCTATCTTGGTTTGAATTAAGAGTAGACACCATGCTTTAATTCGAATTGAACTATGAATAGGAAGAGTATGTATGGACATTCGACAACAGGGATTAGATACATACTTGGTTATTTAAAATTTTCTTCTATGCTTAATAGATTCCTAATGCTTAGTTTACGTTAGACAACAGATGATCAAGTTACTGAATTAGGAATACAAGGTTAGGACCAAACACCATGGCTTAATCATACTTTAGCTAGAATCAATCCGTTAATCTAATTGAACATGGGAACTTATCTGCTTGAGTTATTTTATTTTCTTTCTTTCTTGTTTTATTTATTTTCTTTCTTGTTTTTCTGTTTTGTGTAGGAAAACTGAATTGGATTATTCAATCACCAATCCCTGTGGAATCGACCTCGCACTTACATATGCTATACTACCGAACGACTCGTGCACTTGCGAGTATCACAAGTTGAGGATGCAGCTGAATATATTTTGGTGCAGCTGAATCGACAAAACATCGATCCCAAATCCACAGGCCATATAAATTTGACAATTCAAGTTTGTACTTCAGTTTGTGCCTTAAATGGAGTGGTCGGTGTATTGCATAGTTCTAGCGATTGGATTTCACTCAAAACTCACCGAATGACTCCTCCCACCTTATTATGATGTTGCCAAGTTTTGGGCTCTATTTGAAATCCGTAGGCCATAGAAATTGGACAATTCAAGTTCGTACTCAGTTTGTGCCTTAAATGGAGTGGTTAGCGTATTGCATAGTTATAGCGATTGGATTTCACTCGAAACTCACCGAATGACTCCTCCCACCTTATTATGATGTTGCCCAAGTTTTGGGCTCGATACGAAGTCCATAGGTGTAAGAAATTGGACAATTCAAGTTCGTACTCATTTGAGCCGTAAATGGAGTGGTTGGGGTATTGCATAGTTCTAGCGATTGGATTTCCCTCAAAACTCACCGAATGACTCCTCCCACCTTATTATGATGTTGCCCAAGTTTTGGGCTCCAATCGAAATACATAGGTGTAAGAAATTGGAAAATTCAAGTTCGTACTTAGTTTGTGCCGAAAATGGAGTGGTTGGTGTATTGCATAGTTCTAGCAATAGGATTTCAATCAAAAATCATCGAATGACTCCTGCCACCTTATCATGTTGTTGCCCAAGTTTTGGGCTCGAATCGAAATCCATAGGCCATTGAAATTGGACAATTCAAGTTCGAACTCAATTTGTTCCTTAAATGGAGTGATTGGTGTATTGCATAGTTCTAGAGATTGGATTTCACTCAACACTCCCCGAATGACTCCTCCCACCTTATTATGACGTTGCCCAAGTCTTGGGCTCGAAATCGAAATCCATAGGTGTAAGAAATTGGACAATTCAAGTTCGTACTCAGTTTCAGGCTTAAATAGAATGGTTGCTTTATTGCATAGTTCTAGCCATTGGATTTCACTCAAAACTCACCGAATGACTCCTCCCACCTTATTATGATGTTGCCCAAGTTTTGGGCTCAATCGACATCCATAGGTGTAAGAAATTGGAAAATTCAAGTTCGTACTCATTTTGTGCCGAAAATGGAGTGGTTGGTGTATTGCATAGTTCTAGCAATTGGATTTCAATCAAAAATCATCGAATGACTCCTGCCACCTTATTATGTTGTTGCCCAAGTTTTGGGCTCAATCCGAAATCCATAGGCCATTGAAATTGGACAATTCAAGTTCGAACCTCAGTTTGTTCCTTAAATGGAGTGATTGGTGTGCATAGTTCTAGCTATTGGATTTCACTCAACACTCCCCAAATGACTCCTCCCACCTTATTATGACGTTGCACAAGTCTTGGGCTCGAATCGAAATCCATAGGTGTAAGAAATTGGACAATTCAAGTTCGTACTCATTTTCAGGCTTAAATAGAATGGTTGCTTTATTGCATAGTTCTAGCCATTGGATTTCACTCAAAACTCACCGAATGACTCCTCCCACCTTATTATGATGTTGCCCAAGTTTTGGGCTCAATCCCAAATCCATAGGCCATAGAAATTGGACAATTCAATTTCATACTCAGTTGTGCCTTAAATGGAGTGGTTCGCGTATTGCATAGTTCTAGCGATTGGATTTCATTCAAAACTCACAGAATGACTCCTCCCACATTCTTATGATGTTGCCCAAGTTTTGGGCTCGAATCCAAAATCCATAGGTGTAAGAAATTGGACAATTGAAGTTCGTACTTAGTTTGTGTCTTAAATGGAGTGGTTGGTTTATTGCATAGTTATAGACATTGGATTTCACTCAAAACTCACCGAATGACTCCTCCCACCTTATTATGATGTTGCCAAGGGTTTGGGCTCGAAATCCGAAATCCAAAGGTGTAATAAATTGGACAATTCAAGTTCATACTCAGTTTGTGCCGTAAATGGACAGGTTCGTGTATTGCATAGTTCTAGACATTGAATTTCATTCAAAACTCACCGAATGACTCCTCCCACCTTATTATGATGTTGCCCAAATTTTGGGCTTGAATTCGAAATCCGTTGCCCATAGCAATTGGACAATTCAATTTCGTACTCAATTCTGTGCCTTAAATGGAGTGGTTCGTGTATTGCATAGTTCTAGCGATTGGATTTTACTCAAAACTCACCGAATGACTCCTCCCACCTTATTATGATGTTGCCCAATTTTGGGTTCAATTCGAAATCCATAGGTGTAAGAAATTGGACAATTCAAGTTCGTACTCATTTTGTGCCGAAAATGGAGTGGTTGGTGTATTCCATAGTTCTCTCAATTGGATTTCAATCAAAACTCATCGAATGACTCCTGCCACCTTATTATGTTGTTGCCCAAGTTTTGGGCTCAATCCGAAATCCATAGGCCATTGAAATTGGACAATAAAAGTTCGAACTTAGTTTGTTCCTTAAATGAAGTGGTTGGTGTATTGCATAGTTCTAGCGATTGGATTTCACTCAACACTCCCCGAATGACTCCTCCCACCTTATTATGACTCCTCCCACCTTATTATGACGTTGCCCAAGTTTTGGGCTCGAATCGAAATCCATAGGTGTAAGAAATTGGACAATTCAAGTTCGTACTCAGTTTCAGGCTTAAATGGAATGGTTGCTTTATTGCATAGTTCTAGCCATTGGATTTCACTCTAAACTCACCGAATGACTCCTCCCACCTTATTATGATGTTGCCCAAGTTTTGGGCTTGATCCCAAATCCATAGGCCATAGAAATTGGACAATTAAATTTCATACTCATTTGTGCCTTAAATGGAGTGGTTCGCGTATTGCATAGTTCTAGTGATTGGATTTCACTCAAAACTCGCAGAATGACTCCTCCCACATTCTTATGATGTTGCCCAAGTTTTGGGCTCGAATCCAAAATCCATAGGTGTAAGAAATTGGACAATTGAAGTTCGTACTTAGTTTGTGTCGTAAATGGAGTGGTTGGTTTATTGCATAGTTATAGACATTGGATTTCACTCAAAACTCACCGAATGACTCCTCCCACCTTATTATGATGTTGCCCAAGTTTTGGGCTCAAATCGACATCCATAGGTGTAAGAAATTGGAAAATTCAAGTTCGTACTCAGTTTGTGCCGAAAATGGAGTGGTTGGTGTATTGCATAGTTCTAGCAATTGGATTTCAATCAAAAATCATCGAATGACTCCTGCCACCTTATTATGTTGTTGCCCAAGTTTTGGGCTCAAATCGAAATCCATAGGCCATTGAAATTGGACAATTCAAGTTCGACCTCAGTTTGTTCCTTAAATGGAGTGATTGGTGTGCATAGTTCTAGCTATTGGATTTCACTCAACACTCCCGAATGACTCCTCCCACCTTATTATGACGTTGCACAAGTCTTGGGCTCGAATCGAAATCCATAGGTGTAAGAAATTGGACAATTCAAGTTCGTACTCATTTTCAGGCTTAAATAGAATGGTTGCTTTATTGCATAGTTCTAGCCATTGGATTTCACTCAAAACTCACCGAATGACTCCTCCCACCTTATTATGATGTTGCCCAAGTTTTGGGCTCGAATCCCAAATCCATAGGCCATAGAAATTGGACAATTCAATTTCATACTCAGTTGTGCCTTAAATGGAGTGGTTCGCGTATTGCATAGTTCTAGCGATTGGATTTCATTCAAAACTCACAGAATGACTCCTCCCACATTCTTATGATGTTGCCCAAGTTTTGGGCTCGATCCAAAATCCATAGGTGTAAGAAATTGGACAATTGAAGTTCGTACTTAGTTTGTGTCTTAAATGGAGTGGTTGGTTTATTTCATAGTTATAGACATTGGATTTCACTCAAAACTCACCGAATGACTCCTCCCACCTTATTATGATGTTGCCAAGGGTTTGGGCTCCAATCCGAAATCCAAAGGTGTAATAAATTGGACAATTCAAGTTCATACTCATTTGTGCCGTAAATGGACAGGTTCGTGTATTGCATAGTTCTAGACATTGAATTTCATTCAAAACTCACCGAATGACTCCTCCCACCTTATTATGATGTTGCCCAAATTTTGGGCTCGAATCGAAATCCGTTGCCCATAGAAATTGGACAATTCAATTTCGTACTACTTAGCCCTGTGCCTTAAATGGAGTGGTTCGTGTATTGCATAGTTCTAGCGATTGGATTTTACTCAAAACTCACCGAATGACTCCTCCCACCTTATTATGATGTTGCCCAATTTTGGGTTCAATTCGAAATCCATAGGTGTAAGAAATTGGACAATTCAAGTTCGTACTCAGTTTGTGCCGAAAATGGAGTGGTTGGTGTATTCCATAGTTCTCTCAATTGGATTTCAATCAAAACTCATCGAATGACTCCTGCCACCTTATTATGTTGTTGCCCAAGTTTTGGGCTCAATCGAAATCCATAGGCCATTGAAATTGGACAATAAAAGTTCGAACTCAGTTTGTTCCTTAAATGAAGTGGTTGGTGTATTGCATAGTTCTAGCGATTGGATTTCACTCAACACTCCCCGAATGACTCCTCCCACCTTATTATGACGTTGCCCAAGTTTTGGGCTCGAATCGAAATCCATAGGTGTAAGAAATTGGACAATTCAAGTTCGTACTCATTTTCAGGCTTAAATGGAATGGTTGCTTTATTGCATAGTTCTAGCCATTGGATTTCACTCTAAACTCACCGAATGACTCCTCCCACCTTATTATGATGTTGCCCAAGTTTTGGGCTTGATCCCAAATCCATAGGCCATAGAAATTGGACAATTAAATTTCATACTCAGTTTGTGCCTTAAATGGAGTGGTTGGATTTCACTCAAAACTCGCAGAATGACTCCTCCCACATTCTTATGATGTTGCCCAAGTTTTGGGCTCGAATCCAAAATCCATAGGTGTAAGAAATTGGACAATTGAAGTTCGTACTTAGTTTGTGTCGTAAATGGAGTGGTTGGTTTATTGCATAGTTATAGACATTGGATTTCACTCAAAACTCACCGAATGACTCCTCCCACCTTATTATGATGTTGCCCAAGTTTTGGGCTCTAATCGGACATCCATAGGTGTAAGAAATTGGAAAATTCAAGTTCGTACTCAGTTTGTGCCGAAAATGGAGTGGTTGGTGTATTGCATAGTTCTAGCAATTGGATTTCAATCAAAAATCATCGAATGACTCCTGCCACCTTATTATGTTGTTGCCCAAGTTTTGGGCTCGAATCGAAATCCATAGGCCATTGAAATTGGACAATTCAAGTTCAACCTCAGTTTGTTCCTTAAATGGAGTGATTGGTGTATTGCATAGTTCTAGCTATTGGATTTCACTCAACACTCCCCGAATGACTCCTCCCACCTTATTATGACGTTGCCCAAGTCTTGGGCTCGAATCGAAATCCATAGGTGTAAGAAATTGGACAATTCAAGTTCGTACTCAGTTTCAGGCTTAAATAGAATGGTTGCTTTATTGCATAGTTCTAGCCATTGGATTTCACTCTAAACTCACCGAATGACTCCTCCCACCTTATTATGATGTTGCCAAGGGTTTGGGCTCGCAATCTGAAATCCAAAGGTGTAATAAATTGGACAATTCAAGTTCATACTCATTTGTGCCGTAAATGGACAGGTTCGTGTATTGCATAGTTTTAGACATTGAATTTCATTCAAAACTCACCGAATGACTCCTCCCACCTTATTATGATGTTGCCCAAATTTTGGGCTCGAATCCAAAATCCGTTGCCCATAGAAATTGGACAATTCAATTTCGTACTCAGCCCTGTGCCTTAAATGGAGTGGTTCGTGTATTGCATAGTTCTAGCGATTGGATTTTACTCAAAACTCACCGAATGACTCCTCCCACTTTATTATGATGTTGCCCAATTTTGGGTTCAATTCGAAATCCATAGGTGTAAGAAATTGGACAATTCAAGTTCGTACTCAGTTTGTGCCGAAAATGGAGTGGTTGGTGTATTGCATAGTTCTCTCAATTGGATTTCAATCAAAACTCATCGAATGACTCCTCTTCAGAAAATGTTCGGAATGATTGTTTTGAGTTCTTTTTATTTTTGTAATTATTTTTTCTTGTGTTTTGTTTTTGTTTTTGTTTTTGTTAATGTAATTATGTTTGTTTTTGTTTTTGGTTTTGGTTTTGCTTAAGGACTAACAATCTTTTAAGTTTTCTAATTACTTCGTTTTATAGAGTCAGGTAAAACGTTTGTGGGTATCGTAATTGTTAAACCCTCAGGAGACACAACTCCTCCTACTAGGGATGCCTAGAGGTTTAAAGGCTTGTTGCATATGCTAAATGCAATCGAGTTAACTTCTTGTTTTATTTTTTTTATCTGTGTTTTCCTTTTTGTTTTGCTCGAGGACTAGCAAAATCTAGGTTTGGGGGTATTTGATCGGTTCATAATTGTATATTATTTCTTACCCTTCTAGCTTATGATTTGGTTATGTTTTTGAGTTAAACTTGTGCTTTTAATCCTTTTTGTGTTTATCTTTCAGTTAATTGAGCTTTAGGTAACAATGATGGCTTTGGAGAACATAATTTATGCAATTCAAGCATGTTAAGGCCTGATTTGGATGAAGGGAAGAAGATCTAGCAAATGGGTGTTTACTATAACATATCCAAAATTCAGCCCCATTGGATAAATCTGGAGTCCGTTACCTAGCAAACACTGAACCATGCTCAGGATGGATCTTATCAGCGCGGAAAATGAGTTAGCAATTTGTTTCGGCCTTAACTTCCTCCTCCGACCTTGGATTGGCCCAAATGATATGTGGATGGAAAGAAGACATTCTGAACTTCAATTTCAAGGGCTTAAAGTCCTAATTTGATTAAGAGAAGCCCAAGTTGTAAGCCCCTGAAGTTGCTGGTCATGCCTGAGCTCAGGCATGTGCCTGGTTGGATGCTTGGTCATGGTGAGCTAGGCATGAGCTATCATTTCTGGTTGGAAGCTTGGTCATGGTGACATGAAGATGAGCTAGGGCTGCTGGTGGGATTTAGTGGTGAAGTGCATCAACCAATTCAAGATTTTCTAATACAAGTGCATCACCCACTTTAGATTTTCTAATACAAGTGCATCAACCATTTCAGATTTTATAATTCAAGTGTTGTATGCATTAGTCTTATTGAATTCAGATTTTCACTTCCCCTAGGCCTATAAATAGGGAAGTTCTCTAACCTTGTAATAACACCCCAAGGGGGGGAGCTCTCAAGCACTTCTCTAGAGCTCCCTTCCCTTCTCTCCCTCAAATTCTCTTAGTTTCTCTTGTAGTTCTCAATTGTTGTAATAAGATCATTGTACTAAATTCTCTTCTTATAAATTTCTTCAAACACTTCTCCCTTCTTTCATCAAATTCTCAATGTTCACAAACACTTCTCCAAGTTCTCAAACACTCTCTTCCAAATTCCCCAAGTTCTCACACATGTTCTTCCAAAATTCTGTAGTTTCTCAAACACATTCTCTTTCAAAGTTCTCCATGTTCTTAAACACTTCTCAAACATTCCTCCCTTCTCTTTCTCAAACACATCTCTCCAAGTTCACAAAAGTCTCCATGTTCTCAAACACTTCTCCTTCCTCTTCCAAATTCTCAAATTCTGAAACACCTTTCTCTTTCTCTTCCAAAATCCTCAAGCTCTCAAACACTTCTCCTTCCTCTTCCAAATTCTCAACTTCTCAAATGTTGTACAAATCCTTTTTGCTTCTTTTGTTTTCATTTCTATTTTGTGTAGGAAACTGAATTGGATCATTCAATCACCAATCCCTGTGGAATCGACCTCGCACTTACATACGCTATACTACCGAACGGCTCGTGCACTTGCGAGTATCACAAGTTGAGGATGCAGCTGAATCCATTTGGTGCAGCTGAAATCTACACAACAAGTTTTTGGCGCCGTTGCCGGGGATCGGTAACATTGTTTGATTCTATTTGGCTTTCCTACTTTATTTTTTTTTCTTAACTGCACAGTTTCATGTTTTAAAGTTAATGAGGTTAATTGATAAGTTGTGTTTGTAGTCCAACGGACAAGGACAATTGCCTGACAAGCAAGAGAACTGGGTTTGAGTCCCAGCTTACACAACACCCAAAAACAAAAAGGCTCAAGTAGCATGTTGATTATTTCTAGTTTATGGTTTCATTCACTTGCTCTTAATTAAATATCTTGTTCAAGTTTACATAAACACCATATGACTCTTGGACTGATTAGTGAATGAATGGGTAGATATTGAAGACAAACACCATGTTGAAATTCTACTTGGTTCTTTATTGTTCTTCTTGTTCTTAATGGGTTCGGAATTTGTGTTTAGACTAAACACCATAGCTAAATGCTTTTTCTGAATACTTGATTAAAACCACACACCATATGGATAATCATATTTGAGAAAGAACGAACTTCATAAGCTAGTTTGATTACTTTGTTACTTGTGTACTTTGAAGCATGAAATTGGACGTGTGTTGATTTTCCTTTTCATTTTAGTTTTTATTTCCTAATCCTTTAATTATGTTTCAAGTTTTCTGTGTTTGTTTTAGCAAGTAATGTCAGCTTAATAAAAATGGAGAGAGATGGTAACCTCAATCATAAGAATGGGGAGTGTGGAGCAGTGGGAGAAGTCGCGACCTCCAAGTGCATCCATGCTCGACCTAATCGCTTCAAGGGGGAGTATTCCAATCCTTTCTCTTTAGTTGTTTTGTTATTATTTCAGTAATTTTAATTTTCTATTTCTTTTATTTAAAAAAAATTAAAAAGATTTTTTATATGAGCTGACTCGTGGTAACTCCAGATGAGCGTCTCCGTCAAATACAGTGTCTAGGAGTTCTTTAGGCGACACCTTCGGTGTCTAAAACGTTTGGGTTTTAAGTGGGACCTTTGTGACCCCTCCAACCTTCCCGGATCCCCTGGCTGTGTTTTCTGAGGCCCTTAACTGGTCATCCATGAGATGCTTGTATATTTGTGTGTTTTAAAAAACAAAACAAAACGAAAAAAATCAAAAAATAATAAATTTAAGTTTTTATTTATTTTCCTTGTAAATTGCAATTTGGAACTTCTTTGTTTTTTTTTTTGTGTGGTCAGTTAGTTGTAAATAATAATAAATTTAAAATTAAAAAAAAAAATCAATTTGGAACTTTTTTGTTTCGTTAAGTTAGTTTATGTATGTATTTACGTAGTGTGGTTAATTAGTTTATTTCTGAGTATTAAAAACACATTTTTATTTCATTTCAAACGTTACAAACAAAGAAAAAGAAAAGTAAAAAAAAAACAACAACAAAAAAAAAACATTCAAGTAAATTAAAAATAAAAACAACTTCTTCATCTTCATGGCATGCCTCTGTTATCTTCTAACTTGCAGAATCTGCAGCAGCTCCACATGGTCCTCATTTTTTCTCTCCAGTGCTTCCACGTGCTGATTGGCAAGGAGAGCCGCTTCTGGAGTCCGCCACCATAGCCTTCAAGGAAGCTACTTCATCACTCAGCGCGGCACACTCCCGTGTCCTCGCCAGTAATAGCATGCCTAAATTAGTAGCCGAGACCGCGTGGAGCACCGTTAAATTGTGGGACTCCTCCACTGCTGCCTTGTCAGATCTCTTTGCCACATGCAGATGATCCGTCGATGTGAGCTTGCTGCCAATCATGCCTTCCAGGAGCGCTGCCTCTGTTCGGCACCGCCTCAGAAAGGTTCGGTATTGCCTCAGCAAAGTTTGAGGCCGTACCGTGATGATATGTGGAGTTTGGGAAGACATGGTTTGTAGGAGCCCTTATCTGCGCATTCGGTGGCGCAAGTGACAATTCAAGGTTTAGATCATCAAGGTGAGTGCATGAAGATGCCATTGTTTTGTTTCTGGATTTTTTGATGTTTTTTCTCTGAATTTGCAGGAAGAAATGCGGGGTGCTCTTCTACTTCACCGAGAAGTGTTTAAATAGACTTATGCAGGACGAGGGAGCCGAAAGCACTTCGGATCTGAGAGGGTGCTATCTTGTGCTCTTTTCTCTCGGATCCCTTCATTTTTGCCGCAAATTGCGAGCGCGTTTTTTAAAAAAAGGGAGCATGTCTATACTTTCACTTACTTTTGCCTCCCTGTTTTCTGATGATTGTGTTTTTGCTTTTTTAGTTATTATTATTATTATTATTATTTTCAATTGTTTTCTTCTTTTTTGTCAGGTTTCTCAAGAATTTAGTTGGAAGAAGAGACAAAATTAAAGATGCGTCTTGGACACCTGGTGCAAGAATCCAAATTCTTCTTTTAAATTCTTATTTGAATTGTGTGTTTATTTCAGTTTATTTTATTTTGTTTTTATTTAATTATGTAGTATAATTTAAAACTCATAGGATATTCTTTGAAGGAGCTAAACTTTTGGTAACTCTAGTGAGCAACCGCGGTCTATACAGTGTCTAGGAGTTCTTTAGGCGACACCTTCGGTGTCTAAGAAGTTTGGGTTTTAAGAGGGACCATTGTGACCCCTCCAACCTTCCCGTATCCCCTGGCTGTGTTTTCTGAGGCCCTTAACTGGTCATCCTTAAGTTCTTCTCTTAAAAGAAAAAGCAATTACTTGTGTGTTTACTTAACTAAAAATAAAAATGCATGTTTGGGTTTTCATGTTTTTGTTTGATCGCCGTTCTTTAAATTTAGGGTCATTCGTCTCTTTGAGATAACATAACGTTTCTATTTCCCAATTAAAAAAAAAACGCACATACATTTTTAAAATTTAAAAAAATAAATAAAAGCTGAAATCATTTCTTCTTGGCGCTCGGTGTCTCAACCATAGGAACTTTGAGTTTGGCCCCTCTGGCTGTCCTCTTCCGGGGCTTCACGCACAGCCTCTTGGGGCTCATCACTTGAGCTCCCAAAGATCGCAATCTTAGCTTCAGGTATAACTTTTCTCGCGATCTGGTTTCTTGCGTTTGCCCGGTCGGTCTAGGTCTTCCAGCTGTTTTCGCATGTCGCGAGAGTACAACTCTACAATCTTTGATAGGTTTTTATTCTCGTCCCGCAACACTTCTAGCTGGTGTCGATTCACCTCCACTATCCTTGACCGCTCCCTTTTCAAGATTTTTATAGCACTTTGACACTCTTCAACCATACTGTGCTCCGCCGCTCACTGACCTTTCAGCACCTCTACCTCATGGGACTTTGCAAGTAGGCGATGAACCAAACTTCCGACACATGCTGTACTCTGCACGCTCAGTGCCAGGGGCATCACTCATGACTCGGTTGTCATCCCTTGTCCCGAACACACGTATATCTTTGGGAGTCACCAAATTTCTGCCCACTCCAATGGCAACATCGTTGTCCAGGAGTATTGAGTCATTGACAGTTACAGGCCCCCTTACGGAGGCAAAGTAGGGCATCCATATTGGTGCTCCTGCTTGGCCTCGTGTTTGAGTCGGTGGAGCTAGGTTGAGATCCAAGGAAAAGGGGTAGGAAGAAGCCATTTGATTTCTCAGTTTTTCTTGCTTCTTTTCTCTTTTGTGTTTCTGAGTTTGTGTTTTTTTGTTTTTTCCCCCTTCTTTTTCCTTCTTATAGAGTCTTTCACAAAACCCTAGCCAGTGCAGCCGTCAGCATTTTCCTGAATCTCCAGCATTCCTTGAGTCCCACAACCTTCTCGCTTTCCAACCACACCCAACTCACTTATCACGACGTGACCTTTCTGAACGGACGCGTTCGAGGAAGTCGTCATTACTTTCCATGGCCCGTAATTTTCGCTTGTGGATCTGCGGCGCCTCTATGCGTCGACACGTGGCTCCTGCTTCTGCCCGTGACTATCCATGAGACGACATCAGGGACCACATTCCCTCTTTTTAAAAATTCTGCTTAGCGCTCATAATTCACGTTTTATCTTTTTAAGAAAAAATTAAATTTAAACATGTGGGTTTCAGATTTCATTCTGGGTCGGGTTTCACTTTAGTTTGGGTTTCAAAGTGGGTTAAATTCATCGTGGTTTGTGTTTCGAAATTGTGGGCTTTGGGCTTCAAAATTTTTTTTTGGGTTTCACCTTAGTTTGGGTTTCAAAGTGGGTTAACTTTCTTTTGGGTTGGGCTTTAAATCGTTTGGGTTTCAGTTTGTGTAAGACTATCTGTTAGGGCTTACTGTTTTGAGTGTTTTACTGTTTCGTTTTTATTTTTATTTATTTTATATTTGTTTGATTATTTTGTAATTGTTTTATTTTATTTTTGTGTGTTTTAATTTTTATTTGCTTTAATACCTTTCATTTCTTATTATGACATTGTTTGTGGCTAATTTTTAAACATTGAGGACAATGTTCATTTCTAGGTTTGGGGGTATTGGAGTTTAGCATGTATAATGTTTTTCTTAATTTTTTTTAAAATAAAATTGCTTGTTTTTCTTCTATTTGAGTCTTGTTTTGTTTTTGACTCACTTTCCGAACACATTTGATGAGATTGTGATAAATGTTTGCATGACTTAAATAAAAATTGGATTTCATTTTTCTTTTTAGTGTTTTTTTTTCTTTATTCAAAAAAATAAAATTGTCATTGTTCTATCATGATATGTTCGAAACCTTTGCACTTGTCATTTGTTTCATATTTTCCAATTAAAGGATTTGCATGATCTAAAGAATTATATCAAGCATAAATTAGACTTATATAACCATATAAAGTGAGCTTTTGAGCCTTGTCCTTCAATTCATGAGTGTTATATACCTACTCTAATTTTCTTGTCATCAAAGTTGTTGTTTGATCTCATTATTCATTGATTTGGTTGAACACTTAAAAGTCATTCATTCTTGTGCAATTTGATTTCATGACATTTAAAGAAATGATATTAAGGCCTTCTTTGGACCGTTTGTGCCTTTCAAGCTAACCTTATGCATGCTTAAGCATGATTTTCCATTGTTAACCATTTTGAGCCTACATGTAAACCTTTTCTTTCATTTACCAATTTTATTTCCTCGCCTTAGCCTGAAAAACAAATATTTACCTTTCTAAGGAACTCATGAGCTTTAATTTGGATGTGTTTTTCATGCTAAGTTTGGGAAGAGGTGTTACATTTTGAAAAAAAAAAAAATTGAAGTGGTGGTTGATTGAAGAAAAGAGAAAAGTGAAGTGGTGGTTGATTGAAATTTCATTTTTGGGTTTCATTTTTGGGCCTTCAAAATAAATTGGCGTTTGTTCAATTAAAGGAAAGGAGTATGAATCAATGTAAATGAAGGTATAAGGAGTTTTGATCATGTAAAAGAAAAAATCTAATCGTGATGATTCGAAGTCTTGTAAATAATTATTTTATGCTCTTATATTGCGAGTTCCTTGGACTTTGTATTATCCATAGCTTTCATTTCTTACTCACCTTACACCCTTGGCCCAATTACAACCTTTACTAAAGACCTAAATTGATCTTAAATGTCATGTGGTTGAATTGCATCCATTTTCTTACTTTTAAGTGTTTGGCATCCTTCTTGAGATCATATTAATGCAAGTTCTTCATCTTTCTATTTCGAGTTAAGTCCTTTATGGTTTAACTCTAATCTCATGTTTATAACTGAGTGTTGCATTATAGCCCTCTTCTGAGTGATTCATTTGTGAGAGGACAACTTTGGTGAGATTTGAAGTTGAACTTGTGCTTTGTATAATTTTTGAAATTGTGTGAAAACTAAGATTGGAGAATTTGTTGCATTTGGCTATCACACTACTACACTTTGAGCATATTATGTTTTGAACTTTGCCGCTTTGTAAATAATGTCTAAAAGTTGAGCTTTTATTGTTAAAACGTTTAAGTCATGTGCATGAGTCATTCCTCTTCAGAAAATGTTCGGAAAGATTGTTTTGAGTTCTTTTTATTTTTGTAATTATTTTTTCTTGTGTTTTGTTTTCGTTTTTGTTTTTGTTAATGTAATTATGTTTGTTTTTGTTTTTGGTTTTGGTTTTGCTTAAGGACTAACAATCTTTTAAGTTTTCTAATTACTTTGTTTTATAGAGTCAGGTAAAACGTTTGTGGGTATCGTAATCTGTTAAACCCTCAGGAGACACAACTCCTCCTACTAGGGATGCCTAGAGGTTTAAAGGCTTGTTGCATATGCTAAATGCAATCGAGTTACCTACGAAAGTGGTCTAGTTAACTTCTTGTTTTATTTTTTTATCTGTGTTTTCCTTTTTGTTTTGCTCGAGGACTAGCAAAATCTAGGTTTGGGGGTATTTGATCGGTTCATAATTGTATATTATTTCTTACCCTTCTAGCTTGTGATTTGGTTATGTTTTTGAGTTAAACTTGTGCTTTTAATCCTTTTCGTACTCAGTTTGTGCCTTAAATGGAGTGGTTCGCGTATTGCATAGTTCTAGCAATTGGATTTCACTCAAAACTCACCGAATGACTCCTCCCACCATATTATGATGTTGCCCAAGCTTTGGGCTCCAATCCGAAATCCATAGGTGTAATAAATTGGACAATTCAAGTTCGTACTCATTTGGGCCGTAAATGGAGTGGTTCGTGTATTGCATAGTTCTAGACATTGAATTTCACTCAAAACTCACCGAATGACTCCTCCCACCTTATTATGATGTTGCCCAAATTTTGGGCTCCAATCGAAATCCGTTGCCCATAGAAATTGGACAATTCAAGTTCGTACTCAGTTTGTGCCGAAAATGGAGTGGTTGGTGTATTGCATAGTTCTAGCAATTGGATTTCAATCAAAAATCATCGAATGACTCCTGCCACCTTATCATGTTGTTGCCCAAGTTTTGGGCTCAATCCGAAATCCATAGGCCATTGAAATTGGACAATTCAAGTTCAAACTCAGTTTGTTCCTTAAATGGAGTGATTGGTGTATTGCATAGTTCTAGCGATTGGATTTCACTCAACACTCCCCGAATGACTCCTCCCACCTTATTATGACGTTGCCCAAGTTTTTGGCTCGAATCGAAATCCATAGGTGTAAGAAATTGGACAATTCAAGTTCGTACTTAGTTTGTGTCGTAAATGGAGTGGTTGGTTTATTGCATAATTATAGACATTGGATTTCACTCAAAACTCACCGAATGACTCCTCCCACCTTATTATGATGTTGCCCAAGTTTTGGGCTCCAATCGACATCCATAGGTGTAAGAAATTGGAAAATTGAAGTTCGTACTCTCTTTGTGCCGAAAATGGAGTGGTTGGTGTATTGCATAGTTCTAGCAATTGGATTTCAATCAAAAATCATCGAATGACTCCTGCCACCTTATTATGTTGTTGCCCAAGTTTTGGGCTCCAATCGAAATCCATAGGCCATTGAAATTGGACAATTCAAGTTCAACCTCAGTTTGTTCCTTAAATGGAGTGATTGGTGTATTGCATAGTTCTAGCTATTGGATTTCACTCAACACTCCCCGAATGACTCCTCCCACCTTATTATGACGTTGCCCAAGTCTTGGGCTCGAAATCCGAAATCCATAGGTGTAAGAAATTGGACAATTCAAGTTCGTACTCAGTTTCAGGCTTAAATAGAATGGTTGCTTTATTGCATAGTTCTAGCCATTGGATTTCACTCTAAACTCACCGAATGACTCCTCCCACCTTATTATGATGTTGCCCAAGTTTTGGGCTCGAATCCCAAATCCATAGGCCATAGAAATTGGACAATTCAATTTCATACTCAGTTTGTGCCTTAAATGGAGTGGTTCGCGTATTGCATAGTTCTAGCGATTGGATTTCATTCAAAACTCACAGAATGACTCCTCCCACATTCTTATGATGTTGCCCAAGTTTTGGGCTCGAATCCAAAATCCATAGGTGTAAGAAATTGGACAATTGAAGTTCGTACTTAGTTTGTGTCTTAAATGGAGTGGTTGGTTTATTGCATAGTTATAGACATTGGATTTCACTCAAAACTCACCGAATGATTCCTCCCACCTTATTATGATGTTGCCAAGGGTTTGGGCTCGAATCCGAAATCCAAAGGTGTAATAAATTGGACAATTCAAGTTCATACTCAGTTTGTGCCGTAAATGGACAGTTTCGTGTATTGCATAGTTCTAGACATTGAATTTCATTCAAAACTCACCGAATGACTCCTCCCACCTTATTATGATGTTGCCCAAATTTTGGGCTTTAAATCGAAATCCGTTGCCCATAGAAATTGGACAATTCAATTTCGTCTAAGCCCTGTGCCTTAAATGGAGTGGTTCGTGTATTGCATAGTTCTAGCGATTGGATTTTACTCAAAACTCACCGAATGACTCCTCCCACCTTATTATGATGTTGCCCAATTTTGGGTTCAATTCGAAATCCATAGGTGTAAGAAATTGGACAATTCAAGTTCGTACTCAGTTTGTGCCGAAAATGGAGTGGTTGGTGTATTCCATAGTTCTCTCAATTGGATTTCAATCAAAACTCATCGAATGACTCCTGCCACCTTATTATGTTGTTGCCCAAGTTTTGGGCTCAATCGAAATCCATAGGCCATTGAAATTGGACAATTCAAGTTCGAACTCAGTTTGTTCCTTAAATGAAGTGGTTGGTGTATTGCATAGTTCTAGCGATTGGATTTCACTCAACACTCCCGAATGACTCCTCCCACCTTATTATGACGTTGCCCAAGTTTTGGGCTCAAATCGAAATCCATAGGTGTGAGAAATTGGACAATTCAAGTTCGTACTCAGTTTCAGGCTTAAATGGAATGGTTGCTATATTGCATAGTTCTAGCCATTGGATTTCACTCAAAACTCACCGAATGACTCCTCCCACCATATTATGATGTTGCCCAAGTTTTGGGCTCGAATCCCAAATCCATAGGCCATAGAAATTGGACAATTCAATTTCGTACTCAGTTGTGCCTTAAATGGAGTGGTTCGCGTATTGCATAGTTCTAGCAATTGGATTTCACTCAAAACTCACCGAATGACTCCTCCCACCATATTATGATGTTGCCCAAGCTTTGGGCTCGAATCCGAAATCCATAGGTGTAATAAATTGGACAATTCAAGTTCGTACTCAGTTTGGGCCGTAAATGGAGTGGTTCGTGTATTGCATAGTTCTAGACATTGAATTTCACTCAAAACTCACCGAATGACTCCTCCCACCTTATTATGATGTTGCCCAAATTTTGGGCTCGAATCGAAATCCGTTGCCCATAGAAATTGGACAATTCAAGTTCGTACTCAGTTTGTGCCTTAAATGGAGTGGTGGGTGTATTGCGAAGTTCTAGCAATTTGGATTTTACTTAGAACTCACCGAATGACTCCTCCCACCTTATTATGACGTTGCCCAAGTTTTGGGCTCGAAATCCGAAATCCATAGGTGTAATAAATTGGACAATTCAAGTTCGTACTCAGTTTGTGCCGTAAATGGAGAGGTTCGTGTATTGCATAGTTCTAGACATTGGATTTCACTCAAAACTCACCGAATGACTCCTCCCACCTTATTATGATGTTGCCCAAGTTTTGGGCTCGAATCGAAATCCATAGGAAATAGAAATTGGACAATTCAAGTTCGTACTCAGTTTGTGCCTTCAATGGTGTGGTTGGTGTATTGCATAGTTGTAGCGATTGGATTTCACTCAGAACTCATCTAAACGACTCCTCCCACCTTATTCTGATGTTGCCCAAGTTTTGGGCTCAAATCGAAATCCATAGGTTTAAGAAATTGGACAATTCAAGTTCGTACTCAGTTTGATGCTTAAACGGAATGCTTGGTGTATTGCATAGTTCTACCCGTTGGAGTTCACTCAAAACTCACCGAATGACGCCTCCCACCTTATAATGATGTTGCCCAAGTTTTGGGTTCCAATCCGAAATCCATATGCCATAGAAATTGGACAATTCAAGTTCGTACTCAATTTGTGCCTTAAATGGAGTGGTTAGTGTTTTCCGTAGTTCTAGCGATTGGATTTCACTCAAAACTCACCGAATGACTCCTCCCACCTTATTATGATGTTGCCTAACTTTTGGGCTCGAATCGAAATCCATAGGTTTAATAAATTGGACAATTCAAGTTCGTACTCAGTTTGTGCCGTAAATGTAGTGGTTCGTGTATTGCATCGTTCTAGACATTAGATTTCACTCAGAACTCTGCGAATGACTCCTCCCAACTTATTATGATGTTGCCCAAGTTTTGGGCTCGATTAGAAATCCATAGGTGTAAGAAATTGGACAATTCAAGTTCGTACTCAGTTTGTGCCTTAAATGGTGTGCTTGGTGTATTGCATAGTTCTAGCGATTGGATTTCTCTCAAAATTCACCGAATGACTCCTCCCAACTTATTATGATGTTGCCCAAGTTTTGGGCTCGAATCGAAATCCATAGGTGTAAGAAATTGGACAATTCAAGTTCGTACTTCAGTTTGTGCCTTAAATGGTGTGCTTGGTGTATTGCATAGTTCTAGCGATTGGATTTCACTCAAAACTCCCCGAATAACTCCTCCTACCTTTTTAGGACGTTGCCCAAGTGTTGGACTCGAATCGAAATCCATAGGTGTAAGAAATTGGACAATTCAAGTTCGTACTCAGTTTGAGGCTTAAATGGAATGGTTGATGTATTGCATAGTTCTAGGCATTGGATTTCACTCAAAACTCACCGAATGACTCCTCCCACCTTATTATGATGTTGCCCAAGTTTTGAGCTCGATCCGAAATCCATAGGTGTAAGAAATTGGACAATTCAAGTTCATACTCATTTGTGCCGTAAATGGAGTGGTTGGTGTATTGCATAGTTCTCGCAATTGGATTTCACTCAAAACTCACCGAATGACTCCTCCCACCATATTATGATGTTGCCCAGGTTTTGGGCCTGATCCAAAATCCATAGGCCATAGAAATTGGACAATTCAAGTTCGTACTCAGTTTGTGCCTTAAATGGAGTGGTTGGTGTATTGCATAGTTCTAGCCATTGGATTTCACTGAAATCTAGCCGAATGAGTCCGCCCACCTTATTATGATGTTTCCCAAGTTTTGGGCTCTATCCGAAACCCATAGGCCATAGAAATTGGACAATTCAAGTTCGTACTCAATTTGTGCCTTAAATGGAGTGGTTGGTGTATTGCATAGTTCTAGCGATTGGATTTCACTCAAAACTCCCCGAATAACTCCTCCTACCTTTTTAGGACGTTGCCCAAGTGTTGGACTTGAACCGAAATCCATAGGTGTAAGAAATTGGACAATTCAAGTTCGTACTCAGTTTGAGGCTTAAATGGAATGGTTGGTGTATTGCATAGTTCTAGGCATTGGATTTCACTCAAAACTCACCGAATGACTCCTCCCACCTTATTATGATGTTGCCCAGGTTTTGAGCTTGATCCGAAATCCATAGGTGTAAGAAATTGGACAATTGAAGTTCGTACTCAGTTTGTGTCATAAATGGAGTAGTTGGTGTATTGCATAGTTCTAGACATTGGATTTCACTCAAAACTCTCCGAATGACTCCTCCCACCTTATTATGATGTTGCCAAGTTTTGGGCTCTATTTGAAATCCGTAGGCCATAGAAATTGGACAATTCAAGTTCGTACTCAGTTTGTGCCTTAAATGGAGTGGTTGGTATATTGCATAGTTCTAGCGATTGGATTTCACTCAAAACTCACCGAATGACTACTCCCATCTTATTATGATGTTGCCCAATTTTTGGGCTCAAATCGAAATCCACAGTTGTAAGAAATTGGACAATTCAAGTTCGTACTAAGTTTTTGCCGTAAATGGAGTGGTTGGTGTATTGCATAGTTCTAGCGATTGGATTTCACTCAAAACTCCCGAATAACTCCTCCCACCTTTTTAGGATGTTGCCCAAGTGTTGGGCTCGAATCCGAAATCCATAGGTGTAAGCAATTGGACAATTCAAGTTCATACTCATTTGTGCCGTAAATGGAGTGGTTGGTGTATTGCATAGTTCTCGCAATTGGATTTCACTCAAAACTCACCGAATGACTCCTCCCACCATATTATGATGTTGCCCAGGTTTTGGGCCTGATCCAAAATCCATAGGCCATAGAAATTGGACAATTCAAGTTCGTACTCAGTTTGTGCCTTAAATGGAGTGGTTGGTGTATTGCATAGTTCTAGCCATTGGATTTCACTGAAAACTCGCCGAATGAGTCCGCCCACCTTATTATGATGTTTCCCAAGTTTTGGACTCTATCCGAAACCCATAGGCCATAGAAATTGGACAATTCAAGTTCGTACTCAATTTGTGCCTTAAATGGAGTGGTTGGTGTATTGCATAGTTCTAGCGAATGGATTTCACTCAAAACTCACCGAATGACTCTTCCCACCTTATTATGATGTTGCCCAAGTTTTTGGTTTGATCCGAAATCCGTAGGTGTAAGAAAATGGGCAATTCAAGTTCGTACTAAGTTTGAGGCTTAAATGGAATGGTTGGTGTATTTCATAGTTCTGGCAATTGAATTTCACTCAAGACTCACCGAACGACTCCTCCCACGTTATTATGATGTTGCCGAAGTTTTGGGCTTGATCCGAAATCCATAGGCCATAGAAATTGTACAATTCAAGTTCGTACTCAGTTTGTGCCTTAAATGGTGTGCTTGGTGTATTGCATAGTTCTAGCGATTGGATTTCACTCAAAACTCCCCGAATAACTCCTCCTACCTTTTTAGGACGTTGCCCAAGTGTTGGACTGAATCCGAAATCCATAGGTGTAAGAAATTGGACAATTCAAGTTCGTACTCAGTTTGAGGCTTAAATGGAATGGTTGGTGTATTGCATAGTTCTAGGCATTGGATTTCACTCAAAACTCACCGAATGACTCCTCCCACCTTATTATGATGTTGCCCAAGTTTGGAGCTTGATCCGAAATCCATAGGTGTAAGAAATTGGACAATTGAAGTTCGTACTCAGTTTGTGTCATAAATGGAGTAGTTGGTGTATTGCATAGTTCTAGACATTGGATTTCACTCAAAACTCTCCGAATGACTCCTCCCACCTTATTATGATGTTGCCAAGTTTTGGGCTCTATTTGAAATCCGTAGGCCATAGAAATTGGACAATTCAAGTTCGTACTCAGTTTGTGCCTTAAATGGAGTGGTTGGTATATTGCATAGTTCTAGCGATTGGATTTCACTCAAAACTCACCGAATGACTACTCCCAACTTATTATGATGTTGCCCAAGTTTTGGGCTCCAATCCGAAATCCATAGTTGTAAGAAATTGGACAATTCAAGTTCGTACTAAGTTTTTGCCGTAAATGGAGTGGTTGGTGTATTGCATAGTTCTAGCGATTGGATTTCACTCAAAACTCCCCGAATAACTCCTCCCACCTTTTTAGGAAGTTGCCCAAGTGTTGGGCTGAAATCCGAAATCCATAGGTGTAAGAAATTGGACAATTCAAGTTCATACTCATTTGTGCCGTAAATGGAGTGGTTGGTGTATTGCATAGTTCTCGCAATTGGATTTCACTCAAAACTCACCGAATGACTCCTCCCACCATATTATGATGTTGCCCAGGTTTTGGGCCTGATCCAAAATCCATAGGCCATAGAAATTGGACAATTCAAGTTCGTACTCAGTTTGTGCCTTAAATGGAGTGGTTGGTGTATTGCATAGTTCTAGCCATTGGATTTCACTGAAAACTCGCCGAATGAGTCCGCCCACCTTATTATGATGTTTCCCAAGTTTTGGACTCTATCCGAAACCCATAGGCCATAGAAATTGGACAATTCAAGTTCGTACTCAATTTGTGCCTTAAATGGAGTGGTTGGTGTATTGCATAGTTCTAGCGAATGGATTTCACTCAAAACTCACCGAATGACTCTTCCCACCTTATTATGATGTTGCCCAAGTTTTTGGTTTGATCGGAAATCCGTAGGTGTAAGAAAATGGGCAATTCAAGTTCGTACTAAGTTTGAGGCTTAAATGGAATGGTTGGTGTATTTCATAGTTCTGGCAATTGAATTTCACTCAAGACTCACCGAACGACTCCTCCCACGTTATTATGATGTTGCCGAAGTTTTGGGCTTGATCCGAAATCCATAGGCCATAGAAATTGTACAATTCAAGTTCGTACTCATTTTTGTGCCTTAAATGGTGTGCTTGGTGTATTGCATAGTTCTAGCGATTGGATTTCACTCAAAACTCCCCGAATAACTCCTCCTACCTTTTTAGGACGTTGCCCAAGTGTTGGACTCGAATTACGAAATCCATAGGTGTAAGAAATTGGACAATTCAAGTTCGTACTCAGTTTGAGGCTTAAATGGAATGGTTGGTGTATTGCATAGTTCTAGGCATTGGATTTCACTCAAAACTCACCGAATGACTCCTCCCACCTTATTATGATGTTGCCCAAGTTTGGAGCTTGATCCGAAATCCATAGGTGTAAGAAATTGGACAATTGAAGTTCGTACTCAGTTTGTGTCATAAATGGAGTAGTTGGTGTATTGCATAGTTCTAGACATTGGATTTCACTCAAAACTCACCGAATGACTCCTCCCACCTTATTATGATGTTGCCAAGTTTTGGGCTCTATTTGAAATCCGTAGGCCATAGAAATTGGACAATTCAAGTTCGTACTCAGTTTGTGCCTTAAATGGAGTGGTTGGTATATTGCATAGTTCTAGCGATTGGATTTCACTCAAAACTCACCGAATGACTACTCCCAACTTATTATGATGTTGCCCAAGTTTTGGGCTCGAATCGAAATCCATAGTTGTAAGAAATTGGACAATTCAAGTTCGTACTAAGTTTTTGCCGTAAATGGAGTGGTTGGTGTATTGCATAGTTCTAGCGATTGGATTTCACTCAAAACTCCCCGAATAACTCCACCCACCTTTTTAGGATGTTGCCCAAGTGTTGGGCTCGAATCCGAAATCCATAGGTGTAAGAAATTGGACAATTCAAGTTCATACTCATTTGTGCCGTAAATGGAGTGGTTGGTGTATTGCATAGTTCTCGCAATTGGATTTCACTCAAAACTCACCGAATGACTCCTCCCACCATATTATGATGTTGCCCAGGTTTTGGGCCTGATCCAAAATCCATAGGCCATAGAAATTGGACAATTCAAGTTCGTACTCAGTTTGTGCCTTAAATGGAGTGGTTGGTGTATTGCATAGTTCTAGCCATTGGATTTCACTGAAAAACTCGCCGAATGAGTCCGCCCACCTTATTATGATGTTTCCCAAGTTTTGGACTCTATCCGAAACCCATAGGCCATAGAAATTGGACAATTCAAGTTCGTACTCAATTTGTGCCTTAAATGGAGTGGTTGGTGTATTGCATAGTTCTAGCGAATGGATTTCACTCAAAACTCACCGAATGACTCTTCCCACCTTATTATGATGTTGCCCAAGTTTTTGGTTTGATCCGAAATCCGTAGGTGTAAGAAAATGGGCAATTCAAGTTCGTACTAAGTTTGAGGCTTAAATGGAATGGTTGGTGTATTTCATAGTTCTGGCAATTGAATTTCACTCAAAACTCACCGAACGACTCCTCCCACGTTATTATGATGTTGTCGAAGTTTTGGGCTTGATCCGAAATCCATAGGCCATAGAAATTGGACAATTCAAGTTCGTACTCAGTTTGTGCCTTAAATGGTGTGCTTGGTGTATTGCATAGTTCTAGCGATTGGATTTCACTCAAAACTCCCGAATAACTCCTCCTAGCTTTTTAGGACGTTGCCCAAGTGTTGGACTCGAATCCGAAATCCATAGGTGTAAGAAATTGGACAATTCAAGTTCGTACTCAGTTTGAGGCTTAAATGGAATGGTTGGTGTATTGCATAGTTCTAGGCATTGGATTTCACTCAAAACTCACCGAATGACTCCTCCCACCTTATTATGATGTTGCCCAAGTTTTGAGCTTGATCCGAAATCCATAGGTGTAAGAAATTGGACAATTGAAGTTCGTACTCAGTTTGTGTCATAAATGGAGTAGTTGGTGTATTGCATAGTTCTAGACATTGGATTTCACTCAAAACTCACCGAATGACTCCTCCCACCTTATTATGATGTTGCCAAGTTTTGGGCTCTATTTGAAATCCGTAGGCCATAGAAATTGGACAATTCAAGTTCGTACTCAGTTTGTGCCTTAAATGGAGTGGTTGGTATATTGCATAGTTCTAGCGATTGGATTTCACTCAAAACTCACCGAATGACTACTCCCAACTTATTATGATGTTGCCCAAGTTTTGGGCTCAATCCGAAATCCATAGTTGTAAGAAATTGGACAATTCAAGTTCGTACTAAGTTTTTGCCGTAAATGGAGTGGTTGGTGTATTGCATAGTTCTAGCGATTGGATTTCACTCAAAACTCCCCGAATAACTCCTCCCACCTTTTTAGGATGTTGCCCAAGTGTTGGGCTCGAATCGAAATCCATAGGTGTAAGAAATTGGACAATTCAAGTTCATACTCATTTATGCCGTAAATGGAGTGGTTGGTGTATTGCATAGTTCCCGCAATTGGATTTCACTCAAAACTCACCGAATGACTCCTCCCACCATATTATGATGTTGCCCAGGTTTTGGGCCTGATCCAAAATCCATAGGCCATAGAAATTGGACAATTCAAGTTCGTACTCAGTTTGTGCCTTAAATGGAGTGGTTGGTGTATTGCATAGTTCTAGCCATTGGATTTCACTGAAAACTCGCCGAATGAGTCCGCCCACCTTATTATGATGTTTCCCAAGTTTTGGACTCTATCCGAAACCCATAGGCCATAGAAATTGGACAATTCAAGTTCGTACTCAATTTGTGCCTTAAATGGAGTGGTTGGTGTATTGCATAGTTCTAGCGAATGGATTTCACTCAAAACTCACCGAATGACTCTTCCCACCTTATTATGATGTTGCCCAAGTTTTTGGTTTGATCCGAAATCCGTAGGTGTAAGAAAATGGGCAATTCAAGTTCGTACTAAGTTTGAGGCTTAAATGGAATGGTTGGTGTATTTCATAGTTCTGGCAATTGAATTTCACTCAAGACTCACCGAACGACTCCTCCCACGTTATTATGATGTTGCCGAAGTTTTGGGCTTGATCCGAAATCCATAGGCCATAGAAATTGTACAATTCAAGTTCGTACTCAGTTTGTGCCTTAAATGGTGTGCTTGGTGTATTGCATAGTTCTAGCGATTGGATTTCACTCAAAACTCCCCGAATAACTCCTCCTACCTTTTTAGGACGTTGCCCAAGTGTTGGACTTGAATTCGAAATCCATAGGTGTAAGAAATTGGACAATTCAAGTTCGTACTCATTTTGAGGCTTAAATGGAATGGTTGGTGTATTGCATAGTTCTAGGCATTGGATTTCACTCAAAACTCACCGAATGACTCCTCCCACCTTATTATGATGTTGCCCAAGTTTGGAGCTTGATCCGAAATCCATAGGTGTAAGAAATTGGACAATTGAAGTTCGTACTCAGTTTGTGTCATAAATGGAGTAGTTGGTGTATTGCATAGTTCTAGACATTGGATTTCACTCAAAACTCTCCGAATGACTCCTCCCACCTTATTATGATGTTGCCAAGTTTTGGGCTCTATTTGAAATCCGTAGGCCATAGAAATTGGACAATTCAAGTTCGTACTCAGTTTGTGCCTTAAATGGAGTGGTTGGTATATTGCATAGTTCTAGCGATTGGATTTCACTCAAAACTCACCGAATGACTACTCCCAACTTATTATGATGTTGCCCAAGTTTTGGGCTCGAATCGAAATCCATAGTTGTAAGAAATTGGACAATTCAAGTTCGTACTAAGTTTTTGCCGTAAATGGAGTGGTTGGTGTATTGCATAGTTCTAGCGATTGGATTTCACTCAAAACTACCCGAATAACTCCTCCCACCTTTTTAGGAAGTTGCCCAAGTGTTGGGCTGAAATCCGAAATCCATAGGTGTAAGAAATTGGACAATTCAAGTTCATACTCATTTGTGCCGTAAATGGAGTGGTTGGTGTATTGCATAGTTCTCGCAATTGGATTTCACTCAAAACTCACCGAATGACTCCTCCCACCATATTATGATGTTGCCCAGGTTTTGGGCCTGATCCAAAATCCATAGGCCATAGAAATTGGACAATTCAAGTTCGTACTCAGTTTGTGCCTTAAATGGAGTGGTTGGTGTATTGCATAGTTCTAGCCATTGGATTTCACTGAAAACTCGCCGAATGAGTCCGCCCACCTTATTATGATGTTTCCCAAGTTTTGGACTCTATCCGAAACCCATAGGCCATAGAAATTGGACAATTCAAGTTCGTACTCAATTTGTGCCTTAAATGGAGTGGTTGGTGTATTGCATAGTTCTAGCGAATGGATTTCACTCAAAACTCACCGAATGACTCTTCCCACCTTATTATGATGTTGCCCAAGTTTTTGGTTTGATCCGAAATCCGTAGGTGTAAGAAAATGGGCAATTCAAGTTCGTACTAAGTTTGAGGCTTAAATGGAATGGTTGGTGTATTTCATAGTTCTGGCAATTGAATTTCACTCAAGACTCACCGAACGACTCCTCCCACGTTATTATGATGTTGCCGAAGTTTTGGGCTTGATCCGAAATCCATAGGCCATAGAAATTGTACAATTCAAGTTCGTACTCAGTTTGTGCCTTAAATGGTGTGCTTGGTGTATTGCATAGTTCTAGCGATTGGATTTCACTCAAAACTCCCCGAATAACTCCTCCTAGCTTTTTAGGACGTTGCCCAAGTGTTGGACTTGAATCCGAAATCCATAGGTGTAAGAAATTGGACAATTCAAGTTCGTACTCAGTTTGAGGCTTAAATGGAATGGTTGGTGTATTGCATAGTTCTAGGCATTGGATTTCACTCAAAACTCACCGAATGACTCCTCCCACCTTATTATGATGTTGCCCAAGTTTTGAGCTTGATCCGAAATCCATAGGTGTAAGAAATTGGACAATTGAAGTTCGTACTCAGTTTGTGTCATAAATGGAGTAGTTGGTGTATTGCATAGTTCTAGACATTGGATTTCACTCAAAACTCACCGAATGACTCCTCCCACCTTATTATGATGTTGCCAAGTTTTGGGCTCTATTTGAAATCCGTAGGCCATAGAAATTGGACAATTCAAGTTCGTACTCAGTTTGTGCCTTAAATGGAGTGGTTGGTATATTGCATAGTTCTAGCGATTGGATTTCACTCAAAACTCACCGAATGACTACTCCCAACTTATTATGATGTTGCCCAAGTTTTTGGTTTGATCCGAAATCCGTAGGGGTAAGAAAATGGGCAATTCAAGTTCGTACTCAGTTTGAGGCTTAAATGGAATGGTTGGTGTATTTCATAGTTCTGGCAATTGAATTTCACTCAAAACTCACCGAAACGACTCCTCCCACGTTATTATGATGTTGCCGAAGTTTTGGGCTTGATCCGAAATCCATAGGCCATAGAAATTGGACAATTCAAGTTCGTACTCAGTTTGTGCCTTAAATGGTGTGCTTGGTGTATTGCATAGTTCTAGCGATTGGATTTCTCTCAAAATTCACCGAATGACTCCTCCCAACTTATTATGATGTTGCCCAAGTTTTGGGCTCAATCCGAAATCCATAGGTGTAAGAAATTGGACAATTCAAGTTCGTACTCAGTTTGTGCCTTAAATGGTGTGCTTGGTGTATTGCATAGTTCTAGGCATTGGATTTCACTCAAAACTCACCGAATGACTCCTCCCACCTTATTATGATGTTGCCAAGTTTTGGGCTCTATTTGAAATCCGTAGGCCATAGAAATTGGACAATTCAAGTTCGTACTCAGTTTGTGCCTTAAATGGAGTGGTTGGTATATTGCATAGTTCTAGCGATTGGATTTCACTCAAAACTCACCGAATGACTACTCCCAACTTATTATGATGTTGCCCAAGTTTTGGGCTCGAATCCGAAATCCATAGTTGTAAGAAATTGGACAATTCAAGTTCGTACTAAGTTTTTGCCGTAAATGGAGTGGTTGGTGTATTGCATAGTTCTAGCGATTGGATTTCACTCAAAACTCCCCGAATAACTCCTCCCACCTTTTTAGGATGTTGCCCAAGTGTTGGGCTCGAATCGAAAATCCATAGGTGTAAGAAATTGGACAATTCAAGTTCATACTCAGTTTATGCCGTAAATGGAGTGGTTGGTGTATTGCATAGTTCCCGCAATTGGATTTCACTCAAAACTCACCGAATGACTCCTCCCACCATATTATGATGTTGCCCAGGTTTTGGGCCTGATCCAAAATCCATAGGCCATAGAAATTGGACAATTCAAGTTCGTACTCAGTTTGTGCCTTAAATGGAGTGGTTGGTGTATTGCATAGTTCTAGCCATTGGATTTCACTGAAAACTTCGCCGAATGAGTCCGCCCACCTTATTATGATGTTTCCCAAGTTTTGGGCTCTATCCGAAACCCATAGGCCATAGAAATTGGACAATTCAAGTTCGTACTCAATTTGTGCCTTAAATGGAGTGGTTGGTGTATTGCATAGTTCTAGCGAATGGATTTCACTCAAAACTCACCGAATGACTCTTCCCACCTTATTATGATGTTGCCCAAGTTTTGGGTTTGATCCGAAATCCGTAGGTGTAAGAAAATGGGCAATTCAAGTTCGTACTCAGTTTGAGGCTTAAATGGAATGGTTGGTGTATTTCATAGTTCTGGCAATTGAATTTCGCTCAAAACTCACCGAAGGACTCCTCCCACGTTATTATGATGTTGCCGAAGTTTTGGGCTTGATCCGAAATCCATAGGCCATAGAAATTGGACAATTCAAGTTCGTACTCAGTTTGTGCCGTAAATGGAGTGGTTGGGGTACTGCATAGTTCTAGCGATTCGATTTCACTCAAAACTCACCGAATGACTCCTCCCACCTTATTAAGATGTAGCCCAAGTTTTGGGCTCAAATCGAAATCCATAGGACATAGAAATTGGACAATTCAAGTTCGTACTCAGTTTGTGCCTTAAATGGAGTGGTTGGTGTATTGCATAGATCTAGCGATTGGATTTCACTCAAAACTCACCGAATGACTCCTCCCACCTTATTATGATGTTGCCAAGTTTTGGGCTCTATTTGAAATCCGTAGGCCATAGAAATTGGACAATTCAAGTTCGTACTCAGTTTGTGCCTTAAATGGAGTGGTTGGTATATTGCATAGTTCTAGCGATTGGATTTCACTCAAAACTCACCGAATGACTACTCCCACCTTATTATGATGTTGCCCAAGTTTTGGGCTCGAATCGAAATCCATAGTTGTAAGAAATTGGACAATTCAAGTTCGTACTAAGTTTTTGCCGTAAATGGAGTGGTTGGTGTATTGCATAGTTCTAGCGATTGGATTTCACTCAAAACTCCCCGAATAACTCCTCCCACCTTTTTAGGATGTTGCCCAAGTGTTGGGCTGAATCCGAAATCCATAGGTGTAAGAAATTGGACAAATCAAGTTCATACTCATTTGTGCCGTAAATGGAGTGGTTGGTGTATTGCATAGTTCTCGCAATTGGATTTCACTCAAAACTCACCGAATGACTCTTCCCACCTTATTATGATGTTGCCCAAGTTTTGGGTTTGATCCGAAATCCGTAGGTGTAAGAAAATGGGCAATTCAAGTTCGTACTCAGTTTGAGGCTTAAATGGAATGGTTGGTGTATTGCATAGTTCTGGCAATTGAATTTCACTCAAAACTCACCGAACGACTCCTCCCACGTTATTATGATGTTGCCGAAGTTTTGGGCTTGATCCGAAATCCATAGGCCATAAAAATTGGACAATTCAAGTTCGTACTCATTTTGTGCCGTAAATGGAGTGGTTGGGGTACTGCATAGTTCTAGCGATTCGATTTCACTCAAAACTCACCGAATGACTCCTCCCACCTTATTAAGATGTAGCCCAAGTTTTGGGCTCCAATCCGAAATCCATAGGACATAGAAATTGGACAATTCAAGTTCGTACTCAGTTTGTGCCTTAAATGGAGTGGTTGGTGTATTGCATAGATCTAGCGATTAGATTTCACTCAAAACTCGCCGAATGACTCCTCCCACCTTATTTTGATGTTGCCCATGTTTTGGGCTCGAATCGAAATCCATAGGCCATAGAAATTGGACAATTCAAGTTCGTACTCAGCTCTGTGCCTTAAATGGAGTGGTCGGTGTATTGCATAGTTCTAGCCATTGGATTTCACTCAAAACTCACCGATTGACTCCTCCCACCTAATTATAATGTTGCCCAAGTTTTGGGCTTGATCCGAAATCCATAGGTGTTAGAAATTGGACAATTCAAGTTCGTTGTTAGTTTGTACCTTAAATGGAGTGGTTGGTGTATTGCATAGTTCTAGCCATTGGATTTCACTGAAACCTCACCGAATGACTCCTCCCACCTTAATATGATGTTGCCTAAGTTTTGGGCTTGATCCGAAATCCGTAGGCCATAGAAATTGGACAATTCAAGTTCGTACTCAGTTTGTGCCTGAAATGGAGTGGTTGGTGTATGATCGGTGCATAATTACATGTCATTTTGTATCCTTCTGACTTATGATTGGTTATGTTTTTGAGTTAAACTTATGTTTTTAATAAGTTTTGTGTTTGTTTCAGTGTAATAAGCTTAAGACTCATTAAATGCAATTTGGAGACAAGTTGGGTCATCGGTGTCTGCAGATCGGTCAACTTCATGAATTAGACTGTACTTCCTCAAGAAGAACCAGATAACGGGCCATACATCATTGGAAAGATGTAGAAGTCTAGTTTCTGGAGAATTTTACAGTTCATGATTCCGAGTCTTCTAGAGAAAGTTATACAACTTTTGGCAACTTAAGGTCAAATTCGGGCAGCATCTGCCGTTCCTGGGCCAAATATCACATTTGCTGGGCTGCATATTCTTGGAAAGATAATTCAAAGAGCTTCAAGATCCAAATTTTTTCAGATTTTGGAGGAGGGAAGATCAAGCCCAAAACAAGCCCACAAGCTGACTGCAATGAAGTCAATTCCAGTCTATTTTCGGAAGTCAACTTGCAAGGCCCAAAAAGTACACTTGTACTGCTCAGATGGGAATACATTCTTCATAAAGGTTGTTCCAATGGGTGTCTATTATGACATATCCAAATTTGAGCCCCATTGGATACATATTGAAACCTCAGGCCTTCCTACACCAAGCCTGGTTCTGAAGAATCGTTTTTTCCAGCAACCAAAAGAAAACCCACATGGGTTGGCAGCAAAAGGAAGCCACAAATTGAACACCTTCGAAATCCCATGTGAAGAAAGCTTGAGGTGCAGCAAAAGAAGTATGGGATGGAATTGATTCCAACCACACTAACATAGACAAGGTGAAGTGTGAGTTATGGATTGTATTAAATGAGGAATGGTGGTGTTGGAATTCATCATGATGTTCCTCCCTCTTAGCCCTATAAATAGAGAAGTCTTCAAGCTTCATAAAACACCCCAAGGGGGGAGCTCTCAAACACTTCTCTAGAGCTCCCTTCCCTTCTCTCCCTCAAATTCTCTTAGTTTCCTTTCAAGTTGTAACAAAATGATTTTACTAAATTTTCCTTCAAGTTTTCAAGTTCTACTTTAATTTTATTTGTAATGTACATTCTTTCTTAAGTATTCAAGTTTAATTAGTTTCCAAGTTTCAATTATGGTTTTTGTTCTTATTCATTATGCTTTTAAGTTAATATGCTAGTTTGAATGATTGATTACCATTTAGGCTTGCATGTTAGCTATCTTGGTTTGAATTAAGAGTAGACACCATGCTTTAATTCGAATTGAACTATGAATAGGAAGAGTATGTATGGACATTCGACAACAAGGATTAGATACATGCTTGGTTGTTTAAATTGTTCTTCTATGCTTAATGGGTTCCTAATGCTTAATTTTAGGTTAGACAACAAATGATCAAATTAGGGAATTAGGAACACAAGGTTAGGACCAAACACCATGGCTTAATCATACTTTAGCTAGAATCAATCCGTTAATCTAATTGAACTTGGGAACTTATTTGCTTGAGTTATTTCTTTTTTTTCTTGTTTTATTTATTTTCTTTTTCATTTCTATTTTGTGTAGGGGAAACAAATTGGATCATTCAATCACCAATCCTCATGGGATCGACCTTGCACTTTCATATGCTATACTACCAAACGGCTCGTGCACTTGCGAGTATCACAAGTTGAAGATGCAGCTGAATCCATTTTGGTGCAGCTGAATCGACGCAACAAGTTTTTGGCGCCGTTGCCGGGGATTGCAATTTAGAATAGCTCAATAATAAAAGGAAAGAGAAGGCAACTTCAATCATAAAGATAGGACGTGTGGAGTGGTGGGAGAAGTCGCGACCTCGAAATGCATCACGCTCGACCTAATTGCTTCAAGGGGGAGTATTCCAATCCTTTCTCTCTAGTTGTTTTGTTATTATTTCAATAATTTTAATTTTCTATTTCTTTTATTTAAAAAAACAAAAAGATTTTTTTATATGAGCTAGCTTTTGATAACCCCAGTGAGCACCTCCGTCAATACAATGTCTAGGAGTTCTTTAGGCCACACCTTCGGTGTCTAAGAAGTTTGGGTTTTAAGCGGGACCATTGTGACCCCTCCAACCTTCCCGGACCCCCTGGCTGTGTTTTTCTGAGGCCCTTAACTGGTCATCCGTGAGTTGCTTGTATATTCGTGTTTTTTTTTAAATAAATAAATAAATAATAAGTTTTTTTATTTTTTTATTTTTATTATTTGTTCATTTGTTTATTTTTGATAAGTCAGTTTATTTATTTATTTTTTTTATTTTTATTTTTATTTTTTTATGTGGTGTGGTTAGTTAGTTCTTTTTTCTCTAAGTGTTAAAAACAAACTTTATTTCACTTCAAACATTGCATTAAAAAAAAAGCATTCAAGTAAATTAAAAGCAACAACAATATCTTCATCATCTTCATCCTCATCATCCTGGCATGCCTCTATTTGCTCTTACTTGTAGAATCTGCAGCAGCTCTACATGGTCTTCATTTCTCTTTTGCAGCATTTCTACATGCTGGTTGGCACTGTAGAGCCACTTTTGCAAGTCTGCCACCTGAGCTTTCAAGGCAGCCACTTCCTCGCTCGCAGCGCTGCACACTACCGTATCCTCGCTAGTAGGCGCAAGCCTAGATTTGTGGCGGAGACCGCGTGTTGCACGGTTAAAGTGTGGGACTCCTCCACTGCCACCTTGTCTGACCGCCGTGCCACATGCAGGTGAACTGCCGGTGTGAGTCTTCTCACAGTCGTGCCTTCCGGAGTTAGCCTCTAATCGGCACCGCCTCAGAGAAATTTGAGGCCAAACCATGATGATAAGAGGAATTTGGGAAGACAGTGTTTGGAGGAGCCCTTATTTGGGCATTCGGTGGTGCAAGTGATAACTCAAGGTTGAGGTCATCAATGAGAATAGATGAGGATGGCATTGTTTTGTTTCTGGATGTTTTTTATGGTTTTCCTTGAGTTTGCAGGAAGAAATGCAGGGTATCATCTGCTTTCCGAGGTGTGGTTTAAATAGACATATGCTGATGAGGGAGTCGACACCATTTCAGATTTCCGGGCATGCTCGACCTAATCACTTCAAGGGGGAGCATTTCTACTTTCACTTTACTTTCCCCCCCCCCCCCTGTTTTCTGGTGCTTTGTGTTTTTGCCTTTCCCTTTCGGCTGTCATCTTTGTTTTATTTTAGTTAGGGAACTGTGCTTTCTTTTTCCGTTTGTCGTCTTTTTTTTTATTTAAGTTTGGGAAGTGTGTTTTCTTTGTCACTTTCTTTTCCCTTCTGCAACCTTACTCTTTTATTTCCGAAACAAAATAAAAAAAATAAAAACAACCAAAAATAAAATAAAAACACCAATAATGCAGGAGAAATCATTTCTTCACAGTGCTCGGTGTCTCGACCATAGGAGCCTTTAGTTTGGCCCTCTGGATGTCCTCTTTTGAGCTTTCACGCACAGCCTCTTGAGGCTCATCACTCGAGCTCCCAAAGATCGCACTCTTAGCTTGAGTGTAACTTCTCTCGCGATCTGCTTGCTTGCGTTTGCCCGGTCGGTCTAGGTCCTCCAGCTACTTACGCATGTCTCGAGAGTACAACTCTACCATCTTTGATAGGTTTTTATTCTCGTCCCGCAATACTTCTAACTGGTGTCGATTCACCTCCACTATCCTTGCCCTCTCTCTTTTCAAACTTTTTATAGCACTCTGACACTCTTCAACCATACTTCGCTCCACCGCCAACTGACCCTTTAGCACCTCTACCTCATGGGACTTCGCAAGTAGGCGATGACCCAAACTTGCGACACATGCTGTACTTTGCACGCTTAGTGTTAGGGCATCGCTGACGACCCGGTTGTCATCCCTTGTCCCCAACACACGTATATCTTTAGGAGTCACTAAATTTCTAGCCACTCCAATGGCAACATCGTTGTCCAGGAGCATTGAGTGATTGACTGTCACAGGCCCCGTGCGGAGGCAAAGTAGGGCATCCATACTGGTGCCGCTGCTTGGCCCCATGTCTGAGTCGGTGGAGCTAGATTGAGATCCAACGAAAATGGGTAGGAAGAGGCCATTTGATTTCTTACTTTCTTTTCTTCTTTCTTTTCTGTTTTGTGTGTTTTTCCCCTCTTTCTCTTTTCCGTTTTATAGACTTAGTTTCTGCTTAACCCTAGCCACAGTGCTTCTGAGTTCTGCGCGGCCCTTACGGCTTATCTCTATTTGTCGCCGCACCCATTCCCCAACCCCCCCTTAATTGCATTTTCACCTTTCACCACCTTCAAAGTGAAAAAGTCGTCCCGCTTCACCCAAGAGGCCAATAATTTTGGCTCGGGAATGTGTGAGGGGCCTCTGCTTGTGACACGTCCCTCACTTTGTTGCCCGTGACTCACAGGAGCCGAGACATCAGGGACCACATTCTCTCTTTTCAAAAATCCTGCCTTTGCGCTCCCAATTCACGTGTCATCTTAAAAAATAAATAAAAAATAAAAAATAAAAAAATAAAAAAAATTTAAACGTGTGGGCTTCGGATTTCTTTGTGGGTCGGGTTTTCACGGTTGTTTAGGTTTCAAAGTGGGTTAACTTCTTTTGGGTTGGGCTTTCAATTGTTTGGGTTTTAGTTTGCGTAAGACTGTCCTGTTTAGGGCTTTCGTTTTCGAGTGTTTTACTGTTTTGTTTCTTTTTTATTTGTTTGTTTGTTTTGTAATTTTTATTTTGTAATTATTTTATTTTTGTATTTTAATTCTTGTGTGTTTTGTGATTTTATATTTACTTTAGTACCTTCCATTTCTTGTTATGACATTGCTTGTTCCTAATTTTTAAACATTGAGGATAATGTTCATTTCTAGGTTTGGGGATATTGGAGTTTAGCAAGTAAATTTGATTTTTCTTAAATTTTAAAATAATTAATTAATTAATTTCTTGCTTGTTTTTTTTTTTTTTTCTATATTTTGAGTCTTGTTTTGTTTTGAGTCACTTTCCGAACACTTATGATGAGATTGTGATAAATGTTTGCATGACTTAAATAAAAATTGGATTTCATTTTATTATTATTATTATTATTTTTATTAAAAAATTAAAAATTAAAAAAATAATTAATTAATTTGGCATCGTTCTAGCATGATATGTTCGAAACCTTCTTTGCACTTGCCATTTGTTTCATAATTCTCCAATTAAAGTATTTGCATGACCTAAAGAATTGTATCAAGCATAAATTAGACTTATATAACCATATAATGTGAGCTTTTGAGCTTTGTGCTTCATTTCATGAGTGTTATACACATACTCTTATTTTCTTGTCATCAAAGTTGTTGTTTGATCTCATTATTCATTGATTTGGTTGAACACTTAAAAGTCATTCATTCTTATGCAATTTGATTTCATGACATTTAAGAAGTGATATTAAGGCCCTCTTTGGATCGTTTGTGCCTTTCAAGCTAACCTTATGCATGCTTAAGCATGATTTTCCATTGTTAACCATTTTGAGCCTACAAGTAAACATTTTCTTTCATTTTACCAATTATATTTCCTCGCCTTAGCCCGAAAAACAAATATTTACCTTTCTAAGGAACTCATGAGCTCTAATTCAGATGTGTTTTTCATGCTAAGTTTGGGAAGGGATATTACATAAAAAAAAAAAAAGAAAAAAAAAAGTTGTGATTAAGTGGTGGTTGATTGAAAATTCATTTTTGGGCCTTCAAAATAAATTGGTGTTTGGAAAGGAGTGTGAATCAATGTAAATGAAGGTATAAGGAGTTTTGATCATGTAAAAGAAAAAAATCTAATTGTGATGATTCGAAGTCTTGTAAACAATTTTTTTTATGCTCTTACATTTTTGAGTTCCTTGGACTTTGTATTATCCATACCTTTCATTTCTTATTCACCTTACACCCTTGGCCCCATTACAACCTATCTTAAAGACCTAAATTGATCTTAAATGTCATGTGGTTGAATTGCATGCATTTTCTTACTTTTAAGTGTTTGGCATCCTTCTTGAGATCATATTAATGCAAGTTCTTCATCTTCCTATTTTGAGTTAAGTCCTTTATGGTTTAACTCTAATCTCATGTTTATAACTGAGTGATGCATTGTACCCTGTTCTGAGTGATTCATTTGTGAGAGGACAACTTTGGTGAGATTTGAAGTTGAACTTGTGCTTTGTATGATTTTTGAAATTGTGTGAAAACTAAGATTGGGGAACTTGTTGCATTTGGCTATCACACTACTACACTTTGAGCATGTTGTGTTTTGAACTTTGCCACCCTGTAAATATTGACCAAAACTGAAGCTTATATTGTTAAAACTTTTGAGTCATGTGCATGAGTCATTTCTCTTCAGAAAATGTTCGGGAAGATTGTTTTGAGTCTTATTTTTGTTTTGTTTTTATTTTTGTTGTTTTGCTTAAAGGACTAACACAATTTTTTTAGTTTTCTAATTACTTTGTTTTACAGAGTCAGGAAAAACGTTTGTGGGTATCCAAATCTGTTAAACCCTCAGGAGACACAACTCCTCCTACTAGGGATGCCTAGAGGTTTAAAGGCTTGTTGCATACGCTCAATGCAATCGAGTTACCTACGAAAGTGGTCTAATTAACTCACTACTACAAAAAATGAAATAGACGACGGGGATCCACCGTCGTTGTAATGCTTTGAAATCCGTCGTTAAATCGACCGCCGTCTATTTGGGTGTCAAACTACGACGGCTTTTCACCGTCGTTGTTTATCTGTAAAGACGACGGTTTTTATGAAAACTATCATCTTTACATACAATAGACGACCATTTTTAAAAAAAAACAGTCATCTTTACTTCACAATAAACGACCATTTTTAAAAAAAAACCGTCATCTTTACATATAATAGATTACCCTTTTTAAAAAAAACCGTTATCTTTACATATAATAGACGACCCTTTTTTTAAAAAAAAAAACGTCACCTTTACCTATAATAGACGACCTTTTTTTATAAAAACCGTCGTTAATTATCTGTAAAGATCATGATTTATTATAAAAACCGTCGTCTAATAAGTTCCCAAACTGCTACATTTTAGTTCGTTTTGATTTCCTATGATGCTATACAACGATTTAACTAGAAAACCAACCATAATGCTTTATTAATGAATATATACACTCAAAAATAGTTTCTTTCATAAAACTTGAAGACGAAGGTTTTTAAAGAAAATTGTTTATCTGTAAGACGAAGGTTTTTAAAGAAAATTGTTGTTGTTTAGAGGTAAAGATCGTTAATTATAGGATGAAAGACGACCCTTTTTAAAAAAAACCGTCATCTTTACATATAATAGATGACCATTTTTTTTAAAAACCGTCATCTTTACATATAATAGACGACCATTTTTTAAAAAAAAAACCTTCATCTTTACCTATAATAGATGACCTTTTTTATAAAAATCGTAGTTAATTATCTGTAAAGACCATGATTTATTATAAAAACCGTCGTCTAATAAGTTCCCAAACTGCTACATTTTAGTTCTTTTTGATTTCCTATGATGCTATACAACGATTTAACTAGAAAACCAACCATAATGCTTTATTAATGAATATATACACTCAAAAATAGTTTCTTTCATAAAACTTGAAGATTCAATAGTTATTACATAGTTAACCAATCTTTATTCTACAACAAACATAATTCCTAACAAGACCTACGTACTCCTAATCCAAGCCTTCCTCATCCAAACATACAAATGATGCACAACTGAAGTCTCCTCCATCATCCCTGTAAATAAATCAAAATGACAAAGAGAGAAAAAAAAAAGCTAAGATTATAAACATAAAAAATTAGGTGGAAGAGAAATTTTACCATTGGACCATATTTCCATAGAAAACTTGTAAAATGAGCATAAAAAAGATCATCGAGAACCTGCAAAAGAAAAAATATATAAATAAAATGATAGTGAAACGAGAAGGTAACAAATTTTCAACAAAAAAAAAACATACGACTCACATAGAAAACCTGCAAAAGAAAAAGTTATAAATCTGCAAGCTTCCTCCTCATCTCCTGATAATAAAATCAGAAAATCTAAAAAGAAACCAGAAATATAAAAAAAAAAATGTAAACAAACCAGACAAATCAAGAGAGATAGAAAATTTGAAATCAGGGAGACAAAGAACATACTAGAAACGCAAAGAGACTAATCCAGAATTCACTAGCAAGATATAGAAGGGTATTGAGAGATTAGGTGACTTTCAAATCAAACCTTTCAACCAGCTTTGATTCTCAAATACAGAACCTCCCTCTACATCTTATGGATCTGCGAAAATCTCTCAACTCTTTCATTGATATCGATTTTTTGATGATTTTGTAGAGAGTTTCATGAGAGTGTTTTAGAGAGTGCAGGAGGGTTTCAAGGAGGGAGAGATAAGGTTTTCAGAGACGGGGGAAAATCTGAAAATTTGTCGAGCGCGAATTCACTTAAGTAGCCTTTTTTTAGCGTGTTTTAAAAGACGACGCTTGTTAATGAGAAATAAGGTTTTCAAAGACGGGTGAAAATTTGAAAATTTGTCGAGCGCGAATTCACTTAAGCGGTCATTTTTTAGTGTGTTTTAAAAGACGATGCTTTTTAAAAAAAAAACGTCATCTTTACATATAATAGACGACCCTTTTTTAAAAACAAACCGTCGTCTTTACATATAATAGACGACGTTTTTTTTTATAAAAAGCGTCATTTTTACATATAATAGACGACCTTTTTTAAAAAAAAAGGGTCGTCTTTACATATAATAGACGACGTTTTTTTTATAAAAAGCGTCATCTGTACATATAATAGACGACCCTTTTTTAAAAAAAGCGTCATCTTTACTTCACAATAGACGACCCTTTTTTACAAAAAAGCGTCATCTTTACATATAATAGACGACCCTTTTTAAAAAAAAAAAACTGTCATCTTTACTTCACAATAGACGACCATTTTTTTACAAAAAAGCGTCATCTTTACATATAATAGCCGACCCCGTTTTAAAAAAACCGTCATCTTTACTTCATAATAGACGACCCTTTTTAAAAAAAAACCGTCATCTTTACATATAATAGACGATAGGGTTTTCAAAACAACCATGTCTTTACCAAAAAAAGGACACTTGATTTTTAAAAGACGACGCTTGTCATACCCTGCGTCGTCGTTTTTTGGTCAGATTTTAACTATGAAGAAAACCCTTTTAATAAGACGACGCTTTTTTATTTGTGTGCGTCGTTATAAAAAAATATTCAATAGTACCTCCGTTTTTTGGTTGTTTAAGTCACTTATCCACGACGGTTTTTTTGTTACCGTCGTCTTTTTAAACACAACGACGGTTTTTTCTTCTACCGTCGTCTTTTTCTGGTCGTCTTTTTCACTTTTTGTAGTAGTGACTTCTTGTTTTGTTTTTATCTGTGTTTTCCTTTTTGTTTTGCTCGAGGACTAGCAAAATCTAGGTTTGGGGGTATTTGATCGGTGCATAATTACATGTCATTTTGTATCCTTCTAACTTATGATTTGGTTATGTTTTTGAGTTATACTTGTGTTTTTAATAAGTTTTGTGTTTGTTTCAGTGTAATAAGCTTGAGACTCATTAAATGCATTTTGGAGACAAGTTGGCTCATCGGTGTCTGCAGATCAGTCAACTTCATGAATTGGACTGTACTTACTCAAGAAGAACCAGATAACGAGCCATACATCATTGGAAAGAAGCGGAAGTCTAGTTTCTGGAGAATTTTACAGTTCATGCTTGCGAGTCTTCTAGAGAAAGTTATACAAGTTTTGGCAACTTAAGGTCAAATTCGGCAGCATCTGCGTTACTGGGCCAAATATCACATTTGAAGGGCTTTCCGATTTTTCCTTGAGCTGGTCTGCATATTCATGGAAAGATAATTCAAAGAGCTTCAAGATCCAGATTTTTCCAGATTTTAGAGGAGGGAAGATCAAGCCCAAAACAAGCCCACAAGCTGACTGCAATGAAGTCAATTCCAGTCTATTTTCGGCAGTCAACTTGCAAAGCCCAAAACGTACACGTGTACTACTCCGATGGGAATACATTCTTCATAAAGGTTGTTCCAATGGATGTCTATTATGACATATCCAAATTTGAGCCCCATTGGATACATATTGAAACCTCAGGCCTTCCTACACCAAGCCTGGTTTAGAAGAATCGTTTTTTCCAGCAACCAAAAGAAAACCCACATGGTTTGGCAGCAAAAGGCAGCCACAAATTGAACACCTTTGAAATCCCATGTGAAGAAAGCTTGAGGTGTAGCAAAATAAATATGGGATGGAATTGATGATCGGTTCATAATTGTATATTATTTCTTACCCTTCTAGCTTATGATTTGGTTATGTTTTTGAGTTAAACTTGTGCTTTTAATCCTTTTTGTGTTTATCTTTCAGTTAATTGAGCTTTAGGTAACAATGATGGCTTTGGAGAACATAATTCATGCAATTCAAGCATGTTAAGGCCTAATTTGGATGAATTGATGAAGAGCTTAAAAGACAAGTTCATTATGGCTACAGCCCCCTGCCAGTCTAGTTCCGTAGGTCATATTGCAAGCTTTGTTTCAGCAACCTACATAGCTTGAATGAGGCCATATTCTTCATGAACGTTGTTCCAATGGGTGTGTACTATAACATACCCAAAATTCAGCCCCATTGGATAAATCTGGAGTCCGTTACCTAGCAAACACTGAACCATGCTCAGGATGGATCTTATCAGCGCGGAAAATGAGTTAGCAATTTGTTTCGGCCTTAACTTCTTCCTCCGACCTTGGATTGGCCCAAATAACATATGGCTGGAAAGAAGACATTCTGAACTTCAATTGCAAGTGCTTAAAGTCCTAATTTGATTAAGGGAAGCCCAAGTTGTAAGCCCTTGAAGTTGCTGGTCATGCTGACCTCAGCATGTGCTGGTTGGATGCTTGGTCATGGTGAGCTAGGCATGAGCTATCATTTCTGGTTGGAAGCTGGGTCATGGTGACATGAAGATGAGCTAGGGCTGCTGGCGGGATTTATTGGGGAAGTGCATCACCCAATTTAGATTTTCTAATACAAGTGCATCAACCATTTCAGATTTTATAAAACAAGTGTTGTATGCATTAGCCATAATGAATTCAGATTTTCACTTCCCCTAGGCCTATAAATAGGGAAGTTCTCTAAGCTTGTAAACACACCCCAAGGGGGGAGCTCTCAAACACTTCTCTAGAGCTCCCTTCCCTTCTCTCCCTCAAATTCCCTTACTTTTCCTTTCTAGTTCTAAATTGTTGTAACAGAAATGCTTTCACTAAATTATCCTTAAGTCTTTCCAAGTTCTACTTTACTTTTCCTTATGTAAATTCTTTCTTAAGTTTTCAAGTTTGATTAGTTTCCAAGTTTCAATTATGGTTTTTGTTCTTATTCATTATGCTTATAAGTTAATATGCTAGTTTGAATGATTGATCACCATTTAGGCTTGTATGTTAGCTATATTGGTTTGAATTAAGAGTATACACCATGCTTTAATTCAAATTGAACTATGAATATGAAGAGTATGTATGGACATTCGACAACATGGATTAGATACATGCTTGGTTGTTTAAATTGTTCTTCTATGCTTAATGGGTTCCTAATGCTTAATTTTAGGTTAGACAACAAATGATCAAATTAGGGAATTAGGAACACAAGGTTATGACCAAACACCATGGCTTAATCATACATTAGCTAGAATCAATCCATTAATCTAATTGAACTTGGGAACTTATCTACTTGAGTTAGTTATTTTCTTCCTTTCTTGTTTTATTTATTTCCTTTCTTTTTCATTTCTATTTTGTGTAGGGAAATGAATTGGATCATTCAATCACCAATCCTCGTGGGATCGAACCTCGCACTTACATATGTTATACTACCAAACGGCTCGTGCACTTGCGAGTATCACAAGTTGAGGATGCAGCTGAATCTATTTTGGTGCAGCTGTATCTACACAACACACAAAACACACCAAATGACTCCTCCCACCTTATTATGATGTTGCCCAAGTTTTGGGCTGGATCCGAACTCCATAGGCTGTAGAAATTGGACAATTCAAATTCGTACTCAGTTTGTGCCTTAAATGGAGTGGTTGGTGTATTGCATAGATCTAGTAATTGGATTTCACTAAAAACTCACCGAATAACTCCTCCCACCTTATTATGATGTTGCCCAAGTTTTGGACTCCAATCCGAAATCCATAGGCCATAGAAATGGGACAATTCAAGTTCGTACTTCAGTTTGTGCCGTAAATGGAGTGGTTGGTGTATTGCACAGTTTTAGTGATTGGATTTCACTCAAAACTCTCCGAATGACTCCTCCCACCACATTATGACGTTGTCCAAGTTTTAGGCTCGAAATCCGAAATCCATAGGCCATAGAAATTGGACAATTCAAGTTCGTACTCAGGACGGCAGGAAGTGGAGTGGTTGGTGTATTGTATAGTTCTAGAGACTGGATTTCACAAAAAACTCACCGAACGACTCCTCCCACCTTATTATGATGTTGCCCAAGTTTTGGGCCCGATCCGAAATCCATAGGTGTAAGAAATTGGACAATTCAAGTTCGTACTCATTTGGGACGTAAATGGAGTGGTTGGTGTATTGCATAGTTCTAGCGATTGGATTTCACTCAAAACTCACCGAATGACTCCTCCCACCTTATTATGATGTTGCCCGAGTTTTGGACTCCAATCCGAAATCCATAGGCCATAGAAATTGGACAATTCACATTCGTACTCAGTTTGTGCCTTAAATGGAGTGGTTGGTGTATTGCATAGTTCTAGCGATTGGATTTCACTCAAAACTCACCGAATGACACCTCCCACCTTGTGAAGATGTTACCCAAGTTTTAGGCTTGATCCGAAATCCATAGGGCATTGAAATTGGAACATTCTAGTTCGTACTCAGTTTGTGCAGTAAATGGAGTGGTTGGTGTATTCCATATTTCTAGTGATTGGATTTCACTCAAAACTCACCGAATGACTCCTCCCACTTTATTATGATGTTGCCCATGTTTTGGGCTCCAATCGAAATCCAGAGGCCATAGAAATTGAACAATTCAAGGTCGTACACAATTTGTGACTTAAATTGAGTGGTTGGTGTATTGCATAGTTCTAGCCATTGGATTTCACACAAAGCACACCAAATGACTCCTCCCACCTTATTATGATGTTGCCCAAGTTTTGGGCTGGATCCGAACTCCATAGGCCGTAGAAATTGGACAATTCAAATTCGTACTCAGTTTGTGCCTTAAATGGAGTGGTTGGTGTATTGCATAGATCTAGTAATTAGATTTCACTAAAAACTCACCGAATAACTCCTCCCACCTTATTATGATGTTGCCCAAGTTTTGGACTAGATCCGAAATCCATAGGCCATAGAAATGGGACAATTCAAGTTCGTACTCAGTTTGTGCCGTAAATGGAGTGGTTGGTGTATTGCACAGTTCTAGTGATTGGATTTCACTCAAAACTCTCCGAATGACTACTCCCACCACATTATGACGTTGTCCAAGTTTTAGGCTCGAATCCGAAATCCATAGGCCATAGAAATTGGACAATTCAAGTTCGTACTCAGTTCGTCCAGGAAGTGGAGTGGTTGGCGTATTGTATAGTTCTAGAGACTGGATTTCACTAAAAACTCACCGAATGACTCCTCCCACCTTATTATGATGTTGCCCAAGTTTTGGGCTCGAATCCGAAATCCATAGGCCGTAGAAATTGGACAATTCAAGTTCGTACTCAATTTGTGCCTTAAATCGAGTGGTTGGTGTATTGCGTAGTTCTAGCGATTGGATTTCCCCCAAAGCTCACCGAATGACAACTCCCACCTTATTTTGATGTTGCCCAAGTTTTGGGCTCCAATCCGAAAACCATAGGCTATAGAAATTGGACAATTCTAGTTCGTACTCAGTTTTAGCCTTAAATGGAGTGGTTGGTGTATTGCATAGTTCTAGCGATTGGATTTCACTCGAAACTCACCGAATGACTCCTCCCACCGTATTATGATGTTGCCCTTGTTTTGGGCTCAATTCGAAATCCATAGGTCTAAGAAATTGGACAATTCAAGTTCGTACTCATTTTGTGCCGTAAATGGAGTGGTTGGTGTATTGCACAGTTCTAGCGATTGGATTTCACTCAAAACTCACCGAATGACTCCTCCCACCTTATTATTATGTTGCCCAAGTTTTGGGGTTGAACCCGAAATCCATAGTTGTAAGAAATTGGACAATTCAAGTTCGTATTCTGTTTGTGCCGCAAATGGAGTGGTTGGGGTATTGCATAGTTCTAGCGATTGGATTTCACTCAAAACTCTCCGAATGACTCCTCCCACCTTATTATGATGTTGCCCAAGTTTCGGGGTCGATGCGAAATCCATAGGTGTAAGAAATTGGACAATTCATGTTCGTACTCAGTTTGTGCCGCAAATGGAGTGGTTGGTGTATTGCATAGTTCTAGCGATTGGATTTCACTCAATACTCACCGAATGACTCCTCCCACCTTATTATGATGTTGCCCAAGTTTTAGGCTAGATCCGAAATCCATAGGTGTAAGAAATTGGACAATTCAAGTTCGTACTCAGTTTGTGCCGTAAATGGAGTTGTTGGTGTATTGCACTGTTCTAGCGATTGGATTTCACTCTAAACTCACCGAATGATTCCTCCCGCCTTATTATCATGTTGCCCAAGTTTTGGGCTCCAATCCGAAATCAATAGGTGTAAGAAATTGGACAATTCAAGTTCGTACTTCGTTTGTGCCGTACATGGAGTGGTTGGTGTATTGCATAGTTCGAGCGATTGGATTTCACTCAAAACTCACCGAATGACTCCTCCCACCTTATTATAATGTTGCCCAAGTTTTCGGGGTCGAACCGAAATCCATAGGTGTAAGAACTTGGACAATTCAAGTTCGTACTCAGTTTGTGCCGCAAATGGAGTGGTTGGTGTGTTGTGTAGTTCTAGCCGTTGGATTTCACTCAAAACTCACCGAATGACTCCTCCCACCTTATTATGATGTTGCCCAAGTTTTGGGCTCCATCCGAAATCCATAGGCCATAGAAATTGGACAATTCATGTTCGTACTTAGTTTGTGTGGTAAATGGACTGGTTGGTGTATTGCATAGTTCTAGCGATTGGATTTCACTCGAAATTTATCGAATGAGTCCTCCCACCTTATTTTGATGTTACCCATGTTTTGGGCTCGAATCCAAAATCGATAGGCCATAGAACTTGGACAATTCAAGTTCGTACTCAGTTTGTGCCTTAAATGGAGTGCTTGGTGTCTTGCATAGTTCTAGCGATTGGATTTCACTCAAAACTCACCGAATGACTCCTCCAACCTTATTATGATGTTGCCGAAGTTTTGGGCTCGAATCGAAATCCGTAGTTGTAAGAAATTGGACAATTCATGTTTGTACTCAGTTTGTCCCATATATGGAGTGGTTGGTGTATTGCATAGTTGTAGCGATTGGATTTCACTCAAAACTCACCGAATGAATCCTCCCACCTTATTATGATGTTTCCCAAGTTTTGGGCTCAATCCGAAATCCATAGGTGTAAGAAATTGGACAATTCAAGTTCGTACTCAGTTTGTGCCGTAAATGGAGTGGTTGGTGTATTGCATAGTTCTAGCGATTGGATTTCACTCAAAACTCACCGAATGACTCCTCCCACCTTATTATTATGTTGCCCAAGTTTTGGGGTCGATTCGAAATCCATAGGTGTAAGAAATTGGACAATTCAAGTTCGTACTCTGTTTGTGCCACAAATGGAGTGGTTGGTGTATTGCATAGTTCTAACGATTGGATTTCACTCAAAACTCTCCGAATGACTCCTCCCACCTTATTATGATGTTGCCCAAGTTTCGGGGTTCGATCCGAAATCCATAGGTGTACGAAATTGGACAATTCAAGTTCGTACTCAGTTTGTGATGCAAATGGAGTGGTTGGTGTATTGTGTAGTTCTAGCCGTTGGATTTCACTCAAAACTCACCGAATGACTCCTCCCACCTTATTATGATGTTGGCCAAGTTTGGGGCTCGAATCCGAAATCCATAGGCCATAGAAATTGGACAATTTATGTTCGTACTCAGTTTGTGTGGTAAATGGAGTGGTTGGTGTATTACATAGTTCTAGCGATTGGATTTCACTCAAAACTTATCAACTGAGTCCTCCCACCTTATTATGATGTTGCCTATGTTTTGGGCTCGATCCAAAATCCATAGGCCATAGAAATTGGACAATTCATGTTCGTACTCAAATTGTGCCTTAAATGGAGTGCTCGGTGTCTTGCATAGTTCTAGCGATTCGATTTCACTCAAAACTCACCGAATGACTCCTCCCACCTTATTATGTTGTTGCCCAAGTTTTGGGCTCGAATCCGAAATCCATAGGTGTAAGAAATTGGACAGTTCAAGTTCGTACTCAGTTTGTGCCGCAAATGGATTGGTAGGTGTATTGCATAGTTCTTGCAATTGGATTTGACTCAAAACTCTTCGAATGACTCCTCCCACCTTATTATGATGTTGCCCAAGTTTTGGGCTCGAATCCGAAATCCATAGGCCATAGAAATTGGACAATTCATGTTCGTACTCAGTTTGTTTGGTAAATGGAGTGGTTTTTGTATTGCATAGTTCTAGCGATTGGAGTTCACTCAAAACTGTTTGTGCCTAATAAATCACGGCCACGAACTGACCGAAGAAGCTTCTTTTCTCGGCCCTATATCATACGACCGTCGCTCCACGAGCAGCGCGCGGAGCACCGCCCAAAACCCACCACCAACACCAGCACTAAACGGCCTTGTAGCTCAGGCCGTGAACCTGACGGCCAAAATCAGTTCCTCTCTTGCCCACAATCGTTTGACTAGAAGTGAAGTCCAAACAGGAGCAACACTTAACCATTCTATCCCATCAACATCTCGACGCACGGAGACCGTGCTGGCACGCCCGCGCACAACCGCACCGCATCCAAAAGCAGGAAGCCAGGTGTTAACGCGCATCCCCTTGGCCCGAAGCACCAGGCCGTGAGATCTGCGCAGCCAACAAAAACTTATCAAACGAGTCCTCCCACCTTATTACGATGTTGCCAATGTTTTGGGCTCGATCCAAAATCCAAAGGCCATAGAAATCGGACAATTCAAGTTCGTACTCAGTTTGTGACTTAAATGGAGTGCTTGGTGTCTTGCATAGTTCTAGCGATTGGATTTCACTCAAAACTCATCGAATGACTCCTCCAACCTTATTATGATGTTGCCCAAGTTTTGGGTTCCAATCGAAATCCATAGGTGTAAGAAATTGGACAATTCAAGTTTGTACTCAGTTTGTGCCGTATATGGAGTGGTTGGTGTATTGCATAGTTCTAGAGATTGGATTTCACTCAAAACTCACCAAATGACTCCGCCCACCTTATTATGATGTTGCCCAAGTTTTGGGCTCAATCCGAAATCCATAGGCCATACAAATTGGACAATTCAAGTTCGTACTCAGTTTGTGCCTTAAACGGAGTGGTTGGTGTATTGCATAGTTCTAGCAATTGCATTTCACTCAAAACTCACCGAATGACTCCTCCCACCTTATTATGATGTTACTCACGTTTTAGGCTCGAATCCGAAATCCATAAGGCATAGAAATTGGACAATTCAAGTTCGTACTCAGTTTGTGTCTTAAATGGAGTGGTTCGTGTATTGCATAGTTCTAGCGATTGGATTTCACTCAAAACTCACCGAATGACTCCTCCCACCTTATTATGATGTTGCCCAAGTTTTGGGCTCCAATCCGAAATCCATAGGTGTAAGAAATTGGATAATTCAAGTTCGTACTCATTTGTGCCGTAAATGGAGTGGTTGGTGTATTGCATAGTTCTAGACATTGGATTTCACTCAAAACTCACCGAATGATTCCTCCCATCTTATTATGATGTTGCCCAAGTTTTGGGCTCGAATCCGAAATCCATAGGCCATAGAAATTGGACAATTCAAGTTCGTACTCAGTTTGTGCCTTAAATGGAGTGGTTGGTGTATTGCATATAGTTCTAGGGATTGGTGTTGTTAATTTTATGTTAACTCGCAATTGTACGGGGCTATTTGTAGTATAGGTAGACAAGTACGAGGTCATACCCACGAAGACTGAGAAGTTAAAAGTAGCTATGTACTTAGATTACCAAATTCAAGAAAGTAGGAGGTTATTTCCAAAACAGAATTTAAAGCAAGAGTGGTTGTGACTGTTGAACAAAAGAAGCAAAATTAAATTGCAAACAAAAAAACAAGTAAACAAATGTAACAAAGAGTGGTTTTAAGAGCTGGAAAACAGATTTGGAGACTAGGGCATTCGAATCACCATAACAATTAAATTCTGGGTTATAAGGAGTCAAGTAACAAGTCTAATTCATATTCGAAGATTGATTCTAGCTAAAGTATGATTAGGCCATGGTGTCTGGTTCTAACCTTGTGTTCCTAATTCCCTAATTTGATCATTTGTTGTCTAACCTAAATTAAGCATTAGGAACCCAATAAGCATAGAAGAACAATTTAAACAACCAAGTATGTATCTAATCCCTGTTATCGAATGTCCATACATACTCTTCCTATTCATAGTTCAATTTGAATCAAAGCATGGAGGAACCCAATAAGCATAGAAGAACAATTTAACAACCAAGTATGTATCTAATCCCTGTTGTCGAATGTCCATACATACTCTTCCTATTCATAGTTCAATTTGAATCAAAGCATGGTGTCTACTCTTGATTCAAACCAAGATAGCTAACATACAAGTTCTAATGGTGATCAATCATTCAAACAAGCATATTAACTGATAAGCATAATGAATAAAAACATGAATCATGAATCAAACTTGAAACTCCAAACTTCAAACTTATAAACCCAGAATATTCATGTTAGGTTACATCGAAGCCCTAGTTATGAAATTAGCTGCTCATAATGAAAAATAAACTCAGATAGAAATGAGAAAACATAAGGAATGCAATAAGAATAGAAAAACCCCTTTTTCTGAAGTTCTTGTGGTGTCCAAGACTTCTTCAAGTGCTTCTCCACGTCTAATGCTTCTCCAAGAGCTTCCCCACGTCTGGAATGATGTATGACAGCTAGTAGGTGATTTGGGATGAGTTTGGGTGAGTGGTGTTGGTTGAGAAAGAGGAAATTCGTAGGGAAATGGAAGGGAGGGTTTCAGGAGCTGTTTTGTTGATTTGGGGCAGTTTAGAGTATTGGGTTGCTTGCTAGAGTGTATGGGGTTGATGGAAGTGTATGAGGATGATTTCTAGATGTGTTGATGGAATGATGGAAGTGTGGAGGATGGCTGAAGTGAACTTTGTAGCTTGAAGACTTCTCTATTTATAGGGCTAAGAGGGAGGAACATCATGATGAAATCCAACACCACCATTCCTCTTTTAATACAACCCATAACTCCCACTTCATCATGTCTATGTTAGTGTGGTTGGAATCAATCCCATCCCATACTTCTTTTGCTGCACCTCAAGCTTTCTTCACATGGGTGTTCAAAGGTGTTCAATTGTGGCTGCCTTTTGCTGCCAACCCATGTGGGTTTTCTTTTAGTTGCTGGAAATAAAAGATTCTTCTGAATCAGGCTTGGTGTAGGAAGGCCTGAGGTTTCAATATGTATCTAATGGGGCTCAAATTTGGATATGTCATAATAGACACCCATTGGAATAACTTGTATGAAGAATGCATTCCCATCTGAGTAGTACAAGTGTATGTTTTGGGCCTTGCAATTTGACTGCCGAAAATAGACTGGAATGTATGGTGTGCATTTTGATGGGCCCACGGATTGGGCTTGACTTCATCAATTGATACGTTTTAGCAGTCCATCTTGTAGTTCAGAATCTCTTCTTTCCAACCACATATTAATTGGGCCAATACAAGTTGGGAGGAGGAAGTTAAGGCCGAAACAAATTTCTAACTCAGTCTGCTCGTTTTTTGCACCATTTTGCATCTTTTCCTATCCAAAGCCACCATTGCTACCTAAGGCCCAATGAACTGAATGATAAACAGAAAATGGATTAAAAACACAAGTTTAACTCAATAATATAACCAAATCATAAGCTAGAGGGGTACAAAATGATATACAATTATGAACTGATCAAATACCCCCATACCTAGATTTTGCTAGTCCTCGAGCAAAACAACACAAAACAAAGTTAAAAACAAAACAAGAAGTTAACTAAACCACTTCCGTAGGTAACTCGATTGCATTGAGCATATGCAACAAGCCTTTAAACCTCTAGGCATCCCTTGTAGGAGGAGTTGTGTCTCCTGAGGGTTTAACAGAAACGATACCCACAAACGCTTTACTAACTTTACAAAACAAAGTGGTTAGTAAAATTTGAAATCAACTAATGAAAACAAAAGAAAACTTTAGTCATACCTCCAACACCATAGAGTTGCCAAGATAGGTGATCAATCAGCGTGTAATGTGGAAGCTATAGCTCAAAGGCACACGGTTTCAAAGCAAGCATACTTATGCCTTGAAGAAAGAACATGCTTCAACTCTAATTCTCACATATAGCACTCAATCACTCAGAACCTATGGTTTTATTCTCTCAAACAAGCTTAAGTGAATATATGAAATAGAAGCACAATATTTGGTTAGATCTCAAGAAGGGAATCAAATACTAAGAGTAGAGATACACACATACATACTAGCACCCATGAATACATCCTCAAAGATTGTTACCAAAAAAAGAATACATCCTCAAAGATTAGCTAGGTCTTTCACAAGGTTGTAATGAAAGGCTAAGGTTAGGGGAAATGGAAGAATTTGGAAGGAAAAACAAGTAACGTAAAAACATACCAAGGTTGCATTCTTTATTAGTCTGCAAGGTATTATTGATTTATAATGGCATGGCTGCAAACTTCATGGTACCACCTGGCATAGACTTATTTTTTACACTTAGATCATATCGAAACACTTTCATCTTCGCTGATTTGATCTGCATCTTCATTAACTTCATTGCACAGAGTCACACCAATTTTTATTTAGGTACATGGCAGCAACTTCCTTGCTTCAAACTTTATCTTGGCACACCTTGGTATATTTCTAAGCTATAGGGTATGGCTACAATAGGTCAAGTATCTCAATTGAGATACAAAGGTAGGGAAATGATGAGGGTGATAGAAGAAAAGGCTTTAAGTGTTTGGCTTCAAGAGGGCTGATGGAACACACATATAGGTCGGGTGAAAAGAAAGCACACATTAAGGTTATACACACATAGCCTAGCATCACTTCAATGAGTTCATTCATGAATGAGAGCAAACACATGATATCTGCAAAAGAGAATCATCCTTAGTATTCAATCAAAATGGAATAATGAGATCATTTAGAGTGAATTGAAGAAAATAAATTGGGATGAGAAACAGAAACACTTTAAACCCTCTCAAGAAAGCAATTAGGCTCAATATAGCTCACTAGGGTAGTCTCCACTATTCACCTTCGAGAATTTTGAGCATGGTACTTTAGCCACCAGAATTCTAAGAGCCAAAGCTTTGTGAAGTGCAAAATTCTGATATGAAAACCTCAATGGTAGCTCCATAGCATCGATTGTATGACATTCTAAAAAATAAAAAATAAAAAATAGTGACAAATGAACGAAAATTGAAAACACAAATGAATGAAATTTGAAAACCTTCCCCCCATACCTGAATTGAACATTGTCCTCAATGTTAAAGCAAAGTAAAGCTGATTGAGAACATGTAAATGATAAAGGGAAAAGTTAAGAAAAAGGTTTAGAAAAAAATAAAACACGAATATACAAGCAACTCACGGATGACCAGGGGATCCGGGAAGGTTGGAGGGGTCACAATGGTCCCGCTTAAAACCCAAACTTCTTAGACACCGAAGGTGTCGCCTAAAGAACTCCTAGACACTGATATTGACGGAGGTGCTCACTGGGGTTACCAAAAGTTAGCTTATATGAAGAAAAATCTTTTTTTTAAAAATTTTATTTATTTATTTATTTATTTATAAAAAGAACAGAAACTTAAAAAAATAAAAACAAAACAAGTAAAGAGAAAGGATTGAAATGCTCCCCCTTGATGCGATTAGGTCGATTGCTACCAAGCACCTTCTTCTTGAACACATGGGTTGCCTCCCAAGAAGCGCCTTAGTTACTGTCTTGGCAAGACATTGTGCAATCATCTAAGTTGATGGTACGAAGGGAAGTTGATCTACCACATGGCCAGTTTGGATGCCAGCTGAAACTCCCTCATAGAATGGCTTTAAACGTTGTCCATTTACTTTGAAAGTCGAGCTATCATTAGGATTTTGAATCTCCATAGCTCCATAGGGAGAAACATTGACCACGGCGAATGGGCCATGCCATCTAGACTTCAATTTTCTTGGAAAGAGACGCAAATGTGAGTTAAACAAAAGAACTGACATACCTTTGGAGAACTCTTTCCGTTGAATGTTTCTGTCATGGTAACTCTTGGTTCGTTCTTTGTAAAGCTTTGCATTCTCATAAGACTCATGTCTATGTTTGTGCCTAATAAATCACGGCCATGAACTGGCCGAAGGGGCCCCCTTTTCTCGGCCCTAGCACTTGCTCGTGGAATTAAAACGCGCGTTTCGACAAGATGTTTGGCCTTCCTGAAAACAAAAGAAGAAAATTGCTAAGGCACAATCATCTCGGCCTCGACTATAGGCCGAGGCCGATAAAATCACGGCCAAAGGTATTAAAGTCAGATCATCACGTGACAGGAGGGCCCCACGCTTCATTTAATAAAGCAATGCCTCTGTTTATTGCAGCAAACCCACTGGCCACGAATAAGCATTTAATGCACGAGGGAAGGCGGGAAGTGACTGAAGTCAGGATTTGGCGACAGAAAACAGAGTGATTAGACCAGACATTCTCATAAGGGTTCTTGCAGCTTGAGAGATTAGGTGACCAGCTATCAGAGCAATAAATGCGTCTCCACGGCCAAAACCGCAGAACCCATCGACCAAGGCGCCCGAGATTCACCAGGATTTATGGGGTCACACCACCATACTTCACGATCCCAAATGTCGATTGGACTACCCACTTGCTCTAATCAGGCTCCACCATGCAGATTTTAAGCCTCGATTACTCCTCCAAGAACTCTTCCTATAAATACAAGGCTCAAGCTACATTCAACGGGTTCAAACACCAAACCAAAGCCTCCCACGGAGCAACTTATATTTTCCTGTAATGCACTTTCAATATCTTTACTTGCTTTCCTAGGAGTAGTGTTAGACTTAAGGAAAATCCATTCATCAATATATCATACGACCCTTGATTTTCAAGGCGCCAGAGCACCATCTTTGTTATTCGCTCATTCACCCCATATATCATACGACCGTCGCTCCCTGAGGAGCGTGCCGGAGCATCGCCCAAAACCCACCACCAACACCACCACTAAAGGGCCTTGTAACTCAGGCCGTGAACCTGACAGCCGAGATTAGTTCCTCTCTCGGCTACAATCGTTTGATTAGAAGACGAGTTCAAACAGGCGCACCACTTAACCATTTCCATCCACATCAACATCTCGACGCACGGAGACCTTGCTGGCACGCCCGCACAACCGCACCGCATCCAAAAGCAGGAAGCCGCATGTCAACGCATATCCCCTCGGCCCGGAACTCCAGGCCGTGAGATTTGCGCGGTGAGACAGTCTAATTTCTTCCAATTCATTGAGCTGAAACTTTCTAACATGGCCGGCCTTGTCCAGATCAAAATTCAATTTCTTGATGGCCCAAAAAGCATTGTGTTCAAGCTCCATTGGCAGGTGGCAAGCTTTCCCAAACACAAGACGATAAGGGCTCATTCCGATGGGAGTCTTATATGCAGTCCTCTAAGCCCATAATGCATCATTCAGCTTGGCAGCCTGTTGCGTAGATCTAGCTGCACCAAAATGGATTCAGCTGCATCCTCAACTTGTGATACTCGCAAGTGCACGAGCCGTTGGTAGTTTAGCATATGTAAGTGCGAGGTCGATTCCACAGGGATTGGTGATTGAATGATCCAATTCGGTTTTCCTACACAAAACAAAAATGAAAACAAAAGAAACAAAACAAGAAGAAAGAATGTACATTACAAGAAAAATAAATTACAACTAAGAGAACATTAAAGAGAGAATTTGAGGAAGGAAGGAAAGTGTTTGAGAGCTTTAGAGAAGGGATTTTGGAAGAGAAGAGAGATGTGTTTGAGAAAGAGAAGGAAGAACATGTGTTTGAGAGCTTTGAGGATTTTGGAAGGGTTGAGACATGTGTTTGAGAGATTTGGAGACTTTTGGAAGAGTAAGGAAAATGTTTGGGAAGCTTGAGGATTTTGTGAACTTGGAGTGTTTGAGGACTTTGAGAATTTGGAAGGGAATGTGTTTAAGAACATGGGGAATTTGGAAGAGAGGAGAGATGTGTTTGAGAAAGAGAAGGGAGGAGTGTTTGGGAAGTGTTTGAGAATTTGATGAAGGAATGGGAGAAGTATTTGGGAACTTTGAGAATCTTGGAAGAGAAAGTGTTTGGAGAACATGGGGAATTCGGAAGGGAAGAGACATGTGTTTAGGGTTTGGAGAGTGTTTGGAAGAGAATAGAGAAGTGCTTGAGATTTAATAAAAAGAAAATTGAGTAGAATGATCTTATTACAACAATTGAGAACTACAAAGGGAAACTAAGAGAAATTGAGGGAGAGAAGGGAAGGGAGCTCTAGAGAAGTGCTTGAGAGCTCCCCCCCTTGGGGTGTGTTTACAAGTATAGGAAACCTCACTATTTATAGGCCTAAGGAGGTTGAAAATCTGAATTATACAATTGAATTATGTAAACACACTAACTTCACCTAACACACTACACTTAATTCACCAACTTAACCTAACACACAATTGCATTTGAAAACAATTCCTCTTGTCTTTAGGCTTAGTGTTGCATCATCCACTTCAACATCTTTTGGCTCATTTGGCTGCTGCAAAATTCCACTCAAATATATGTATTGAATATGCTTCACCAAACTTTCCCACAATCAACAACACTTCATCATGCATATGTCATGCATGACAATGCATTGCAGCCAACTTGTGGGCTCGTTTTGGGCTTGTGGCTCCAGTCTGAAAAATCTGGAAAAATATGGATCTTGAAGCTCTTTGTCTTATCTTTCCAAGCATATGCAGCCCAACTCAAGGAAAAATCGGAAAGGCCTTCAAATGTGATTTTTGGCCCAGTAACGCAGATGCTGCCGAATTTGACCTTAAGTTGCCAAAACATGTATAACTTTCTCTAGAAGACTCGGAATCATGAACCGTAAAATTCTACAAAAACTAGACTTCCGTATCTTTCCAATGATGTATGGATCATTTTCTGGTTCTTCTTGAACAAGTACAGTCCAATCCGTGAAGTTGACTGATCTGCAGACACCATTTTGAGTTAACTTGTCTCCAAAATGCAATTAGTGAGTCCTTAAGCTTATTACACTGAAACAAACACAAAACTTATTAAAAACACAAGTTTAATTCAAAAACATAACAAAATCATAAATTAAAAGGGTACAAAATGATATGTAAATATGCACCGATCACAGCCCAATCCTTCCTTGTGCTGTTCACAACCTTCTCTAGGATGTGTTTAATTTCTCTATTGCTTATTTCCACTTGACCAGAAGTTTGAGGATGATATGGTGTAGTGACTCGATGGGTGATGTTGTACTTCTTCATGAGTGCTTCGAATGGCTTGTTACAGAAATGGCTGCCTCCATCACTAATGACAGCCCTTGGAGTACCAAACCTTGTGAAAATATTATCCTTCAAGAACTTTAGCACCACCTTATGATCATTGGTTTTGGTGGCTATGGCTTCCACCCATTTAGACACATAGTCAACAGCAATAAGAATGTAAGTACAACCAAAAGAAGATGGGAATGGTCCCATGAAATCAATACCCCACACATCGAAGAGCTCCACAATGAGTATGTTATTCAATGGCATTTCGTTCCCTCGACTTATGTTTCCCATCCTTTGACACCTATCACATTTAACACAAAAATTAAACGCATCTTTGAATAGAGTGGGCCAAAAGAAACCAGATTGCATAATTTTAAGTGCTGTTTTCTTAGCTCCAAAGTGACCTCCACAAGCCAATTCGTGGCTATGCCTAAGTATGCTTTCTTGCTCTTCTTCTTGGAACACATCTTCTAATGAGTTGATCCGGGCAATGCTTGAATAAGAAAGGTTCATCCCAGACATAATGTTTCACCATGGAAAAGAACTTCTTCTTGTCCTGAGAAGTTAGATCATTTCTAAGAACACCACAAGCAAGATAATTAACAAAATCAGCATACCATGGCTCTTTGACTTGGGCAGCATATAGTTGTTCATCAGGGAAAGTCTCATTCAAGGGTAGCACAGCTTCTCCTTGTTCTTCAACCACAATTCTGCTCAAATGATCAGCTACCACATTCTCACATCCCTTCTTGTCTCGAATCTCCAAATCGAACTCTTGCAGCAAGAGAATCCATCTAATCAAGCGTGGTTTGGCGTCCTTCTTAGTGAGCAAGTATCTAAGAGCTGCATGGTCAGAATAAACAATTACTTTAGAACCAACAAGGTAAGAACGAAATTTTTCTAAAGCAAAAACCACAGCAAGCAACTCTTTTTCTATTGTGGAGTAGTTGATTTGAGCATCATTCAAGGTCCGGCTAGCATAATAAATCACATGGGGGAGCTTATTCTTCTTTTGACCTAAAACTGCACCAATAGCAAAGTCAGAGGCATCACACATTATTTCAAATGGTAAAGACCAATCTGGAGCTATGATAATAGGGGTTGAAGTTAGCTCCCTTTTCAAGGTAGTAAAAGCTTCCATGCAAGCTTCATTAAACTCAAAAACAGCTTCCTTAGCAAGGAGATTACACAATGGCCTTGTAATGCTTGAGAAATTTTTGATGAACCTTCTATAGAATCCAGCATGACCCAGAAAGCTTCTAACTCCTTTAAGAGAGGTAGGGCGTGGCAGATTTGAGATGAGATCGATCTTGGCCTTATCCACTTCAATTCCCTTGCTTGAAATCACATGGCCTAGCACAATGCCTTGTCTCACCATGAAGTGACACTTCTCCCAATTCAAAATCAGATTTGTTTCCTGGCATCTTTTAAGCACTAGAGACAAGTGGTGAAGACAATCATCAAAAGAGGAACCAAAAACTGAAAAATCATCCGTAAATACCTCTATGAATCATTCCACCATATCTGAAAAGATTGCCATCATGCATCTTTGGAAGGTTGTTGGAGCATTGCACAAACCAAATGGCATCCTTCTATAAGCAAACGTACCAAATGGGCATGTGAATGTGGTTTTCTCTTGGTCTTCCGGAGCAATGGGAATTTGATTATAACCTGAAAAACCATCAAGAAAACAGGAGCAAGCATGGCCAGGATAAACATTCAAGCATTTGATCAATAAAAGGCAAGGGGAAATGATCTTTTCTTGTGAATGTATTCAACTTCCTATAATCAATACAAACTCTCCAACCGGTGATGGTTCATGTAGGAACTAGCTCATTTTTCTCATTCTTCACAACGGTGATTCCGGACTTCTTTGGAACAACTTGGACAGGGCTCACCCACTTAGAATATGAAATTGGGTAGATGATTCCTACATCGAGTAGCTTTAAAACTTCAGCTCTAACCACCTCTTTCATGTTGGGGTTTAACCTCCTTTGGGCATCACGGGATGGTTTTGAGTGAAATCCACTCGCTAGAACTAAGCAACACACCAACCACTCCATGTAAGGAAAGAACTGGGTGCGAACTTGAATTGTCCAATTTCTTACACCTATTGATTTCGGATTCGATTCCAAAACTTGGGCAACATCATAATGAGGTGGGAGGACTCATTTGGTGAGTTTGGAGTGAAATCCAATAGCTAGAACTATTGAAAACACCAACCACTCCATGTAAGGAACGAACTTGGGTGCGAACTTGAATTGTCCAATTTCTTACACCTATTGATTTCGGATCGATTCCAAAACTTGGGCAACATCATAATAAGGTGGGAGGAGTCATTTGGTGAGTTTTGAGTGAAATCCAATCGCTAGAACTAAGCAAAACACCAACCACTCCATGTAAGGAACGAACTGGGTGCGAACTTGAATTGTCCAATTTCTTACACCTATTGATTTCGGATTCGATTCCAAAACTTGGGCAACATCATAATATGGTGGGAGGAGTCATTTGGTGAGTTTTGAGTGAAATCGAATCGCTAGAACTATTGAAAACACCAACCACTCCATGTAAGGAACGAACAGGGTGCGAACTTGAATTGTCCAATTTCTTACACCTGTTGATTTCGGATTCCGATTCCAAAACTTGGGCAACATCATAATGGGGTGGGAGGAGTCATTTGGTGAGTTCTGAGTGAAATCCAATCGCTAGAACTAAGCAAAACACCAACCACTCCATGTAAGGAACGAACTGGGTGCGAACTTGAATTGTCCAATTTCTAAACCTATTGATTTCGAATCGATTCTAAAACTTGGGAAACATCATAATATGGTGGGAGGAGTCATTTGGTGAGTTTTGAGTGAAATCCAATAGCTAGAACTATTGAAAACACCAACCACTCCATGTAAGGAACGAACTTGGGTGCGAACTTGAATTGTCCAATTTCTTACACCTATTGATTTCGGATTCGATTCCAAAACTTGGGCAACATCATAATGAGGTGGGAGGACTCATTTGGTGAGTTTGGAGTGAAATCCAATAGCTAGAACTATTGAAAACACCAACCACTCCATGTAAGGAACGAACTGGGTGCGAACTTGAATTGTCCAATTTCTTACACCTATTGATTTCGGATTCGATTCCAAAACTTGGGCAACATCATAATAAGGTGGGAGGAGTCATTTGGTGAGTTTTGAGTGAAATCCAATCGCTAGAACTAAGCAAAACACCAACCACTCCATGTAAGGAACGAACTGGGTGCGAACTTGAATTGTCCAATTTCTTACACCTATTGATTTCGAATTCGATTCCAAAACTTGGGCAACATCATAATATGGTGGGAGGAGTCATTTGGTGAGTTTTGAGTGAAATCGAATCGCTAGAACTATTGAAAACACCAACCACTCCATGTAAGGAACGAACAGGGTGCGAACTTGAATTGTCCAATTTCTTACACCTGTTGATTTCGGATTCGATTCCAAAACTTGGGCAACATCATAATGAGGTGGGAGGAGTCATTTGGTGAGTTCTGAGTGAAATCCAATCGCTAGAACTAAGCAAAACACCAACCACTCCATGTAAGGAACGAACTGGGTGCGAACTTGAATTGTCCAATTTCTAAACCTATTGATTTCGGATCGATTCTAAAACTTGGGAAACATCATAATATGGTGGGAGGAGTCATTTGGTGAGTTTTGAGTGAAATCCAATAGCTAGAACTATTGAAAACACCAACCACTCCATGTAAGGAACGAACTGGGTGCGAACTTGAATTGTCCAATTTCTTACACCTATTGATTTCGGATTCGATTCCAAAACTTGGGCAACATCATAATGAGGTGGGAGGACTCATTTGGTGAGTTTGGAGTGAAATCCAATAGCTAGAACTATTGAAAACACCAACCACTCCATGTAAGGAACGAACTGGGTGCGAACTTGAATTGTCCAATTTCTTACACCTATTGATTTCGGATTCGATTCCAAAACTTGGGCAACATCATAATAAGGTGGGAGGAGTCATTTGGTGAGTTTTGAGTGAAATCCAATCGCTAGAACTAAGCAAAACACCAACCACTCCATGTAAGGAACGAACTGGGTGCGAACTTGAATTGTCCAATTTCTTACACCTATTGATTTCGGTTCAATTCCAAAACTTGGGCAACATCATAATATGGTGGGAGGAGTCATTTGGTGAGTTTTGAGTGAAATCGAATCGCTAGAACTATTGAAAACACCAACCACTCCATGTAAGGAACGAACAGGGTGCGAACTTGAATTGTCCAATTTCTTACACCTGTTGATTTCGAATCGATTCCAAAACTTGGGCAACATCATAATGAGGTGGGAGGAGTCATTTGGTGAGTTCTGAGTGAAATCCAATCGCTAGAACTAAGCAAAACACCAACCACTCCATGTAAGGAACGAACTGGGTGCGAACTTGAATTGTCCAATTTCTAAACCTATTGATTTCGGATCGATTCTAAAACTTGGGAAACATCATAATATGGTGGGAGGAGTCATTTGGTGAGTTTTGAGTGAAATCCAATCGCTAGAACTAAGCAAAACACCAACCACTCCATGTAAGGAACGAACTGGGTGCGAACTTCAATTGTCCAACTTCTTACACCTATTGATTTTGGATTGATTCCAAAACTTGGGCAACATCATAATAAGGTGGGAGGAGTCATTTGGTGAGTTTTGAGTGAAATCCAATAGCTAGAACTATTGAAAACACCAACCACTCCATGTAAGGAACGAACTGGGTGCGAACTTGAATTGTCCAATTTCTTACACCTATTGATTTCGGTTCGATTCCAAAACTTGGGAAACATCATAATGAGGTGGGAGGACTCATTTGGTGAGTTTGGAGTGAAATCCAATAGCTAGAACTATTGAAAACACCAACCACTCCATGTAAGGAACGAACTGGGTGCGAACTTGAATTGTCCAATTTCTTACACCTGTTGATTTCGGATCGATTCCAAAACTTGGGCAACATCATAATAAGGTGGGAGGAGTCATTTATTGAGTTTTGAGTGAAATCCAATAGCTAGAACTATTGAAAACACCAACCACTCCATGTAAGGAACGAACTGGGTGCGAACTTGAATTGTCCAATTTCTTACACCTATTGATTTCGGATTCGATTCCAAAACTTGGGCAACATCATAATGAGGTGGGAGGAGTCATTTGGTGAGTTTTGAGTGAAATCCAATCGCTAGAACTATTGAAAACACCAACCACTCCACGTAAGGAACGAACTGGGTGCGAACTTGAATTGTTCAATTTCTTACACCTATTGATTTCGGATTCGATTCCAAAACTTGGGCAACACTATAATAAGGTGGGAGGAGTCATTTGGTGAGTTTTGAGTGAAATCCAATCGCTAGAACTAAGCAAAACACCAACCACTCCATGTAAGGAACGAACTGGGTGCGAACTTGAATTGTCCAATTTCTTACACCTATTGATTTCAATTCCAATTCCAAAACTTGGCCAACATCATAATGAGTTGGGAGGGGTCATTTGGTGAGTTCTGAGTGAAATCCAATCGCTAGAACTAAGCAAAACACCAACCACTCCATGTAAGGAACGAACTGGGTGCGAACTTGAATTGTCCAATTTCTAAACCTATTGATTTCGGATCGATTCTAAAACTTGGGAAACATCATAATATGGTGGGAGGAGTCATTTGGTGAGTTTTGAGTGAAATCCAATAGCTAGAACTATTGAAAACACCAACCACTCCATGTAAGGAACGAACTGGGTGCGAACTTGAATTGTCCAATTTCTTACACCTATTGATTTCGGATTCGATTCCAAAACTTGGGCAACATCATAATGAGGTGGGAGGACTCATTTGGTGAGTTTGGAGTGAAATCCAATAGCTAGAACTATTGAAAACACCAACCACTCCATGTAAGGAACGAACTGGGTGCGAACTTGAATTGTCCAATTTCTTACACCTATTGATTTCTGATTCGATTCCAAAACTTGGGCAACATCATAATAAGGTGGGAGGAGTCATTTGGTGAGTTTTGAGTGAAATCCAATCGCTAGAACTAAGCAAAACACCAACCACTCCATGTAAGGAACGAACTGGGTGCGAACTTGAATTGTCCAATTTCTTACACCTATTGATTTCGGATTCGATTCCAAAACTTGGGCAACATCATAATATGGTGGGAGGAGTCATTTGGTGAGTTTTGAGTGAAATCGAATCGCTAGAACTATTGAAAACACCAACCACTCCATGTAAGGAACGAACAGGGTGCGAACTTGAATTGTCCAATTTCTTACACCTGTTGATTTCGAATCGATTCCAAAACTTGGGCAACATCATAATGAGGTGGGAGGAGTCATTTGGTGAGTTCTGAGTGAAATCCAATCGCTAGAACTAAGCAAAACACCAACCACTCCATGTAAGGAACGAACTGGGTGCGAACTTGAATTGTCCAATTTCTAAACCTATTGATTTCGGATCGATTCTAAAACTTGGGAAACATCATAATATGGTGGGAGGAGTCATTTGGTGAGTTTTGAGTGAAATCCAATCGCTAGAACTAAGCAAAACACCAACCACTCCATGTAAGGAACGAACTGGGTGCGAACTTCAATTGTCCAACTTCTTACACCTATTGATTTTGGATTGATTCCAAAACTTGGGCAACATCATAATAAGGTGGGAGGAGTCATTTGGTGAGTTTTGAGTGAAATCCAATAGCTAGAACTATTGAAAACACCAACCACTCCATGTAAGGAACGAACTGGGTGCGAACTTGAATTGTCCAATTTCTTACACCTATTGATTTCGGATTCGATTCCAAAACTTGGGAAACATCATAATGAGGTGGGAGGACTCATTTGGTGAGTTTGGAGTGAAATCCAATAGCTAGAACTATTGAAAACACCAACCACTCCATGTAAGGAACGAACTGGGTGCGAACTTGAATTGTCCAATTTCTTACACCTGTTGATTTCGGATTCGATTCCAAAACTTGGGCAACATCATAATAAGGTGGGAGGAGTCATTTATTGAGTTTTGAGTGAAATCCAATAGCTAGAACTATTGAAAACACCAACCACTCCATGTAAGGAACGAACTGGGTGCGAACTTGAATTGTCCAATTTCTTACACCTATTGATTTCGGATCGATTCCAAAACTTGGGCAACATCATAATGAGGTGGGAGGAGTCATTTGGTGAGTTTTGAGTGAAATCCAATCGCTAGAACTATTGAAAACACCAACCACTCCACGTAAGGAATCGAACTGGGTGCGAACTTGAATTGTTCAATTTCTTACACCTATTGATTTCGGATTCGATTCCAAAACTTGGGCAACACTATAATAAGGTGGGAGGAGTCATTTGGTGAGTTTTGAGTGAAATCCAATCGCTAGAACTAAGCAAAACACCAACCACTCCATGTAAGGAACGAACTGGGTGCGAACTTGAATTGTCCAATTTCTTACACCTATTGATTTCGGATTCGATTCCAAAACTTGGCCAACATCATAATGAGTTGGGAGGGGTCATTTGGTGAGTTCTGAGTGAAATCCAATCGCTAGAACTAAGCAAAACACCAACCACTCCATGTAAGGAACGAACTGGGTGCGAACTTGAATTGTCCAATTTCTAAACCTATTGATTTCGGATCGATTCTAAAACTTGGGAAACATCATAATATGGTGGGAGGAGTCATTTGGTGAGTTTTGAGTGAAATCCAATAGCTAGAACTATTGAAAACACCAACCACTCCATGTAAGGAACGAACTTGGGTGCGAACTTGAATTGTCCAATTTCTTACACCTATTGATTTCGGATCAATTCCAAAACTTGGGCAACATCATAATGAGGTGGGAGGACTCATTTGGTGAGTTTGGAGTGAAATCCAATAGCTAGAACTATTGAAAACGCCAACCACTCCATGTAAGGAACGAACTGGGTGCGAACTTGAATTGTCCAATTTCTTACACCTATTGATTTCGATTCGATTCCAAAACTTGGGCAACATCATAATAAGGTGGGAGGAGTCATTTGGTGAGTTTTGAGTGAAATCCAATCGCTAGAACTAAGCAAAACACCAACCACTCCATGTAAGGAACGAACTGGGTGCGAACTTGAATTGTCCAATTTCTTACACCTATTGATTTCGGATCGATTCCAAAACTTGGGCAACATCATAATATGGTGGGAGGAGTCATTTGGTGAGTTTTGAGTGAAATCGAATCGCTAGAACTATTGAAAACACCAACCACTCCATGTAAGGAACGAACAGGGTGCGAACTTGAATTGTCCAATTTCTTATACCTGTTGATTTCGGATCGATTCCAAAACTTGGGCAACATCATAATGAGGTGGGAGGAGTCATTTGGTGAGTTCTGAGAGAAATCCAATCGCTAGAACTAAGCAAAACACCAACCACTCCATGTAAGGAACGAACTGGGTGCGAACTTGAATTGTCCAATTTCTAAACCTATTGATTTCGGATCGATTCTAAAACTTGGGAAACATCATAATATGGTGGGAGGAGTCATTTGGTGAGTTTTGAGTGAAATCCAATAGCTAGAACTATTGAAAACACCAACCACTCCATGTAAGGAACGAACTGGGTGCGAACTTGAATTGTCCAATTTCTTACACCTATTGATTTCGGATTCGATTCCAAAACTTGGGCAACATCATAATGAGGTGGGAGGACTCATTTGGTGAGTTTGGAGTGAAATCCAATCGCTAGAACTATTGAAAACACCAACCACTCCACGTAAGGAACGAACTGGGTGCGAACTTGAATTGTTCAATTTCTTACACCTATTGATTTCGGATTCGATTCCAAAACTTGGGCAACACTATAATAAGGTGGGAGGAGTCATTTGGTGAGTTTTGAGTGAAATCCAATCGCTAGAACTAAGCAAAACACCAACCACTCCATGTAAGGAACGAACTGGGTGCGAACTTGAATTGTCCAATTTCTTACACCTATTGATTTCCGATTCGATTCCAAAACTTGGCCAACATCATAATGAGTTGGGAGGGGTCATTTGGTGAGTTCTGAGTGAAATCCAATCGCTAGAACTAAGCAAAACACCAACCACTCCATGTAAGGAACGAACTGGGTGCGAACTTGAATTGTCCAATTTCTAAACCTATTGATTTCGGATTCGATTCTAAAACTTGGGAAACATCATAATATGGTGGGAGGAGTCATTTGGTGAGTTTTGAGTGAAATCCAATAGCTAGAACTATTGAAAACACCAACCACTCCATGTAAGGAACGAACTGGGTGCGAACTTGAATTGTCCAATTTCTTACACCTATTGATTTCGGATCAATTCCAAAACTTGGGCAACATCATAATGAGGTGGGAGGACTCATTTGGTGAGTTTGGAGTGAAATCCAATAGCTAGAACTATTGAAAACGCCAACCACTCCATGTAAGGAACGAACTGGGTGCGAACTTGAATTGTCCAATTTCTTACACCTATTGATTTCGGATCGATTCCAAAACTTGGGCAACATCATAATAAGGTGGGAGGAGTCATTTGGTGAGTTTTGAGTGAAATCCAATCGCTAGAACTAAGCAAAACACCAACCACTCCATGTAAGGAACGAACTGGGTGCGAACTTGAATTGTCCAATTTCTTACACCTATTGATTTCTAATTCGATTCCAAAACTTGGGCAACATCATAATATGGTGGGAGGAGTCATTTGGTGAGTTTTGAGTGAAATCGAATCGCTAGAACTATTGAAAACACCAACCACTCCATGTAAGGAACGAACAGGGTGCGAACTTGAATTGTCCAATTTCTTATACCTGTTGATTTCGGATTCGATTCCAAAACTTGGGCAACATCATAATGAGGTGGGAGGAGTCATTTGGTGAGTTCTGAGTGAAATCCAATCGCTAGAACTAAGCAAAACACCAACCACTCCATGTAAGGAACGAACTGGGTGCGAACTTGAATTGTCCAATTTCTAAACCTATTGATTTCGGATCGATTCTAAAACTTGGGAAACATCATAATATGGTGGGAGGAGTCATTTGGTGAGTTTTGAGTGAAATCCAATAGCTAGAACTATTGAAAACACCAACCACTCCATGTAAGGAACGAACTGGGTGCGAACTTGAATTGTCCAATTTCTTACACCTATTGATTTCGTAATCGATTCCAAAACTTGGGCAACATCATAATGAGGTGGGAGGACTCATTTGGTGAGTTTGGAGTGAAATCCAATAGCTAGAACTATTGAAAACACCAACCACTCCATGTAAGGAACGAACTGGGTGCGAACTTGAATTGTCCAATTTCTTACACCTATTGATTTCGGATTCGATTCCAAAACTTGGGCAACATCATAATAAGGTGGGAGGAGTCATTTGGTGAGTTTTGAGTGAAATCCAATCGCTAGAACTAAGCAAAACACCAACCACTCCATGTAAGGAACGAACTTGGGTGCGAACTTGAATTGTCCAATTTCTTACACCTGTTGATTTCGGAATTCGATTCCAAAACTTGGGCAACATCATAATGAGGTGGGAGGAGTCATTTGGTGAGTTCTGAGTGAAATCCAATCGCTAGAACTAAGCAAAACACCAACCACTCCATGTAAGGAACGAACTGGGTGCGAACTTGAATTGTCCAATTTCTTACACCTATTGATTTCGATTCGATTCCAAAACTTGGGCAACATCATAATAAGGTGGGAGGAGTCATTTATTGAGTTTTGAGTGAAATCCAATAGCTAGAACTATTGAAAACACCAACCACTCCATGTAAGGAACGAACTGGGTGCGAACTTGAATTGTCCAATTTCTTACACCTATTGATTTCCAATTCGATTCCAAAACTTGGGCAACATCATAATGAGGTGGGAGGAGTCATTTGGTGAGTTTTGAGTGAAATCCAATCGCTAGAACTATTGAAAACACCAACCACTCCACGTAAGGAACGAACTTGGGTGCGAACTTGAATTGTTCAATTTCTTACACCTATTGATTTCGGATTCGATTCCAAAACTTGGGCAACACTATAATAAGGTGGGAGGAGTCATTTGGTGAGTTTTGAGTGAAATCCAATCGCTAGAACTAAGCAAAACACCAACCACTCCATGTAAGGAACGAACTGGGTGCGAACTTGAATTGTCCAATTTCTTACACCTATTGATTTCGGATTCGATTCCAAAACTTGGGCAACATCATAATCTGGTGGGAGGAGTCATTTGGTGAGTTTTGAGTGAAATCGAATATCTAGAACTATTGCAAAACACCAACCACTCCATGTAAGGAACGAACAGGGTGCGAACTTGAATTGTCCAATTTCTTACACCTGTTGATTTCGGATTCGATTCCAAAACTTGGGCAACATCATAATGAGGTGGGAGGGGTCATTTGGTGAGTTTTGAGTGAAATCCACTCGCTAGAACTAAGCAAAACACCAACCACTCCATGTAAGGAACGAACTGGGTGCGAACTTGAATTGTCCAATTTCTTACACCTATTGATTTCGGATTCGATTCCAAACTTGGGCAACATCATAATGAGGTGGGAGGAGTCATTTGGTGAGTTTTGAGTGAAATCCAATCGCTAGAACTATTGAAAACACCAACCACTCCACGTAAGGAACGAACTGGGTGCGAACTTGAATTGTTCAATTTCTTACACCTATTGATTTCGGATTCGATTCCAAAACTTGGGCAACACTATAATAAGGTGGGAGGAGTCATTTGGTGAGTTTTGAGTGAAATCCAATCGCTAGAACTAAGCAAAACACCAACCACTCCATGTAAGGAACGAACTGGGTGCGAACTTGAATTGTCCAATTTCTTACACCTATTGATTTCGGATTCAATTCCAAAACTTGGCCAACATCATAATCTGGTGGGAGGAGTCATTTGGTGAGTTTTGAGTGAAATCGAATATCTAGAACTATTGCAAAACACCAACCACTCCATGTAAGGAACGAACAGGGTGCGAACTTGAATTGTCCAATTTCTTACACCTGTTGATTTTTAATTCGAATTCCAAAACTTGGGCAACATCATAATGAGGTGGGAGGGGTCATTTGGTGAGTTTTGAGTGAAATCCACTCGCTAGAACTAAGCAAAACACCAACCACTCCATGTAAGGAACGAACTGGGTGCGAACTTGAATTGTCCAATTTCTTACACCTATTGATTTCGGATTCGATTCCAAAACTTGGGCAACATCATAATAAGGTGGGAGGAGTCATTTGGTGAGTTTTGAGTGAAATCCAATCGCTAGAACTAAGCAAAACACCAACCACTCCATGTAAGGAACGAACTGGGTGCGAACTTGAATTGTCCAATTTCTTACACCTATTGATTTCGGATTCGATTCCAAAACTTGGGCAACATCATAATATGGTGGGAGGAGTCATTTGGTGAGTTTTGAGTGAAATCGAATCGCTAGAACTATTGAAAACACCAACCACTCCATGTAAGGAACGAACAGGGTGCGAACTTGAATTGTCCAATTTCTTACACCTGTTGATTTCGGATTCGATTCCAAAACTTGGGCAACATCATAATGAGGTGGGAGGAGTCATTTGGTGAGTTCTGAGTGAAATCCAATCGCTAGAACTAAGCAAAACACCAACCACTCCATGTAAGGAACGAACTGGGTGCGAACTTGAATTGTCCAATTTCTAAACCTATTGATTTCGGATCGATTCTAAAACTTGGGAAACATCATAATATGGTGGGAGGAGTCATTTGGTGAGTTTTGAGTGAAATCCAATAGCTAGAACTATTGAAAACACCAACCACTCCATGTAAGGAACGAACTGGGTGCGAACTTGAATTGTCCAATTTCTTACACCTATTGATTTCCGATTCGATTCCAAAACTTGGGCAACATCATAATGAGGTGGGAGGACTCATTTGGTGAGTTTGGAGTGAAATCCAATAGCTAGAACTATTGAAAACACCAACCACTCCATGTAAGGAACGAACTTGGGTGCGAACTTGAATTGTCCAATTTCTTACACTTATTGATTTCGGATTCGATTCCAAAACTTGGGCAACATCATAATCTGGTGGGAGGAGTCATTTGGTGAGTTTTGAGTGAAATCGAATATCTAGAACTATTGCAAAACACCAACCACTCCATGTAAGGAACGAACAGGGTGCGAACTTGAATTGTCCAATTTCTTACACCTGTTGATTTTCGGTTCGATTCCAAAACTTGGGCAACATCATAATGAGGTGGGAGGGGTCATTTGGTGAGTTTTGAGTGAAATCCACTCGCTAGAACTAAGCAAAACACCAACCACTCCATGTAAAGAACGAACTGGGTGCGAACTTGAATTGTCCAATTTCTTACACCTATTGATTTCGGATTCGATTCCAAAACTTGGGCAACATCATAATAAGGTGGGAGGAGTCATTTGGTGAGTTTTGAGTGAAATCGAATCGCTAGAACTATTGAAAACACCAACCACTCCATGTAAGGAACGAACAGGGTGCGAACTTGAATTGTCCAATTTCTTACACCTGTTGATTTCGGATTCGATTCCAAAACTTGGGCAACATCATAATAAGGTGGGAGGAGTCATTTGGTGAGTTTTGAGTGAAATCCAATCGCTAGAACTAAGCAAAACACCAACCACTCCATGTAAGGAACGAACTGGGTGCGAACTTGAATTGTCCAATTTCTTACACCTATTGATTTCGGATTCGATTCCAAAACTTGGGCAACATCATAATATGGTGGGAGGAGTCATTTGGTGAGTTTTGAGTGAAATCGAATCGCTAGAACTATTGAAAACACCAACCACTCCATGTAAGGAACGAACAGGGTGCGAATTTGAATTGTCCAATTTCTTACACCTGTTGATTTCGGATTCGATTCCAAAACTTGGGCAACATCATAATGAGGTGGGAGGAGTCATTTGGTGAGTTCTGAGTGAAATCCAATCGCTAGAACTAAGCAAAACACCAACCATTCCATGTAAGGAACGAACTTGGGTGCGAACTTGAATTGTCCAATTTCTTACACCTATTGATTTCGGATTCGATTCCAAAACTTGGGCAACATCATAATAAGGTGGGAGGAGTCATTTGGTGAGTTTTGAGTGAAATCGAATATCTAGAACTATTGCAAAACACCAACCACTCCATGTAAGGAACGAACAGGGTGCGAACTTGAATTGTCCAATTTCTTACACCTGTTGATTTCGGATTCGATTCCAAAACTTGGGCAACATCATAATGAGGTGGGAGGGGTCATTTGGTGAGTTTTGAGTGAAATCCACTCGCTAGAACTAAGCAAAACACCAACCACTCCATGTAAGGAACGAACTGGGTGCGAACTTGAATTGTCCAATTTCTTACACCTATTGATTTCGGATTCGATTCCAAAACTTGGGCAACATCATAATAAGGTGGGAGGAGTCATTTGGTGAGTTTTGAGTGAAATCCAATCGCTAGAACTAAGCAAAACACCAACCACTCCATGTAAGGAACGAACTGGGTGCGAACTTGAATTGTCCAATTTCTTACACCTATTGATTTCGGATTCGATTCCAAAACTTGGGCAACATCATAATATGGTGGGAGGAGTCATTTGGTGAGTTTTGAGTGAAATCGAATCGCTAGAACTATTGAAAACACCAACCACTCCATGTAAGGAACGAACAGGGTGCGAACTTGAATTGTCCAATTTCTTACACACCTGTTGATTTCCTAATTCGATTCCAAAACTTGGGCAACATCATAATGAGGTGGGAGGAGTCATTTGGTGAGTTCTGAGTGAAATCCAATCGCTAGAACTAAGCAAAACACCAACCACTCCATGTAAGGAACGAACTTGGGTGCGAACTTGAATTGTCCAATTTCTAAACCTATTGATTTCGGATCGATTCTAAAACTTGGGAAACATCATAATATGGTGGGAGGAGTCATTTGGTGAGTTTTGAGTGAAATCCAATAGCTAGAACTATTGAAAACACCAACCACTCCATGTAAGGAACGAACTGGGTGCGAACTTGAATTGTCCAATTTCTTACACCTATTGATTTCGGATTCGATTCCAAAACTTGGGCAACATCATAATGAGGTGGGAGGACTCATTTGGTGAGTTTGGAGTGAAATCCAATAGCTAGAACTATTGAAAACACCAACCACTCCATGTAAGGAACGAACTGGGTGCGAACTTGAATTGTCCAATTTCTTACACTTATTGATTTCGGATTCGATTCCAAAACTTGGGCAACATCATAATCTGGTGGGAGGAGTCATTTGGTGAGTTTTGAGTGAAATCGAATATCTAGAACTATTGCAAAACACCAACCACTCCATGTAAGGAACGAACAGGGTGCGAACTTGAATTGTCCAATTTCTTACACCTGTTGATTTCGGATCGATTCCAAAACTTGGGCAACATCATAATGAGGTGGGAGGGGTCATTTGGTGAGTTTTGAGTGAAATCCACTCGCTAGAACTAAGCAAAACACCAACCACTCCATGTAAAGAACGAACTGGGTGCGAACTTGAATTGTCCAATTTCTTACACCTATTGATTTCGGATCGATTCCAAAACTTGGGCAACATCATAATAAGGTGGGAGGAGTCATTTGGTGAGTTTTGAGTGAAATCGAATCGCTAGAACTATTGAAAACACCAACCACTCCATGTAAGGAACGAACAGGGTGCGAACTTGAATTGTCCAATTTCTTACACCTGTTGATTTCGGATTCGATTCCAAAACTTGGGCAACATCATAATAAGGTGGGAGGAGTCATTTGGTGAGTTTTGAGTGAAATCCAATCGCTAGAACTAAGCAAAACACCAACCACTCCATGTAAGGAACGAACTGGGTGCGAACTTGAATTGTCCAATTTCTTACACCTATTGATTTCGGATCGATTCCAAAACTTGGGCAACATCATAATATGGTGGGAGGAGTCATTTGGTGAGTTTTGAGTGAAATCGAATCGCTAGAACTATTGAAAACACCAACCACTCCATGTAAGGAACGAACAGGGTGCGAATTTGAATTGTCCAATTTCTTACACCTGTTGATTTCGGATCGATTCCAAAACTTGGGCAACATCATAATGAGGTGGGAGGAGTCATTTGGTGAGTTCTGAGTGAAATCCAATCGCTAGAACTAAGCAAAACACCAACCATTCCATGTAAGGAACGAACTTGGGTGCGAACTTGAATTGTCCAATTTCTTACACCTATTGATTTTGGATTGATTCCAAAACTTGGGCAACATCATAATAAGGTGGGAGGAGTCATTTATTGAGTTTTGAGTGAAATCCAATAGCTAGAACTATTGAAAACACCAACCACTCCATGTAAGGAACGAACTGGGTGCGAACTTGAATTGTCCAATTTCTTACACCTATTGATTTCGGATTCGATTCCAAAACTTGGGCAACATCATAATGAGGTGGGAGGAGTCATTTGGTGAGTTTTGAGTGAAATCCAATCGCTAGAACTATTGAAAACACCAACCACTCCACGTAAGGAACGAACTGGGTGCGAACTTGAATTGTTCAATTTCTTACACCTATTGATTTCGGATTCGATTCCAAAACTTGGGCAACACTATAATAAGGTGGGAGGAGTCATTTGGTGAGTTTTGAGTGAAATCCAATCGCTAGAACTAAGCAAAACACCAACCACTCCATGTAAGGAACGAACTGGGTGCGAACTTGAATTGTCCAATTTCTTACACCTATTGATTTCGGATTCGATTCCAAAACCTGGGCAACATCATAATCTGGTGGGAGGAGTCATTTGGTGAGTTTTGAGTGAAATCGAATATCTAGAACTATTGCAAAACACCAACCACTCCATGTAAGGAACGAACAGGGTGCGAACTTGAATTGTCCAATTTCTTACACCTGTTGATTTTCGGATTCGATTCCAAAACTTGGGCAACATCATAATGAGGTGGGAGGAGTCATTTGGTGAGTTCTGAGTGAAATCCAATCGCTAGAACTAAGCAAAACACCAACCACTCCATGTAAGGAACGAACTTGGGTGCGAACTTGAATTCTCCAATTTCTAAACCTATTGATTTCGGATTCGATTCTAAAACTTGGGAAACATCATAATATGGTGGGAGGAGTCATTTGGTGAGTTTTGAGTGAAATCCAATAGCTAGAACTATTGAAAACACCAACCACTCCATGTAAGGAACGAACTGGGTGCGAACTTGAATTGTCCAATTTCTTACACCTGTTGATTTCGGATTCGATTCCAAAACTTGGGCAACATCATAATAAGGTGGGAGGAGTCATTTATTGAGTTTTGAGTGAAATCCAATAGCTAGAACTATTGAAAACACCAACCACTCCATGTAAGGAACGAACTGGGTGCGAACTTGAATTGTCCAATTTCTTACACCTATTGATTTCGGATTCGATTCCAAAACTTGGGCAACATCATAATCTGGTGGGAGGAGTCATTTGGTGAGTTTTGAGTGAAATCGAATATCTAGAACTATTGCAAAACACCAACCACTCCATGTAAGGAACGAACAGGGTGCGAACTTGAATTGTCCAATTTCTTACACCTGTTGATTTTTAATTCGATTCCAAAACTTGGGCAACATCATAATGAGGTGGGAGGGGTCATTTGGTGAGTTTTGAGTGAAATCCACTCGCTAGAACTAAGCAAAACACCAACCACTCCATGTAAGGAACGAACTGGGTGCGAACTTGAATTGTCCAATTTCTTACACCTATTGATTTCGGATTCGATTCCAAAACTTGGGCAACATCATAATAAGGTGGGAGGAGTCATTTGGTGAGTTTTGAGTGAAATCCAATCGCTAGAACTAAGCAAAACACCAACCACTCCATGTAAGGAACGAACTGGGTGCGAACTTGAATTGTCCAATTTCTTACACCTATTGATTTCGGATCGATTCCAAAACTTGGGCAACATCATAATATGGTGGGAGGAGTCATTTGGTGAGTTTTGAGTGAAATCGAATCGCTAGAACTATTGAAAACACCAACCACTCCATGTAAGGAACGAACAGGGTGCGAATTTGAATTGTCCAATTTCTTACACCTGTTGATTTCGGTAATTCAATTCCAAAACTTGGGCAACATCATAATGAGGTGGGAGGAGTCATTTGGTGAGTTCTGAGTGAAATCCAATCGCTAGAACTAAGCAAAACACCAACCATTCCATGTAAGGAACGAACTGGGTGCGAACTTGAATTGTCCAATTTCTTACACCTATTGATTTTGGATTGATTCCAAAACTTGGGCAACATCATAATAAGGTGGGAGGAGTCATTTATTGAGTTTTGAGTGAAATCCAATAGCTAGAACTATTGAAAACACCAACCACTCCATGTAAGGAACGAACTGGGTGCGAACTTGAATTGTCCAATTTCTTACACCTATTGATTTCGGATTCGATTCCAAAACTTGGGCAACATCATAATGAGGTGGGAGGAGTCATTTGGTGAGTTTTGAGTGAAATCCAATCGCTAGAACTATTGAAAACACCAACCACTCCACGTAAGGAACGAACTTGGGTGCGAACTTGAATTGTTCAATTTCTTACACCTATTGATTTCGGATTCGATTCCAAAACTTGGGCAACACTATAATAAGGTGGGAGGAGTCATTTGGTGAGTTTTGAGTGAAATCCAATCGCTAGAACTAAGCAAAACACCAACCACTCCATGTAAGGAACGAACTTGGGTGCGAACTTGAATTGTCCAATTTCTTACACCTATTGATTTCGGATTCGATTCCAAAACCTGGGCAACATCATAATCTGGTGGGAGGAGTCATTTGGTGAGTTTTGAGTGAAATCGAATATCTAGAACTATTGCAAAACACCAACCACTCCATGTAAGGAACGAACAGGGTGCGAACTTGAATTGACCAATTTCTTACACCTGTTGATTTCGGATTCGATTCCAAAACTTGGGCAACATCATAATGAGGTGGGAGGGGTCATTTGGAGAGTTTTGAGTGAAATCCACTCGCTAGAACTAAGCAAAACATCAACCACTCCATGTAAGGAACGAACTGGGTGCGAACTTGAATTGTCCAATTTCTTACACCTATTGATTTCGGATTCGATTCCAAAACTTGGGCAACATCATAATATGGTGGGAGGAGTCATTTGGTGAGTTTTGAGTGAAATCGAATCGCTAGAACTATTGAAAACACCAACCACTCCATGTAAGGAACGAACAGGGTGCGAATTTGAATTGTCCAATTTCTTACACCTGTTGATTTCGGATTCAATTCCAAAACTTGGGCAACATCATAATGAGGTGGGAGGAGTCATTTGGTGAGTTCTGAGTGAAATCCAATCGCTAGAACTAAGCAAAACACCAACCATTCCATGTAAGGAACGAACTGGGTGCGAACTTGAATTGTCCAATTTCTTACACCTATTGATTTCGGTTCGATTCCAAAACTTGGGCAACATCATAATATGGTGGGAGGAGTCATTTGGTGAGTTTTGAGTGAAATCGAATCGCTAGAACTATTGAAAACACAAACCACTCCATGTAAGGAACGAACAGGGTGCGAATTTGAATTGTCCAATTTCTTACACCTGTTGATTTCTAATTCGATTCCAAAACTTGGGCAACATCACGGAGTCATTTGGTGAGTTCTGAGTGAAATCCAATCTCTAGAACTAAGCAAAACACCAACCATTCCATGTAAGGAACGAACTGGGTGCGAACTTGAATTGTCCAATTTCTTACACCTATTGATTTTGGATTGATTCCAAAACTTGGGCAACATCATAATAAGGTGGGAGGAGTCATTTATTGAGTTTTGAGTGAAATCCAATAGCTAGAACTATTGAAAACACCAACCACTCCATGTAAGGAACGAACTGGGTGCGAACTTGAATTGTCCAATTTCTTACACCTATTGATTTCGGATTCGATTCCAAAACTTGGGCAACATCATAATGAGGTGGGAGGAGTCATTTGGTGAGTTTTGAGTGAAATCCAATCGCTAGAACTATTGAAAACACCAACCACTCCACGTAAGGAACGAACTGGGTGCGAACTTGAATTGTTCAATTTCTTACACCTATTGATTTCGGATTCGATTCCAAAACTTGGGCAACACTATAATAAGGTGGGAGGAGTCATTTGGTGAGTTTTGAGTGAAATCCAATCGCTAGAACTAAGCAAAACACCAACCACTCCATGTAAGGAACGAACTGGGTGCGAACTTGAATTGTCCAATTTCTTACACCTATTGATTTCGGTTCGATTCCAAAACCTGGGCAACATCATAATCTGGTGGGAGGAGTCATTTGGTGAGTTTTGAGTGAAATCGAATATCTAGAACTATTGCAAAACACCAACCACTCCATGTAAGGAACGAACAGGGTGCGAACTTGAATTGACCAATTTCTTACACCTTGATTTCGGATTCGATTCCAAAACTTGGGCAACATCATAATGAGGTGGGAGGGGTCAATTGGAGAGTTTTGAGTGAAATCCACTCGCTAGAACTAAGCAAAACATCAACCACTCCATGTAAGGAACGAACTGGGTGCGAACTTGAATTGTCCAATTTCTTACACCTATTGATTTCGGATTCGATTCCAAAACTTGGGCAACATCATAATATGGTGGGAGGAGTCATTTGGTGAGTTTTGAGTGAAATCGAATCGCTAGAACTATTGAAAACACCAACCACTCCATGTAAGGAACGAACAGGGTGCGAATTTGAATTGTCCAATTTCTTACACCTTTGATTTCGGATTCAATTCCAAAACTTGGGCAACATCATAATGAGGTGGGAGGAGTCATTTGGTGAGTTCTGAGTGAAATCCAATCGCTAGAACTAAGCAAAACACCAACCATTCCATGTAAGGAACGAACTGGGTGCGAACTTGAATTGTCCAATTTCTTACACCTATTGATTTCGGATTCAATTCCAAAACTTGGGCAACATCATAATATGGTGGGAGGAGTCATTTGGTGAGTTTTGAGTGAAATCGAATCGCTAGAACTATTGAAAACACAAACCACTCCATGTAAGGAACGAACAGGGTGCGAATTTGAATTGTCCAATTTCTTACACCTGTTGATTTCTAATTCGATTCCAAAACTTGGGCAACATCACGGAGTCATTTGGTGAGTTCTGAGTGAAATCCAATCGCTAGAACTAAGCAAAACACCAACCATTCCATGTAAGGAACGAACTGGGTGCGAACTTGAATTGTCCAATTTCTTACACCTATTGATTTTGGATTGATTCCAAAACTTGGGCAACATCATAATAAGGTGGGAGGAGTCATTTATTGAGTTTTGAGTGAAATCCAATAGCTAGAACTATTGAAAACACCAACCACTCCATGTAAGGAACGAACTGGGTGCGAACTTGAATTGTCCAATTTCTTACACCTATTGATTTCGGATCGATTCCAAAACTTGGGCAACATCATAATGAGGTGGGAGGAGTCATTTGGTGAGTTTTGAGTGAAATCCAATCGCTAGAACTATTGAAAACACCAACCACTCCACGTAAGGAACGAACTGGGTGCGAACTTGAATTGTTCAATTTCTTACACCTATTGATTTCGGATTCGATTCCAAAACTTGGGCAACACTATAATAAGGTGGGAGGAGTCATTTGGTGAGTTTTGAGTGAAATCCAATCGCTAGAACTAAGCAAAACACCAACCACTCCATGTAAGGAACGAACTTGGGTGCGAATTTGAATTGTCCAATTTCTTACACCTATTGATTTCGGATTCGATTCCAAAACCTGGGCAACATCATAATCTGGTGGGAGGAGTCATTTGGTGAGTTTTGAGTGAAATCGAATATCTAGAACTATTGCAAAACACCAACCACTCCATGTAAGGAACGAACAGGGTGCGAACTTGAATTGACCAATTTCTTACACCTGTTGATTTTCGGATTCGATTCCAAAACTTGGGCAACATCATAATGAGGTGGGAGGGGTCATTTGGAGAGTTTTGAGTGAAATCCACTCGCTAGAACTAAGCAAAACACCAACCACTCCATGTAAGGAACGAACTGGGTGCGAACTTGAATTGTCCAATTTCTTACACCTATTGATTTCGATTCGATTCCAAAACTTGGGCAACATCATAATATGGTGGGAGGAGTCATTTGGTGAGTTTTGAGTGAAATCGAATCGCTAGAACTATTGAAAACACCAACCACTCCATGTAAGGAACGAACAGGGTGCGAATTTGAATTGTCCAATTTCTTACACCTGTTGATTTTCGGATTCGATTCCAAAACTTGGGCAACATCATAATGAGGTGGGAGGAGTCATTTGGTGAGTTCTGAGTGAAATCCAATCGCTAGAACTAAGCAAAACACCAACCACTCCATGTAAGGAACGAACTGGGTGCGAACTTGAATTGTCCAATTTCTTACACCTATTGATTTCGGATTCGATTCCAAAACTTGGGCAACATCATAATAAGGTGGGAGGAGTCATTTATTGAGTTTTGAGTGAAATCCAATAGCTAGAACTATTGAAAACACAAACCACTCCATGTAAGGAACGAACAGGGTGCGAATTTGAATTGTCCAATTTCTTACACCTGTTGATTTCGGATTCGATTCCAAAACTTGGGCAACATCACGGAGTCATTTGGTGAGTTCTGAGTGAAATCCAATCGCTAGAACTAAGCAAAACACCAACCATTCCATGTAAGGAACGAACTTGGGTGCGAACTTGAATTGTCCAATTTCTTACACCTATTGATTTTGGATTGATTCCAAAACTTGGGCAACATCATAATAAGGTGGGAGGAGTCATTTATTGAGTTTTGAGTGAAATCCAATAGCTAGAACTATTGAAAACACCAACCACTCCATGTAAGGAACGAACTGGGTGCGAACTTGAATTGTCCAATTTCTTACACCTATTGATTTCGGATTCGATTCCAAAACTTGGGCAACATCATAATGAGGTGGGAGGAGTCATTTGGTGAGTTTTGAGTGAAATCCAATCGCTAGAACTATTGAAAACACCAACCACTCCACGTAAGGAACGAACTGGGTGCGAACTTGAATTGTTCAATTTCTTACACCTATTGATTTCGGATTCGATTCCAAAACTTGGGCAACACTATAATAAGGTGGGAGGAGTCATTTGGTGAGTTTTGAGTGAAATCCAATCGCTAGAACTAAGCAAAACACCAACCACTCCATGTAAGGAACGAACTGGGTGCGAACTTGAATTGTCCAATTTCTTACACCTATTGATTTCGGATTCGATTCCAAAACTTGGGCAACATCATAATCTGGTGGGAGGAGTCATTTGGTGAGTTTTGAGTGAAATCGAATATCTAGAACTATTGCAAAACACCAACCACTCCATGTAAGGAACGAACAGGGTGCGAACTTGAATTGTCCAATTTCTTACACCTGTTGATTTTCGGATTCGATTCCAAAACTTGGGCAACATCATAATGAGGTGGGAGGGGTCATTTGGTGAGTTTTGAGTGAAATCCACTCGCTAGAACTAAGCAAAACACCAACCACTCCATGTAAGGAACGAACTGGGTGCGAACTTGAATTGTCCAATTTCTTACACCTATTGATTTCGGATTCGATTCCAAAACTTGGGCAACATCATAATAAGGTGGGAGGAGTCATTTGGTGAGTTTTGAGTGAAATCCAATCTCTAGAACTAAGCAAAACACCAACCACTCCATGTAAGGAACGAACTGGGTGCGAACTTGAATTGTCCAATTTCTTACACCTATTGATTTCGGATTCGATTCCAAAACTTGGGCAACATCATAATATGGTGGGAGGAGTCATTTGGTGAGTTTTGAGTGAAATCGAATCGCTAGAACTATTGAAAACACCAACCACTCCATGTAAGGAACGAACAGGTGCGAACTTGAATTGTCCAATTTCTTACACCTGTTGATTTTTAATTTCGATTCCAAAACTTGGGCAACATCATAATGAGGTGGGAGGAGTCATTTGGTGAGTTCTGAGTGAAATCCAATCGCTAGAACTAAGCAAAACACCAACCACTCCATGTAAGGAACGAACTGGGTGCGAACTTGAATTGTCCAATTTCTAAACCTATTGATTTCGGATCGATTCTAAAACTTGGGAAACATCATAATATGGTGGGAGGAGTCATTTGGTGAGTTTTGAGTGAAATCCAATAGCTAGAACTATTGAAAACACCAACCACTCCATGTAAGGAACGAACTGGGTGCGAACTTGAATTGTCCAATTTCTTACACCTATTGATTTCGGATTCGATTCCAAAACTTGGGCAACATCATAATGAGGTGGGAGGACTCATTTGGTGAGTTTGGAGTGAAATCCAATAGCTAGAACTATTGAAAACACCAACCACTCCATGTAAGGAACGAACTGGGTGCGAACTTGAATTGTCCAATTTCTTACACCTATTGATTTCGGATCGATTCCAAAACTTGGGCAACATCATAATATGGTGGGAGGAGTCATTTGGTGAGTTTTGAGTGAAATCCAATTGCTAGAACTGTTGAAAACACCAACCACTCCATTTAAGGAACGAACTGGGTGCGAACTTGAATTGTCCAATTTCTTACACCTATTGATTTCGGATCGATTCCAAAACTTGGGCAACATCATAATATGGTGGGAGGATTCATTGGGTGAGTTTTGAGTGAAATCCAATCGCTAGAACTAAGCAAAACACCAACCACTCCATGTAAGGAACGAACTGGGTGCGAACTTCAATTGTCCAACTTCTTACACCTATTGATTTTGGATTGATTCCAAAACTTGGGCAACATCATAATAAGGTGGGAGGAGTCATTTGGTGAGTTTTGAGTGAAATCCAATAGCTAGAACTATTGAAAACACCAACCACTCCATGTAAGGAACGAACTGGGTGCGAACTTGAATTGTCCAATTTCTTACACCTATTGATTTCGGATTCGATTCCAAAACTTGGGCAACATCATAATGAGGTGGGAGGACTCATTTGGTGAGTTTGGAGTGAAATCCAATAGCTAGAACTATTGAAAACACCAACCACTCCATGTAAGGAACGAACTGGGTGCGAACTTGAATTGTCCAATTTCTTACACCTATTGATTTCGGATTCGATTCCAAAACTTGGGCAACATCATAATAAGGTGGGAGGAGTCATTTGGTGAGTTTTGAGTGAAATCCAATCGCTAGAACTAAGCAAAACACCAACCACTCCATGTAAGGAACGAACTGGGTGCGAACTTGAATTGTCCAATTTCTTACACCTATCGATTTCTAATTCGATTCCAAAACTTGGGCAACATCATAATATGGTGGGAGGAGTCATTTGGTGAGTTTTGAGTGAAATCGAATCGCTAGAACTATTGAAAACACCAACCACTCCATGTAAGGAACGAACAGGGTGCGAATTTGAATTGTCCAATTTCTTACACCTGTTGATTTTAAGTTCGATTCCAAAACTTGGGCAACATCATAATGAGGTGGGAGGAGTCATTTGGTGAGTTCTGAGTGAAATCCAATCGCTAGAACTAAGCAAAACACCAACCACTCCATGTAAGGAACGAACTGGGTGCGAACTTGAATTGTCCAATTTCTAAACCTATTGATTTCGGATCGATTCTAAAACTTGGGAAACATCATAATATGGTGGGAGGAGTCATTTGGTGAGTTTTGAGTGAAATCCAATAGCTAGAACTATTGAAAACACCAACCACTCCATGTAAGGAACGAACTGGGTGCGAACTTGAATTGTCCAATTTCTTACACCTATTGATTTCGGATCGATTCCAAAACTTGGGCAACATCATAATGAGGTGGGAGGACTCATTTGGTGAGTTTGGAGTGAAATCCAATAGCTAGAACTATTGAAAACACCAACCACTCCATGTAAGGAACGAACTGGGTGCGAACTTGAATTGTCCAATTTCTTACACCTATTGATTTCGGATCGATTCCAAAACTTGGGCAACATCATAATATGGTGGGAGGAGTCATTTGGTGAGTTTTGAGTGAAATCCAATTGCTAGAACTGTTGAAAACACCAACCACTCCATTTAGAAGGAACGAACTGGGTGCGAACTTGAATTGTCCAATTTCTTACACCTATTGATTTCGGATTCGATTCCAAAACTTGGGCAACATCATAATATGGTGGGAGGATTCATTGGGTGAGTTTTGAGTGAAATCCAATCGCTAGAACTAAGCAAAACACCAACCACTCCATGTAAGGAACGAACTGGGTGCGAACTTCAATTGTCCAACTTCTTACACCTATTGATTTTGGATTGATTCCAAAACTTGGGCAACATCATAATAAGGTGGGAGGAGTCATTTGGTGAGTTTTGAGTGAAATCCAATAGCTAGAACTATTGAAAACACCAACCACTCCATGTAAGGAACGAACTGGGTGCGAACTTGAATTGTCCAATTTCTTACACCTATTGATTTCGGATTCGATTCCAAAACTTGGGCAACATCATAATGAGGTGGGAGGACTCATTTGGTGAGTTTGGAGTGAAATCCAATAGCTAGAACTATTGAAAACACCAACCACTCCATGTAAGGAACGAACTGGGTGCGAACTTGAATTGTCCAATTTCTTACACCTATTGATTTCGGATTCGATTCCAAAACTTGGGCAACATCATAATAAGGTGGGAGGAGTCATTTGGTGAGTTTTGAGTGAAATCCAATCGCTAGAACTAAGCAAAACACCAACCACTCCATGTAAGGAACGAACTGGGTGCGAACTTGAATTGTCCAATTTCTTACACCTATCGATTTCGGATTCAATTCCAAAACTTGGGCAACATCATAATATGGTGGGAGGAGTCATTTGGTGAGTTTTGAGTGAAATCGAATCGCTAGAACTATTGAAAACACCAACCACTCCATGTAAGGAACGAACAGGGTGCGAATTTGAATTGTCCAATTTCTTACACCTGTTGATTTCGGTTCGATTCCAAAACTTGGGCAACATCATAATGAGGTGGGAGGAGTCATTTGGTGAGTTCTGAGTGAAATCCAATCGCTAGAACTAAGCAAAACACCAACCATTCCATGTAAGGAACGAACTGGGTGCGAACTTGAATTGTCCAATTTCTTACACCTATTGATTTTGGATTGATTCCAAAACTTGGGCAACATCATAATAAGGTGGGAGGAGTCATTTATTGAGTTTTGAGTGAAATCCAATAGCTAGAACTATTGAAAACACCAACCACTCCATGTAAGGAACGAACTGGGTGCGAACTTGAATTGTCCAATTTCTTACACCTATTGATTTCGGATTCGATTCCAAAACTTGGGCAACATCATAATGAGGTGGGAGGAGTCATTTGGTGAGTTTTGAGTGAAATCCAATCGCTAGAACTATTGAAAACACCAACCACTCCACGTAAGGAACGAACTGGGTGCGAACTTGAATTGTTCAATTTCTTACACCTATTGATTTCCGATTCGATTCCAAAACTTGGGCAACATCATAATGAGGTGGGAGGAGTCATTTGGTGAGTTCTGAGTGAAATCCAATCGCTAGAACTATTGAAAACACGAACCACTCCATGTAAGGAACGAACTGGGTGCGAACTTGAATTGTCCAATTTCTTACACCTATTGATTTCTAATTCGATTCCAAAACTTGGGCAACATCATAATAAGGTGGGAGGAGTCATTTGGTGAGTTTTGAGTGAAATCCAATCGCTAGAACTAAGCAAAACACCAACCACTCCATGTAAGGAACGAACTGGGTGCGAACTTGAATTGTCCAATTTCTTACACCTATCGATTTCGGATTGAATTCCAAAACTTGGGCAACATCATAATATGGTGGGAGGAGTCATTTGGTGAGTTTTGAGTGAAATCGAATCGCTAGAACTATTGAAAACACCAACCACTCCATGTAAGGAACGAACAGGGTGCGAATTTGAATTGTCCAATTTCTTACACCTGTTGATTTCGGATTCGATTCCAAAACTTGGGCAACATCATAATGAGGTGGGAGGAGTCATTTGGTGAGTTCTGAGTGAAATCCAATCGCTAGAACTAAGCAAAACACCAACCATTCCATGTAAGGAACGAACTGGGTGCGAACTTGAATTGTCCAATTTCTTACACCTATTGATTTTGGATTGATTCCAAAACTTGGGCAACATCATAATAAGGTGGGAGGAGTCATTTATTGAGTTTTGAGTGAAATCCAATAGCTAGAACTATTGAAAACACCAACCACTCCATGTAAGGAACGAACTGGGTGCGAACTTGAATTGTCCAATTTCTTACACCTATTGATTTCGGATCGATTCCAAAACTTGGGCAACATCATAATGAGGTGGGAGGAGTCATTTGGTGAGTTTTGAGTGAAATCCAATCGCTAGAACTATTGAAAACACCAACCACTCCACGTAAGGAACGAACTTGGGTGCGAACTTGAATTGTTCAATTTCTTACACCTATTGATTTCGGATTCGATTCCAAAACTTGGGCAACACTATAATAAGGTGGGAGGAGTCATTTGGTGAGTTTTGAGTGAAATCCAATCGCTAGAACTAAGCAAAACACCAACCACTCCATGTAAGGAACGAACTGGGTGCGAACTTGAATTGTCCAATTTCTTACACCTATTGATTTCGGATTCGATTCCAAAACTTGGGCAACATCATAATCTGGTGGGAGGAGTCATTTGGTGAGTTTTGAGTGAAATCGAATATCTAGAACTATTGCAAAACACCAACCACTCCATGTAAGGAACGAACAGGTGCGAACTTGAATTGTCCAATTTCTTACACCTGTTGATTTCGGATTCGATTCCAAAACTTGGGCAACATCATAATGAGGTGGGAGGGGTCATTTGGAGAGTTTTGAGTGAAATCCACTCGCTAGAACTAAGCAAAACACCAACCACTCCATGTAAGGAACGAACTGGGTGCGAACTTGAATTGTCCAATTTCTTACACCTATTGATTTCGGATTCGATTCCAAAACTTGGGCAACATCATAATATGGTGGGAGGAGTCATTTGGTGAGTTTTGAGTGAAATCGAATCGCTAGAACTATTGAAAACACCAACCACTCCATGTAAGGAACGAACAGGGTGCGAATTTGAATTGTCCAATTTCTTACACCTGTTGATTTCGGATTCGATTCCAAAACTTGGGCAACATCATAATGAGGTGGGAGGAGTCATTTGGTGAGTTCTGAGTGAAATCCAATCGCTAGAACTAAGCAAAACACCAACCACTCCATGTAAGGAACGAACTGGGTGCGAACTTGAATTGTCCAATTTCTTACACCTATTGATTTCGGATTCGATTCCAAAACTTGGGCAACATCATAATAAGGTGGGAGGAGTCATTTATTGAGTTTTGAGTGAAATCCAATAGCTAGAACTATTGAAAACACCAACCACTCCATGTAAGGAACGAACTGGGTGCGAACTTGAATTGTCCAATTTCTTACACCTATTGATTTCGGATCGATTCCAAAACTTGGGCAACATCATAATGAGGTGGGAGGAGTCATTTGGTGAGTTTTGAGTGAAATCCAATCGCTAGAACTATTGAAAACACCAACCACTCCACGTAAGGAACGAACTGGGTGGGAACTTGAATTGTTCAATTTCTTACACCTATTGATTTCGGATTCGATTCCAAAACTTGGGCAACACTATAATAAGGTGGGAGGAGTCATTTGGTGAGTTTTGAGTGAAATCCAATCGCTAGAACTAAGCAAAACACCAACCACTCCATGTAAGGAACGAACTGCGTGCGAACTTGAATTGTCCAATTTCTTACACCTATTGATTTCGGATTCGATTCCAAAACTTGGGCAACATCATAATCTGGTGGGAGGAGTCATTTGGTGAGTTTTGAGTGAAATCGAATATCTAGAACTATTGCAAAACACCAACCACTCCATGTAAGGAACGAACAGGGTGCGAACTTGAATTGTCCAATTTCTTACACCTGTTGATTTCGGATTCGATTCCAAAACTTGGGCAACATCATAATGAGGTGGGAGGGGTCATTTGGTGAGTTTTGAGTGAAATCCACTCGCTAGAACTAAGCAAAACACCAACCACTCCATGTAAGGAACGAACTGCGTGCGAACTTGAATTGTCCAATTTCTTACACCTATTGATTTCGGATTCGATTCCAAAACTTGGGCAACATCATAATCTGGTGGGAGGAGTCATTTGGTGAGTTTTGAGTGAAATCGAATATCTAGAACTATTGCAAAACACCAACCACTCCATGTAAGGAACGAACAGGGTGCGAACTTGAATTGTCCAATTTCTTCACACCTGTTGATTTCGGATTCGATTCCAAAACTTGGGCAACATCATAATGAGGTGGGAGGGGTCATTTGGTGAGTTTTGAGTGAAATCCACTCGCTAGAACTAAGCAAAACACCAACCACTCCATGTAAGGAACGAACTAGGTGCGAACTTGAATTGTCCAATTTCTTACACCTATTGATTTCGGATTCGATTCCAAAACTTGGGCAACGTCATAATGAGGTGGGAGGAGTCATTTGGTGAGTTCTGAGTGAAATCCAATCGCTAGAACTAAGCAAAACACCAAACACTCCATGTAAGGAACGAACTGGGTGCGAACTTGAATTGTCCAATTTCTAAACCTATTGATTTCGGATCGATTCTAAAACTTGGGCAACATCATAATTTGGTGGGAGGAGTCATTTGGTGAGTTTTGAGTGAAATCCAATCGCTAGAACTAAGCAAAACACCAACCACTCCATGTAAGGAACGAACTGGGTGCGAACTTCAATTGTCCAATTTCTTACACCTATTGATTTCGGATTGATTCCAAAACTTGGCCAACATCATAATAAGGTGGGAGGAGTCATTTGGTGAGTTTTGAGTGAAATCCAAAAGCAAGAACTATTGAAAACTCCAACCACACCATGTAAGTGTTGTGTAGATACAGCTGCACCAAAATAGATTCAGTTGCATCCTCAACTTGTGATACTCGCAAGTGCACGAGCCGTTTGGTAGTATAGCATATGTAAGTGCGAGGTCGATCCCACGAGGATTGGTGATTGAATGATCCAATTCATTTTCCCTACACAAAACAGAAAGGAAATAAATAAAACAAGGAAGAAAGAAAATAACTAACTCAAGCAGATAAGTTCCCAAGTTCAATTAGATTAACGGATTGATTCTAGCTAATGTATGATTAAGCCATGGTGTTTGGTCATAACCTTGTGTTCCTAATTCCCTAATTTGATCATTTGTTGTCTAACCTAAAATTAAGCATTAGGAACCCATTAAGCATAGAAGAACAATTTAAACAACCAAGCATGTATCTAATCCCTGTTGTCGAATGTCCATACATACTCTTCCTATTCATAGTTCAATTCGAATTAAAGCATGGTGTATACTCTTAATTCAAACCAAGATAGCTAACATGCAAGCCTAAATGGTGATCAATCATTCAAACTAGCATATTAACTTATAAGCATAATGAATAAGAACAAAAACCATAATTGAAACTTGGAAACTAATTAAACTTGAATACTTAAGAAAGAATGTACATAAGGAAAAATAAAGTAGAACTAAGAAATACTTAAGCAGAATTTCAGCACAAATATTTCATTACTACAATTGAAAACTAGAAAATGAAACTAAGAGAATTTGAGGGAGAGAAGGGAAGGGAGCTCTTGAGAAGTGTTTGAGAGCTCCCCCCTTGGGGTGTGATTACAAGCTTAGAGAACCTCCCTATTTATAGGCCTAGGGGAAGTGAAAATCTGAATTCAAAAAGACTAATGCATACAACACTTGAATTATAAAATCTGAAATGGTTGATGCACTTGAATTAGAAAATATGAATTGGATGATGCACTTGTATTAGAAAATCTTGAATGGTTGATGCACTTCCCCATTGATCGGTTCATAATTGTATATTATTTCTTACCCTTCTAGCTTATGATTTGGTTATGTTTTTGAATTAAACTTGTGCTTTTAATCCTTTTTGTGTTTATATTTCAGTTAATTGAGCTTTAGGTAACAATGATGGCTTTGGAGAACATAATTCATGCAATTCAAGCATGTTAAGGCCTAATTTGGAGGAATGGATGAAGAGCTTAAAGACAAATTCATTATGGCTACAGCCCCCTGCCAGTCCAGTTCCGTAGGTCATATTGCAAGCTTTGTTTCAGCAACCTACATAGCTCGAATGAGGCCACATTCTTCATGAAAGATGTTCCAATGGGTGTGTACTATAACATATCCAACCTTCAGCCCCATTGGATAAATCTGGAGTCCGTTACCTAGCAAACACAGAACCATGCTCAGGATGGATCTTATCAGCGCGGAAAATGAGTTAGCAATTTGTTTCGGCCTTAACTTCTTCCTCCGACCTTGGATTGGCCCAAATAACATATGGCTGGAAAGAAGACATTCTGAACTTCAATTTCAAGTGCTTAAAGTCCTAATTTGATTAAGAGAAGCCCAAGTTGTAAGCCCTTGAAGTTTCTGGTCATGCTGACCTCAGCATGTGCTGGTTGGATGCTTAGTCATGGTGAGCTAGGCATGAGCTATCATTTCTGGTTGGATGCTTGGTCATGGTGACATGAAGATGAGCTAGGGCTGCTGGTGGGATTTAGTGGTGAAGTGCATCAACCATTGAATATTTTCTAATACAAGTGCATCAACCATTGAAGATTTTCTAATACAAGTGCATCAACCATTTCAGATTTTATAATTCAAGTGTTGTATGCATTAGTCTTTTTGAATTCAGATTTTCACTTCCCCTAGGCCTATAAATAGGGAAGTTCTCTAAGCTTGTAAAAAGACCCCAAGGGGGGGAGCTCTCAAGCACTTCTCTAGAGCTCCCTTCCCTTCTCTCCCTTAAATTCTCTTAGTCTCCCTTTGTAGTTCTCAATTGTTGTAATAAGATCATTCTACTCAATTTTCTTTTTATTAAATCTCAAGCACTTCTCTATTCTCTTCCAAACACTCTCCAAACCCTAAACACATGTCTCTTCCCTTCCAAATTCCCCATGTTCTCCAAACACTTTCTCTTCCAAGATTCTCAAAGTTCCCAAACACTTCTCCCATTCCTTCATCAAATTCTCAAATACTTTCCAAACACTTTCTCCTCCCTTCTCCAAATTTCCCAAACACATTTCCCTTCTCTTCCAAAAGTCTCCATGTCTCAAACACTTCACAAACATCTTTCTCTCCCTTCCATAAGTTCTCAAATTCTCTCTTCCATTCCAAAATCCTCAAAGCTCTCAAACACATGTTCTTCCAAATTCCCCAAGTTTTTCAAACACCTTTCTCTTCTCCAAGTTCTCAAATATTTTCTTCTCCCTCTCTAAAGTTCTCAAACACTTTCCTTCCTTCCTCAAATGCTCTCGTTAATGTTCTCTTAGTTGCAATTTATTTTTCTTGTAATGTACATTCTTTCTTCTTGTTTTGTTTCTTTTGTTTTCATTTTTGTTTTGTGTAGGAAAATTGAATTGGATCACTCAATCACCAATCCCTGTGGAATCGACCTCGCACTTACATACGCTAAACTACCAACGGTTCGTGCACTTGCGAGTATCACAAGTTGAGGATGCAGTTGAACCCATTTTGGTGCAGCTGAATCTACGCAACAAGTTTTTGGCGCCGTTGCCGGGAATCCGTAACATTGTTTGATTCTATTTGGTTTTCCTACTTTTTATTTATTTTTATCTTTTTCATAACTAGACAGTTTCATGTTTTAAAGTTAATGACGTTAATTGACAAGTTGTGTTTGTAGTCCAACGGACAAGGACAATTGCCTGACAAGCAAGAGAACTGGGTTTGAGTCCCAGCTTACACAACACCCAAAAACAAAAAGGTTCAAGTAGCATGTTGAGTATTTCTAGTTTATGGTTTCATTCACTTGCTCTTAATTAAATATCTTGTTCAAGTTTACATAAACACCATATGACTCTTGGATTGATTAGTGAATGAATGGGTAGATATTGAAGACAAACACCATGTTTAAATTCTACTTAGTTCTCTATTGTTCTTCTTGTTCTTAATGGGTTCGGAATTTGTGTTTAGACTAAACACCATAGCTAAATATATTTTCTGAATACTTGATTAAAACCACACACCATATGGATAATCATATTTGAGCAAGAACGAACTTCATAAACTAGTTTAATTTACTTTGTTGCTTGTTGCTTTGAAGCATGAAATTGGATGTGTGTTGATTTTCCTTTTATTTCCTAACCCTTTTAATTCCATTTCAAGTTTGTGTGTTTGTTTTAGCAATTTATGACAGCTTAATAAAAATGGAGAGAGATGACAACCTCAATCATAAGAATGGGAAGTGTGGAGCAGTGGGAGTAGTCGCGACCTCCAAATGCATCCATACTCGACCTAATCGCTTCAAGGGGGAGCATTTCAATCCTTTCTCTTCTTTAAATTCAGTTTATTTCTTGGTTTGTTTCTTTTACTACAACAATTTATGTCGTTGTTTGAGTTTGTTTAGAGTACTTAGTTCATTTTCATTTATGGTTTGTTATTTTTTTTTTTCTCTTATCTTAAAAACTAAAAATTCAAAATTCAAATATTCAAAAAGATTTTTCATATGAGTTGACTTATGGTAACTCCAGTAAGCACTTCCGTCAATACAGTGTCTAGGAGTTCTTTAGGCGACACCTTCGGTGTCTAAGAAGTTTGGGTTTTAAGTGGGACCTTTGTGACCCCTCCAACCTTCCCGGATCCCCTGGCTGTGTTTTCTGAGGCCCTTAACTGGTCATCCATGAGTTGCTTGTATATTTGTGTGTTTTAAAAAAAACCAAACAAAACAAAATTTAAAAAAATTTAAAAAAAAAACTAAAAAAAAAAAAAATCTTTAAAAAAAAAATTGAAATTTGAGTTTTTGGAACTTCCTTGTAAATTGCAATTTGGAACTTCTTTGTTGTTTTTTTTTCTTTGTGTGGTCAGTTAATTGTAAATAATAATAATTTAAAAAAAAATAAAAAAAAATCAAGTTGGAACTTCTTTGTTTTTTTTTTTTTTTTTTGTTTTGTTAAGTTAGTTTATGTATTTATTTATGTGGTGTGGTTAGTTAGTTTATTTCTAAGTGTTAAAAACGCAATTTTATTTCATTTCAAACATTACAACAAAAAAAAACTAAAAACAAAAACAAAACATTCAAGTCAATTAAAAATAACAACAACAACAACTTCTTCTTCTTCTTCTTCTTCTTCATCTTCATCATCATCATCTTCATGACATGCCTCTGTTATCTCTTACTTGCAGAATCTCCAGCAGCTCCACATGGTCCTCATTTTTCTCTCCAGTGCTTCCACGTGCTGATTGGCACAGTAAAGCCGCTTTTGCAAGTCCGCCACCATAGCCTTCAAGGAAGCTATTTCCTCGCTCATCGCAGCACACTCCCGTGTTCTTGCCAGCAATCGCATGCCCAAATTGGTAGCCGAGACCGCATGGAGCACCGTTAAGTTGTGGGACTCCTCCACTGCTGCTTTGTCAGACCTCCTTGCCACATGCAGGATGATCTGTCGGAGTGAGCTTGGTGCTAATCGTGCCTTTCAGCAACACTGCTCCCGTTCGACACCGCCTCAGAAAAGTTCGGTATTGCCTCAGCAAAGTTTGAGGCTGTACCTTGATGATATGTGGAGTTTGGGAAGACAAGGTTTGTAGGAGCCCTTATCTGCGCATTCGGTGGCGCAAGGGACAATTCAAGGCTAAGATCATCAAGGTGAGTGCATGAGGATGCCATTGTTTTGTTTATGAATTTTTTGATGTTTTTCTTTGAGTTTGCAGGAAGAAATGCTGGGTATCATCCGCTTGAAGAGGTGTGGTTTAAATAGACATATGCTGATGAGGGTGCCAACACCATTTCGGATTTCCCGGGCATGCTCGACCTAATTGCTTCAAGGGGGAGCACCTTTACTTTACTTTTTCTTTTTTTATTTTCTCCGTGTTTTCTGGTGTTTAATATTTTTGCCCGTTACTTTCATTTTCTAGAGCTTTGTGTTTTTGCATTTCCCTTTCGGCTATCATCTTTAGTTTATTTTAGTTAGGGAACTGTGCTTTCTTTTCCGTTTGTCGTCTTTGTTTGATTTAAGTTTGGGGAAGTGTGTTTTCCTTTTTCTTTTTATTTTATTTTATTTTTCTTTATTCATTATTTTTTCTTTTTAATTTAAAAATAACTTGTTTTCTTCTTGTTTGTCAGGTTTCTCAAGAATTTAATTGGAAGAAGAGACAAAATTAAAGATGCGTCTTGGACACCTGGTGCAAGAATCCCAACTCTTCTTTTAAATTATTGTTTGAATTGTGTGTTTATTTCAGTTTTATTCATTTTGTTTTTATTTAATTATGTAGTATAATTTAAAACTCATAGGATATTCTTTGAAGGAGCTAAACTTTTGGTAACTCCATGAGCAACCGCAGTCTATACAGAGTGTCTAGGAGTTCTTAAGGCGACACCTTCGGTGTCTAAGAAGTTAGGGTTTTAAGCGGGACCATTGTGACCCCTCCAACCTTCCCGGATCCCCTGGCTGTGTTTTTCTGAGGCCCTTAACTGGTCATCCTTAAGTTTTTCTCTTAAAAGAAAAAAGCAGTTACTTGTGTGTTTACTTAAAAATAAAAAATAAAAATGCATGTTTGAGTTTTCATGTTTTTGTTTGATCGTCGTTCTTTAAATTTAGGGTCAATCGTCTCTTTGAGATAACATAACGTTTTTATTTCCCATTTAAAAAGAAAAAAAAACACATACATTTTAAAATTAAATAATAAATAAAAGCTGAAATCATTTCTTCTTGGCGCTCGGTGTCTCGACCATAGGAGCTTTTAGTTTGGCCCTCTGGCTGTCCTCTTCGGGGCTTCACGCACAGCCTCTTGGGGCTCATCACTTGAGCTCCCAAAGATCGCAATCTTAGCTTCAGTATAACTTTTCTCGCGATCTGGTTTCTTGCGTTTACCCGGTCGGTCTAGGTCCTCCAGCTGTTTCCGCATGTCGCGAGAGTACAACTCTACCATCTTTGATAGGTTCTTATTCTCATCCCGCAACACTTCTAGCTGGTGTCGATTCACCTCCACTATCCTTGACCGCTCCCTTTTCAAGCTTTTTATAGCACTCTGACACTCTTCAACCATACTGTGCTCCGCCGCCAACTGACCTTTCAGCACCTCTACCTCATGGGACTTCGCAGTAGGCGATGAACCAAACTTGCGACACATGATGTACTCTGCATGCTCAGTGCCAGGGCATCACTCATGACCCGATTGTCATCCCTTGTCCCGAACACACGTATATCTTTAGGAGTCACCAAATTTCTGCCAACTCCAATGGCAACATCGTTGTCCAGGAGTATTGAGTCATTGACGGTCACAGGCCCCGTGCGGAGGCAAAGTAGGGCATCCATACTGGTGCTCCTGCTTGGCCTCGTGTTTGAGTCGGTGGAGCTAGGTTGAGATCCAACGAAAAGGGGTAGGAAGAAGCCATAGATTTCTAACTTTTCTTTTTCTTTTTCTTGCTTGTTTGCTCTTTTGTGTGTTTCTGAGTTTGTGTTTTTTGTTTTTTTCCCCTCCTTTTTCCTTCTTATAGACATAGTCTTTCACAAAACCCTAGCCAGTGCAGCGCGTGAGCATTTTCCGAATCCCCAAGCGTTCCTTGAGTCCCACAACCTTCTCACTTTCCAACCGTTTCCAACTCATTTGTCACGACTTGCTTTGTCTGAACGGACGCGTTCAGCAAAGTCGTCGCGTCTTTCCATGGCCCCGTAATTTTCGCTTGTGGATCTGCGACGCCTCTATGCGTCGACACGTGGCTCCTGCTTCTGCCCGTGACTATCCATGAGACGACATCAGGGACCACATTCCCTCTTTTTAGAAATCCCGCTTTGCCCTCATAATTCACGTTTTATCTTTTTAAGAAAAAAAAAACAAAAATTAAATTTAAACGTGTGGGCTTCAGATTTCATGTTGGGTCGGGTTTTACCGTTGTTGGGTTAATTTCATTTTGGGTGGGCTTTCAATTGTTTGGGTTTCAGTTTGTGTAAGACTATCTGTTAGGGCTTACTGTTTTGAGTATTTTACTATTTCGTTTTTTATTTTATTTTATATTTTATATTTTATATTTGTTTGATTGTTTTGTAATTTTTATTTTGTAATTGTTTTATTTTATTTTTGTATGTTTTGTGATTTTTTAATTGCTTTAATACCTTTCATTTGTTGTTATGACATTGTTTGTGGCTAATTTTTAAACATTGAGGACAATGTTCATTTCTAGGTTTGGGGGTATTGGAGTTTAGCATGTATTTGTTTTTTTTTCTTAATTTTAAAAAATAAAAATAAAAAATTCGCTTGTTTTTCTTCTATTTGAGTCTTGTTTTGTTTTGTTTTTGAGTCACTTTCCGAACACATATGATGAGATTGTGATAAATGTTTGCATGACTTAAATGAAAAATGGATTTCATTCTATTTTATGTATAAATTTAAAAAAAAATTAAAAAAATTTCTAAATAAATAAATAAATTGACATTGTTCTATCATGATATGCTTGAAACCTTCTTTACACTTGCCATTTGTTTCATAATTTTCCAATCAAAGGATTTGCATGATCTAAAGAATTGTATGAAGCATAAATTAGACTTATATAACCAACCATATAAAGTGAGCTTTTGAGCCTTGTCCTTCAATTCATGAGTGTTATATACATACTCTAATTTTCTTGTCATCAAAGTTGTTGTTTGATCTCATTATTCATTGATTTGGTTGAACACTTAAAAGTCATTCATTCTTGTGCAATTTGATTTCATGACATTTAAGAAATGATATTAAGGCCTTCTTTGGATCGTTTGTGCCTTTCAAGCTAACCTTATGCATGCTTAAGCATGATTTTCCATTGTTAACCATTTTGAGCCTACATGTAAACCTTTTCTTTCATTTACCAATATTATTTCCTCGTCTTAGCCCGAAAAACAAATATTTACCTTTCTAAGGAACTCATGAGCTTTAATTGGGATGTGTTTTTCATGCTAAGTTTGGGAAGAGGTGTTACATTTAAAAAAAAAAAGAAGAAAGAAAAACAAAAAATCACACAATTGGTGAAAGAAAAGAGAAAAGTGGTGGTTGATTGAAAATTTCATTTTTGGGCCTTCAAAATAAATTGGTGTTCGTTCAATTAAAGGAAAGGAGTATGAATCAATGTAAATGAAGGTATAAGGAGTTTTGATCATGTAAAAGAAACAAAAAATCTATTCGTGATGATTCGAAGTCTTGTAAACAATTGTTTTATGCTCTTACATTGCGAGTTCCTTGGACTTTGTATTATCCATACCTTTCATTTCTTACTCACCTTACACCCTTGGCCCCATTACAACCTATGTTAAAGACCTAAATTGATCTTAAATGTCATGTGGTTGAATTGCATCCATTTTCTTACTTTTAAGTGTTTGGCATCCTTCTTGAGATCATATTAATGCAAGTTCTTCATCTTTCTATTTCAAGTTAAGTCCTTATGGTTTAACTCTATTCTCATGTTTATAACTGAGTCATGCATTATAGCCCTCTTCTGAGTGATTCATTTGTGAGATGACAACTTTGGTGAGATTTGAAGTTAAACTTATGCTTTGTATGATTTTTGAAATTGTGTGAAAACTAAGATTGGAGAATTTGTTGTATTTGGCTATCACACTACTACACTTTGAGCATATTATGTTTTGAACTTTGCCGCTTTGTGAATAATGTCCAAAATTGAGCTTTTATTGTTAAAACGTTTAAGTCATGTGCATGAGTCATTTCTCTTCAGAAAATGTTCGGAAAGATTGTTTTGAGTTCTTTTTATTTTTGTAATTGTTTTTTTTGTGTTTTGTTTTCGTTTTTGTTTTTGTTAATGTAATTATGTTTGTGTTTGTTTTTGTTTTTGGTTTTGCTTAAGGACTAACAATCTTTTAAGTTTTCTAATTACTTTGTTTTACAGAGTCAGGTAAAACGTTTGTGGGTATAATATTGTTAAACCCTCAGGAGACACAACTCCTCCTACTAGGGATGCCTAGAGGTTTAAAGGCTTGTTGCATATGCTAAATGCAATCGAGTTACCTACGAAAGTGGTCTAGTTAACTTCTTGTTTTGTTTTTTTTATCTGTGTTTTCCTTTTTGTTTTGCTCGAGGACTAGCAAAATCTAGGTTTGGGGGTATTTGATCGGTTCATAATTGTATATTATTTCTTACCCTTCTAGCTTATGATTTGGTTATGTTTTTGAATTAAACTTGTGCTTTTAATCCTTTTTGTGTTTATATTTCAGTTAATTGAGCTTTAGGTAACAATGATGGCTTTGGAGAACATAATTCATGCAATTCAAGCATGTTAAGGCCTAATTTGGAGGAATGGATGAAGAGCTTAAAGACAAATTCATTATGGCTACAGCCCCCTGCCAGTCCAGTTCCGTAGGTCATATTGAAAGCTTTGTTTCAGCAACCTACATAGCTCGAATGAGGCCACATTCTTCATGAAAGATGTTCCAATGGGAGTGTACTATAACATATCCAAACTTCAGCCCCATTGGATAAATCTGGAGTCCGTTACCTAGCAAACACAGAACCATGCTCAGGATGGATCTTATCAGCGCGGAAAATGAGTTAGCAATTTGTTTCGGCCTTAACTTCTTCCTCCGACCTTGGATTGGCCCAAATAACATATGGCTGGAAATAAGACATTCTGAACTTCAATTTCAAGTGCTTAAAGTCCTAATTTGATTAAGAGAAGCCCAAGTTATAAGCCCTTGAAGTTTCTGGTCATGCTGACCTCAGCATGTGCTGGTTGGATGCTTAGTCATGGTGAGCTAGGCATGAGCTATCATTTCTGGTTGGATGCTTGGTCATGGTGACATGAAGATGAGCTAGGGCTGCTGGTGGGATTTAGTGGTGAAGTGCATCAACCATTGAATATTTTCTAATACAAGTGCATCAACCATTAAAGATTTTCTAATACAAGTGCATCAACCATTTCAGATTTTATAATTCAAGTGTTGTATGCATTAGTCTTTTTGAATTCAGATTTTCACTTCCCCTAGGCCTATAAATAGGGAAGTTCTCTAAGCTTGTAAAAAGACCCCAAGGGGGGGAGCTCTCAAGCACTTCTCTAGAGCTCCCTTCCCTTCTCTCCCTTAAATTCTCTTAGTCTCCCTTTGTAGTTCTCAATTGTTGTAATAAGATCATTCTACTCAATTTTCTTTTTATTAAATCTCAAGCACTTCTCTATTCTCTTCCAAACACTCTCCAAACCCTAAACACATGTCTCTTCCCTTCCAAATTCCCCATGTTCTCCAAACACTTTCTCTTCCAAGATTCTCAAAGTTCCCAAACACTTCTCCCATTCCTTCATCAAATTCTCAAACACTTTCCAAACACTTTCTCCTCCCTTCTCCAAATTTATTTCCCTTCTCTTCCAAAAGTCTCCATGTCTCAAACACTTCACAAACATCTTTCTCTCCCTTCCATAAGTTCTCAAATTCTCTCTTCCATTCCAAAATCCTCAAAGCTCTCAAACACATGTTCTTCCAAATTCCCCAAGTTTCTCAAACACCTTTCTCTTCACCAAGTTCTCAAATATTTTCTTCTCCCTCTCTAAAGTTCTCAAACACTTTCCTTCCTTCCTCAAATGCTCTCGTTAATGTTCTCTTAGTTGCAATTTATTTTTCTTGTAATGTACATTCTTTCTTCTTGTTTTGTTTCTTTTGTTTTCATTTTTGTTTTGTGTAGGAAAATTGAATTGGATCATTCAATCACCAATCCCTGTGGAATCGACCTCGCACTTACATACGCTAAACTACCAACGGTTCGTGCACTTGCGAGTATCACAAGTTGAGGATGCAGTTGAACCCATTTTGGTGCAGCTGAATCTACGCAACACCCATTAAATCCCACCAGCAGCCCTAGCTCATCTTCATGTCACCATGACCAAGCATCCAACCAGCACATGTTGAGGTCAGCATGACCAACAACTTCAAGGGCTTACAACTTGGGCTTACCTTAAGCAAATTAAGACTTTAAGCACTCCAACTTGAATTTCAGAATGTCTTCTTTCCAGACATATATCATTTGGGCCAATCCAAGGTCGGAGGAGGAAGTTAAGGCCAAAACAAATTGCTAACTCATTTTCCGCGCTGATAAGATCCATCCTGAGCATGGTTCTGTGTTTGCTAGGTAACGGACGCCAGATTTATCCAATGGGGCTGAATTTTGGATATGTTATAGTACACACCCAGTGGAACAACTTTCATGAAGAATGTGGCCTCATTAGAGCTATGTAGGTTGTTGCAACAAAGCTTGCAATATGACCTACGGAACTGGACTGGCAGGGGGCTGTAGCCAAAATGAGTTTGTCTTTAAGCTCTTCATCCATTCATCCAAATTAGGCCTTAACATGCTTGAATTGCATGAATTATTCTCTCTAAAGCCATCATTATTACCTAAAGCTCAATGAACTGAAAGATAAACACAAAAAGGATTAAAAGCACAAGTTTAACTCAAAAACATAACCAAATCATAAGCTAGAAGGGTACAAAATGATATACAATTATGAACCGATCAAATACCCCCAAACCTAGAATTTGCTAGTCCTCGAGCAAAACAACACAAAACAAAGTTAAAAATAAAACAAGAAGTTAACTAGACCACTTTCGTAGGTAACTCGATTGCATTGAGCATATGCAACAAGCCTTTAAACCTCTAGGCATCCCTAGTAGGAGGAGTTGTGTCTCCTGAGGGTTTAACAGATAAAATACCCACAAACGTTTTTCTAACTCTACAAAACAAAATGGTTATAAAACTTTATTAGATTTGTTAGTCCTTAAGCAAAATAAAAACAAAAATAATTAATAATTACAAAAACAAAAACAAAAAAAAACAAAAAATAATTACAAAAACATAAACATAAACATAAATTAAAAGAAAAACAAAAAAAAACTCAAAACAACCTTTCCGAACATTTTATGAAGAGAAACGACTTATGCACATGACTTAAACGTTTTAACAATGAAAGCTTAATTTAAACATTATTTACAAGGCAGCAAAGTTCAAAACATAATATGCTCAATGTGTAGTAGTGTGATAGCCAAATGCAACAAATTGCCCAATCTTAGTTTTCACACAATTTCAAAAATCATACCAAGCACAAATGCAACTTCAAATCTCACCAAAGTTGTCATCTCACAAATGAATCACTCAGAAGAGGGCTATAATGCAACACTCAGTTATAAACATGAGAATAGAGTTAAACCATAAGGACTTAACTCGAAATAGAAAGATGAAGAACTTGCATTAAAATGATTTCAAGAAGGATGCTAAACACTTAAAAGTAAGAAAATGGATGCAATTCAACCACATGACATTTAAGATCAATTTAGGTCTTTAGTATAGGTTGTAATGGGGCCAAGGGTGTAAGGTGAGTAAGAAATGAAAGGTATGGATAATACAAAGTCCAAGGAACTCGCAATGTAAGAGCATAAAGTAATAGTTTACAAGACTTCGAATCATTACGATTAGATTTTTTTTCTTTTACATGATCAAAACTCCTTATACCTTCATTTACAATGGTTTACACTCCTTTCCAAACAACAATTATTTTTGAAAGCCCAAAAATGAATTTTCAATCAAGCACCACTATTTAATTACAACTTTTTTTTCTTTTCTTTCACCAATTGTGTGAATTTCTTTTTTTTTTTTTTTTTTTTTCTTTATGTAATATCCCTTCCCAAACTTAGCATGAAAAACACATCCGAATTAGAGCTCATGAATTCCTTAGAAAGGTAAATATTTGTTTTTCGGGCTAAGGCGAGGAAATATAATTGGTAAAATGAAAGAAAAGGTTTACATGTAGGCTCAAAATGGTTAACAATGGAAAATCATGCTTAAGCATGCATAAGGTTAGCTTGAAAGGCACAAACGATCCAAAGAGGGCCTTAATATCATTTCTTAAATGTCATGAAATCAAATTGCAAAAGAATGAATGACTTTTAAGTGTTCAACCAAATCAATGAATAATGAGATCAAACAACAACTTTGATAACAAGAAAATAAGAGTATGTGTATAACACTCATGAAATGAAGCACAAGGCTCAAAAGCTCACATTATATGGTTATATAAGTCTAATTTATGTTTGATACAATTCTTTGGGTCATGCAAATCCTTTAATTGGAAAATTGTGAAACAAATGGCAAGTGCTAGAATGATAAAATGCTAGAATGATGCCAAATTAATTAAATTTTTATTTATTGTTTATTTTATTTTTTTACAATAAAAATTTACAAGGAAAAATAAATAATAGATAAAATTCAATTTTCATTTAAGTCATGCAAACATTTATCACAATCTCATCATAAGTGTTCGGAAAGTGACTCAAAACAAAATAAGACTCAAAATATAGAAAAAGAAAAACAAGCAAGAAATTAATAATTTTTTTTTTTTTTTAATAAGAAAAACTAAATTTACTTGGTAAACTCCAATACCCCCAAACCTAGAAATGAGTATTGTCCTCAATGTTTTAAAATTTAGGCACAAGCAATGGCAAAAATAACAAATGAAGGTATTAAAGCAAATAAACAAAATCACAAAACACACAAGAATTAAAATACAAAAATAAAATAATTACAAAATAAGAATTTCAAAACAAACAAACAAATAAAATATAAAAATATAAATAAATAAATAAATAAATAAAATGAAACAGTAAAACACTCGAAAAAGAAAGCCCTAAACAAACAGTCTTACGTAAACCAAAACCCAAACGATTGAAAACCCAACCCAAAAGAAAGTTAACACACTTTGAAACCTAACAATTGTGAAAAACCGAAGCCCACATTGAAGTCCGAAGCCCACATGTTATTTTTATTTTATTATTATTATTATTTTTAAATAAAATGAAACTTGAATTGGGAGCGCGAAGGCGGGATTTCTAAAAAGAAAGAGTGTGGTCCCTGATGCCTTGGTTCCTGGGAAGTCACGGGGAAAATAGGTGAGGGACGTGTCGGCGTGTAGAGGCCGCTTTCACATCCCCCAAGCTAGAATTATTAGACTCGTAGGAAGGCGCGACGACTTTTTCACTTGAAGGTGGTGAAATGTGAAAATGCAATTAAGGTGGGTTGGGAAACGGGTGCGGCGACATATAGAGATAAGCCGTAAGGGCCGCACAGAACTAGAACCGCAATGGCTAGGGTTAGCAAAAACTAAGTCTATAAAAGGTAAAAAAGAAAGGGTAAAAAAACACAAACTCAGAAACACACAAAAGAGAAAAGAAAGAAAGAAGAAAAACGAGTGAGAAATCAAATGGCCTCTAACTACCCATTTTCGTTGGATCTCAACCTAGCTCCACCGACTCAAACACGAGGCCAAGCAGGAGCACCAGGTATGGATGCCCTACTTTGCCTCCTCACGGGGGCATGTGACTGTCAATGACTCAATACTCCTGGACAACGATGTTGCCATTGGAGTTGGCAGAAATTTAGTGACTCCCAAAGATATACATGTGTTCAGGACAAGGGATGACAACCAGATCACGAGTGATGCCCTGGCACTGAGCGTGCAAAGTACAGCATGTGTCGCAAGTTTGGGTCATCGCCTACTTGCGAAGTCCCATGAGGTGGAGGTGTTGAAAGGTCAACTAGCGGCTGAGCGGAGTTTGGTTGAAGACTGTCAGAACTGCTATAAAAAGCTTGAAAAGGGAGAGGGCAAGGATAATTGGGGTGAATCGACACCAGCTAGAAGTATTGCGGGACGAGAATAAAAACCTATCAAAAATGTTAGAGTTGTATTCTCGCGACATGCGAAAGCAGCTGGAGGACCTAGACCGACCGGGTAAACGCAAGAAACTAGATCGCGAGAGTAGTTACGCTCAAGCTAAGATTGCGATCTTTGGGAGCTCAAGTGATGAGCCCCAAGAGGCTGTGCAAGAAGCCCCGGAAGAGGACAGCCAGAGGGCCAAACTCAAAGCTCCAATGGTCGAGACACCGAGCACTGTGAAGAAATGACTTCTACTGCATTATTGATGTTTATTTTATTTTTATTGGTTGTTTTTGTTTTTGGTTATTTTGTTTCGGAAATAAAAGAGTAAGTTGCAGAAGGAAAAAGAAAAAAGAAAAAGAAAAACACACTTCCCAACTAAAATAGAAAATGAAAAAGAAAACACACTTGCCAACTAAAATAAAACAAAGACGACAACAGAAAAAGAAAACACAGTTCTCTAACTAAAATAAAAGAAAGATGATAGCCGAAAGGAAAAAGCAAAAACACAAAGCTCTAGAAAATGAAAGTAACGGGCAAAAATATTAAACACCAGAAAACACGGAGGAAAAAGAAAAGAAAAGTAAAGTAAAGGTGCTCCCCCTTGAAGCGATTAGGTCGAGCATGCCCGGGAAATCCGAAATGGTGTTGGCGCCTTCATCAGCATATGTTTATTTAAAGCACGCCTCTACAAGCGGATGATACCCAGCATTTCTTCCTGCAAACTCAAGGAAAAACATCAAAAAATCCAGAAACAAAAAAAAATGGCATCCTCATGCACTCACCTTGATGATCTCGACCTTGAGCTGTCCCTTGCACCTCCGAATGCCCAGAAAAGGGCTCCTCCAAACACTGTCTTCCCAAACTCTTCATATCATCACGGTACGGCCTCAAACTTTGCAGAGGCAATACCGAACTTTTCTGAGGCACTGCCAAAGAGAGCAGTGCTGCTGGGAGGCATGATTAGCAGAGGCTCACACCGATGGATCATCTGCGTGTGGCACAGAGGTTCTGACAAGGCAGCGGTGGAGGAGTCTAATAATTTAACTGTGCTCCATGCGGTCTCGGCTACCAATTTGGGCATGCGATTACTGGCAAGAACACGGGAGTGTGCCGCGCTGAGTGAGGAAGTAGCTTCCTTGAAGGCTATGGTGGCGGACTCCAGAAGCGGCTCTATTGTGCCAATCAGGATGTGGAAGAGCTGAGAGAGAAGAATGAGGACCATGTAGAGCTGCTGCAGATTCTACAAGTGCGAGAAAATAGAGGCAAGCCATGATGATGATGATGATGAAGATGAAGAAGATGAAGAAAAAGAAGAAGTTTTTTTTTGTTTTTGTTTTTTTTGTTTTTTTGTTTTTTTGTTTTTTTTTTGTTTTTTTGTTTTTTAATGCAGCGTTTGAAATAAAATAAAAATGTGTTTTAACACTTAGAAATAAACTAACTAACCATACCACGTAAATAATACATAAACTAACTTAACAAAACAAAAACAAAAACAAAGACTCAACAGAAAAAGAAAACAAAGAAAATAAAAAAAAAACTTAATTTAAAAACACACGAATATACAAGCAACTCACGGATGACCAGTTAAGGGCCTCAAAAAACACAGCCAGGGGATCCGGGAAGGTTGGAGGGGTCACAATGGTCCCGCTTAAAACCCAAACTTCTTAGACACCGAAGGTGTCGCCTAAAGAACTCCTAGACACTGTATTGACGGAAGTGCTTCCTGGAGTTACCATAAGTTAGCTCATATGAAAAATAATTTTTTGTTTTAAATTTTTTTAAAGATATTCTCGTAAGAAAAAGAAACAAAAAATAAATTAAGATAAAATGAAACAACAAACCATAAACGAAAATAAACTAAGTACTCTAAACAAACTCAAACAAACGACATAAATTGTTGTACTAAAAGAAACAAACCAAGAAACCAAAGAAAAACACAAACAGCATTTTCTATCACCTATTTATCACCATTTGGACAGATTCGTTTCTATGTTTTTAGGCTATAACTTTCCAACCGTAAGTCCAAATTTCACGTTCTTTAAACGGTTGGATTCAGCACAGAAAAACAAAGAACCCAACGAGGACCAAAAGGCAAAAAAAATTATGGAAATAAATAGAATTCAAAGAAGAGAAAGGATTGAAATGCTCCCCCTTGAAGCGATTAGGTCGAGCATGGATGCACTTGGAGGTCGCGACTTCTCCCACTGCTCCACACTTCCCATTCTTATGATTGAGGTTGCCATCTCTCTCCATTTTTATTGAGCTATCATAAATTGCTAAAACAAAGACAAAAAACTTGAAACAGAATTAAAGGATTAGGAAATAAAAACTAAAATGAAAAGGAAAATCAACACACGTCCAATTTCATGCTTCAAAGTAAAAAGTATCAAAGTCAATCAAAACTAGCTTATGAAGTTCGTTCTTTCTCAAATATGATTATCCATATGGTGTGTGGTTTTAATCAAGTATTCAGAAAAAGCATTTAGCTATGGTGTTTAGTCTAAACACAAATTCCAAACCCATTAAGAACAAGAAGAACAATAGAGAACTAAGTAGACTTTAAACATGGTGTTTGTCTTCAAATCTACCCATTCATTCACTAATCAGTCCAAGAGTCATATGGTGTTTATGTAAACTTGAACAAGATATTTAATTAAGAGCAAGTGAATGAAACCATAAACTAGAAATAATCAACATGCTACTTGAACCTTTTTGTTTTTGGGTGTTGTGTAAGCTGGGACTCAAACCCAGTTCTCTTGCTTGTCAGGCAATTGTCCTTGTCCGTTGGACTACAAACACAACTTATCAATTAACCTCATTAACTTTAAAACATGAAACTGTCTAGTTATAAAAAAAGATAAAAATAAATAAAAAGTAGGAAAACCAAATAGAATCAAACAATGTTACTGATCCCGGCAACGGCGCCAAAAACTTGTTGTGTAGATACAGCTGCACCAAAATAGATTCAGTTGCGAACTTGAATTGTCCAATTTCTTACAAGTGCACGAGCCGTTTGGTAGTATAGCATATGTAAGTGCGAGGTCGATCCCACGAGGATTGGTGATTGAATGATCCAATTCATTTTCCCTACACAAAACAGAAATGAAAAAAAGAAAGGAAATAAATAAAACAAGGAAGAAAGAAAATAACTAACTCAAGCAGATAAGTTCCCAAGTTCAATTAGATTAACGGATTGATTCTAGCTAATGTATGATTAAGCCATGGTGTTTGGTCATAACCTTGTGTTCCTAATTCCCTAATTTGATCATTTGTTGTCTTACCTAAAATTAAGCATTAGGAACCCATTAAGCATAGAAGAACAATTTAAACAACCAAGCATGTATCTAATCCCTGTTGTCGAATGTCCATACATACTCTTCCTATTCATAGTTCAATTCGAATTAAAGCATGGTGTATACTCTTAATTCAAACCAAGATAGCTAACATGCAAGCCTAAATGGTGATCAATCATTCAAACTAGCATATTAACTTATAAGCATAATGAATAAGAACAAAAACCATAATTGAAACTTGGAAACTAATTAAACTTGAATACTTAAGAAAGAATGTACATAAGGAAAAATAAAGTAGAACTAAGAAATACTTAAGCAGAATTTCAGCACAAATATTTCATTACTACAATTGAAAACTAGAAAATGAAACTAAGAGAATTTGAGGGAGAGAAGGGAAGGGAGCTCTAGAGAAGTGTTTGAGAGCTCCCCCCTTGGGGTGTGATTACAAGCTTAGAGAACCTCCCTATTTATAGGCCTAGGGGAAGTGAAAATCTGAATTCAAAAAGACTAATGCATACAACACTTGAATTATAAAATCTGAAATGGTTGATGCACTTGAATTAGAAGATATGAATTGGATGATGCACTTGTATTAGAAAATCTTGAATGGTTGATGCACTTCCCCATTAAATCCCACCAGCAGCCCTAGCTCATCTTCATGTCACCATGACCAAGCATCCAACCAGCACATGTTGAGGTCAGCATGACCAGCAACTTCAAGGGCTTACAACTTGGGCTTCCCTTAAGCAAATTAAGACTTTAAGCACTCCAACTTGAATTTCAGAATGTCTTCTTTCCAGACATATATCATTTGGGCCAATCCAAGGTCGGAGGAGGAAGTTAAGGCCAAAACAAATTGCTAACTCATTTTCCGCGCTGATAAGATCCATCCTGAGCATGGTTCTGTGTTTGCTAGGTAACGGACGCCAGATTTATCCAATGGGGCTGAATTTTGGATATGTTATAGTACACACCCATTGGAACAACTTTCATGAAGAATGTGGCCTCATTCGAGCTATGTAGATTGTTGCAACAAAGCTTTCAATATGACCTACGGAACTGGACTGGCAGGGGGCTGTAGCCAAAATGAGTTTGTCTTTAAGCTCTTCATCCATTCATCCTACGGAACTGCTTGAATTGCATGACTTATTCTCTCTAAAGCCATCATTATTACCTAAAGCTCAATGAACTGAAAGATAAACACAAAAAGGATTAAAAGCACAAGTTTAACTCAAAAACATAACCAAATCATAAGCTAGAAGGGTACAAAATGATATAAAATTATGAACCGATCACTAAGCAAAACACCAAACACTCCATGTAAGGAACGAACTGGGTGCGAACTTGAATTGTCCAATTTCTAAACCTATTGATTTCGGATCGATTCTAAAACTTGGGCAACATCATAATTTGGTGGGAGGAGTCATTTGGTGAGTTTTGAGTAAAATCCAATCGCTAGAACTAAGCAAAACACCAACCACTCCATGTAAGGAACGAACTGGGTGCGAACTTCAATTGTCCAATTTCTTACACCTATTGATTTCGGATTGATTCCAAAACTTGGCCAACATCATAATAAGGTGGGAGGAGTCATTTGGTGAGTTTTGAGTGAAATCCAATAGCTAGAACTATTGAAAACACCAACCACACCATGTAAGGAACGAACTGGGTGCGAACTTGAATTGTCCAATTTCTAAACCTATTGATTTCGGATCGATTCTAAAACTTGGGCAACATCATAATATGGTGGGAGGAGTCATTTGGTGAGTTTTGAGTGAAATCCAATCGCTAGAACTAAGCAAAACACCAACCACTCCATGTAAGGAACGAACTGGGTGCGAACTTGAATTTTCAGATTTCTTACACCTATTGATTTCGGATTCGATTCCCAAACTTGGGCAACATCATAATGTGGTGGGTGGAGTCATTTGGTGAGTTTGGAGTGAAATGGAATCGCTAGAACTATTGAAAACACCAACCACTCCATGTAAGGAACGAACGGGGTGCGAACTTGAATTGTCTAATTTCTTACACTTGTTGATTTCGGATTCGATTCCAAAACTTGGGCAAAATCATAATGAGGTGGGAGGAGTCATTTGGTGAGTTTTGAGTGAAATCCAATCGCTAGAACTGTTGAAAACACCAACCACTCCATGTAAGGAACGAACTGGGTGCGAACTTGAATTGTCCAATTTCTTACACCTATTGATTTCGGATTCGATTCCAAAACTTGGGCAACATCATAATGAGGTGGGAGGACTCATTTGGTGAGTTTTGAGTGAAATCGAATCGCTAGAACTATTGAAAACACCAACCACTCCATGTAAGGACCGAACTGTTCGAACTTGAATTGTCCAATTTGTTACACCTATTGATTTCGGATTCGATTCCAAATCTTGGGCAACATCATAATAAGGTGGGAGGAGTCATTTGGTGAGTTTTGAGTGAAATCCAATCACTAGAACTAATCAAAACAACAACCACTCCATGTAAGGAACGAACTGGGTGCGAACTTGAACTGTCCAATTTCTTACACCTATTGATTTCGGATCAATTCCAAAACTTGGGCAACACCATAATAAGGTGGGAGGAGTCATTTGGTGAGTTTTGAGTGAAATCCACTCGCTAGAACTAAGCAAAACACCAATCACTCCATGTAAGGAACGAACTGGGTGCGAACTTGAATTGTCCAATTTCTTACACCTATTGATTTCGGATCAATTCCAAAACTTGGGCAACACCATAATAAGGTGGGAGGAGTCATTTGGTGAGTTTTGAGTGAAATCCAATCGCTAGAACTAAGCAAAACACCAACCACTCCATGTAAGGAACGAATGGGTGCGAACTTGAATTGTCCAATTTCTTACACCTATTGATGTCGGATCGATTCCAAAACTTGGGCAACATTATAATGTGGTGGGAGGAGTCATTTGGTGAGTTTTGAGTGAAATCGAATCGCTAGAACTATTGAAAACACCAACCACTCCATGTAAGGAACGACAGGGTGCGAACTTGAATTGTCCAATTTCTTACACCTGTTGATTTCGGATTCGATTCCAAAACTTGGGCAACATCATAATGAGGTGGGAGGGGTCATTTGGTGAGTTTTGAGTGAAATCCACTCGCAAGAACTAAGCAAAACACCAACCACTCCATGTAAGGAACGAACTGGGTGCGAACATGAATTGTCCAATTTCTTACACCTATTGATTTCGGATTCGATTCCAAAACTTGGGCAACATCATAATGAGGTGGGAGGAGTCATTTGGTGAGTTTTGAGTGAAATCTAATCGCTAGAACTAAGCAAAACACCAAACACTCCATGTAAGGAACGAACTGGGTGCGAACTTGAATTGTCCAATTTCTAAACCTATTGATTTCGGATCGATTCTAAAACTTGGGCAACATCATAATATGGTGGGAGGAGTCATTTGGTGAGTTTTGAGTGAAATCCAATCGCTAGAACTAAGCAAAACACCAACCACTCCATGTAAGGAACGAACTGGGTGCGAACTTCAATTGTCCAATTTCTTACACCTATTGATTTCGGATTGATTCCAAAACTTGGGCAACATCATAATAAGGTGGGAGGAGTCATTTGGTGAGTTTTGAGTGAAATCCAATAGCTAGAACTATTGAAAACACCAACCACTCCATGTAAGGAACGAACTGGGTGCGAACTTGAATTGTCCAATTTCTTACACCTATTGATTTCGGATTCGATTCCAAAACTTGGGCAACATCATAATATGGTGGGAGGAGTCATTTGGTGAGTTTTGAGTGAAATCGAATATCTAGAACTATTGCAAAACACCAACCACTCTGTTGCGTAGATTTAAGCTGCACCAAAATGGGTTCAACTGCATCCTTAACTTGTGATACTCGCAAGTGCACGAACCGTTGGTAGTTTAGCATATGTAAGTGCGAGGTCCACAGGGATTGGTGATTGAATGATCCAATTCAATTTTCCTACACAAAACAAAAATGAAAACAAAAGAAACAAAACAAGAAGAAAGAATGTACATTACAAGAGAAATAAATTACAACTAAGAAAACATTAAGGAAACTAAGAGAACTTTGAGGAAGAAAGGAAGTGTTTGAGAACTTTGAGGAGGGAGAAGAAAGTGTTTGAGAAGTGTTTGGGAGCTTTAGAGAAGGGAGAAGTGTTTGAGATATTTGGAGACTTTTGGAAGAAAATGTGTTTGAGAGCTTTGAGGATTTTGGAAGAAAAGGGAATTGTGTTTGAGAGCTTTGATGATTTGGAAGGGAAGAGAGATTTGTTTGAGAAAGTGTTTGGAGAACATGGAGAATGTTTGTGAACTTGGAGAATTTGAGAACTTAGGGAGTAGAGAGAAAGGTGTTTGTGAAGTGTTTGAGACATGGAGACTTTTGGAAGAGAAGGGAAATGTGTTTGGGAAATTTGGAGAAGGGAGGAGAAAGTGTTTGAGAACTAGTACAAAGAAAATTTAGTAGAATGATCTTATTACAACAATTGAGAACTACAAAGGGAAACTAAGAGAATTTGAGGGAGAGAAGGGAAGGGAGCTCTAAAGAAGTGTTTGAGAGCTCCCCCCCTTGGGGTCTTATTACAAGCTTAGGAAACCTCACTATTTATAGGCCTAAGGAAGTTGAAAATCTGAATTATACAATTGAATTTTCTAAACACACTAACTTCACCAACTTACAACACTTAATTCACCTAACACACTATTGCATTTGAAAACAATTCCTCTTGTCTTTAGGCTTAGTGTTCAGCTCCCACTTCATCATCTTTTGGCTGCTGCAAAATTCCACTCAAAAATAGGAATTGAATATGCTTCACCAAACTTTCCCACAATCAACAACAATTCATCATGCATATGTCATGCATGACAATGCATTGCAGCCAGCTTGTGGGCTCGTTTTGGGCTTGTTCATCCATTCTGAAAAATCTGCAAAAATATGGATCTTCAAGCTATGTGTCTTATCTTTCCAAGCATATGCAGCCCAGCTCAAGGAAAAATCGGAAAGGCCTTCAAATGTGATTTTTGGACCAGTAACGCAGATGCTGCCGAATTTGACCTTAAGTTGCCAAAACATATATAACTTTCTCTAGAAGACTCGGAATCATGAACCGTAAAATTCTACAGAAACTAGACTTCCGTATCTTTCCAATGATGCATGGCTCATCATCTGGTTCTTCTTGAGTAAGTACAGTCCAATCCGTGAAGTTGACTGATCTGTAGACACTGTTTTGAGCTAACTTGTCTCCAAAATGCATTTATTGAGTCTCAAACTTAAAACACTAAAACAAACACAAAACAAATTAAAAGCACAAGTTTAACTCAAAAACATAACCAAATCATAAGTTAAAAGGGTAAAAAATGATATGTAATTTATGCACCGATCAAATACCCCCAAACCTAGATTTTGCTAGTCCTCGAGCAAAACAAAAGGAAAACAAAGATAAAAACAAACAAGAAGTTAATTAAACCACTTTCGTAGGTAACTCGATTGCATTTAGCGTATGCAACAAGCCTTTAAACCTCTAGGCATCCCTAGTAGGAGGAGTTGTGTCTCCTGAGGGTTTAACAATACAATACCCACAAACGTTTTACTGACTCTGTAAAACAAAGTAATTAGAAAACGTAAAAGATTGTTAGTCGATAAGCAAAACCAAAAACAAAAACAAACATAAATAGATTAACAAAAACAAAAAAAATAAAACAAAAACAAAAATAAAAACAAAAACAATTACAAAAATAAAAAGAACTCAAAACAATCTTTCCGAACATTTTCTAAAGAGAAATGACTCATGCACATGACTTAAACATTTTAACAATGAAAGCTCAGTTTTAGACTTTATTTACAAGGTGGCAAAGTTCAAAACATAATATTCTCAAAGTGTAGTAGTGTGATAGCCAAATGCAACAAATTCCTCAATCTTAGTTTTCACACAATTTCAAAAATCATACCAAGCACAAGTTCAACTTCAAATCTCACCAAAGTTGTCCTCTCACAAATGAATCACTCAGAAGAGGGCTATAATGCAACACTCAGTTATAAACATGAGAATAGAGTTAAACCATAAGGGACTTAACTCGAAATAGAAAGATGAATAACTTGCATTAATATGATCTCAAGAAGGATGCCAAACACTTAAAAGTAAGAAAATGGATGCAATTCAACCACATGACGTTTAAGATCAATTTAGGTCTTTAGTAAAGGTTGTAATGGGGCCAAGGGTGTAAGGTGAGTAAGAAATGAAAGGTATGGATAATACAAAGTCCAAGGAACTCGCAATGTAAGAGCATAAAATAATTGTATACAAGACTTTGAATCATCACGATTAGATTTTTTATTTTACATGATCAAAACTCCTTATACCTTCATTTACAAGAATTCACACTCCTTTCCTTTAATTGAGCAAACACCAATGAAACCCAAAAATGAAATTTCAATCAACCACCACTTAATCACAACTTTTCTCTTTTTCTTTCACCAATTGAGTAAATTTTTTTTTCTTTTGAAATGTAACTCCCCTTTCCAAACTTAGTGTGAAAAACACATCCCAATTAAAGCTCATGAGTTCCTTAGAAAGGTAAATATTTGTTTTTCAGGCTAAGGCGAGGACATATAATTGGTAAATGAAAGAAAAGGGTTTACATGTAGGCTCAAAATGGTTAACAATGGAAAATCATGCTTAAGCATGCATAAGGTTAGCTTGAAAGGCACAAACGATCCAAAGAAGGCCTTAATATCATTTCTTTAAATGTCATGAAATCAAATTGCATAAGAATGAATGACTTTTAAGTGTTCAACCAAATCAATGAATAATGAGATCAAACAACAACTTAGATGACAAGAAATTAAGAGTATGTGTATAACACTCATGAAATGAAGTACAAGGCTCAAAAACTCACTTTATATGGTTATATAAGTCTAATTTATGCTTGATATAATTCTTTAGATCATGCAAATCCTTTAATTGGAAAATTATGAAACAAATGGCAAGTGTAAAGAAGGTTTTAAACATATCATGCTAGAACAATGCCAATTTTAAATACTTTTTTTTTTTTTAAATTAAATTAAATTTATTTATTTTTTAAAATTTTAATAAAATAAAATGAAATCCAATTTTCATTTAAGTCATGCAAACATTTATCACAATCTCATCAAATGTGTTCGGAAAGTGACTCAAAAACAAAACAATACTCAAATAGAAGAAAAACAAGCAAAATTTTCAATTTAATATTTCTTTTTTTTTTTTTTTTTTTTTTAATAAAAAGAAAAACCAAATTTACATGCTAAACTCCAATACCCCCAAACCTAGAAATGAACATTGTCCTCAAAGTTTAAAAATTATCCACAAGCAATGTCATAACAACAAATGAAAGGTATTAAAGCAAATAAAAATCACAAAACATACAAAAATAAAATAAAACAATTACAAAATAAAAATTACAAAACAAACAAACAAATTTAAAAAAAAACACGAAACAGTAAAACACTCAAAACAGTAAGCCATAACAGATAGTCTTACACAAACTGAAACCCAAACAATTGAAAGCCCAAAGCCCACAATGAAATTAACCCAACAACGGTAAAACCCGACCCAAAATGAAATCAGAAGCCCACATGTTTTAATTTTAATTATAATTTTTTTTAATTTAAGATCAAACGTGAATTGGATTCTGAAACATGGGTCCTTTATGTCTCGCAGAGCGAGACACGTGTCGACGCACAGAGGCGCCGCAGATTTCAGAAGCTGAAATTACGGGCCCATGGAAAGGCGCGAGACTTTCCTGAACGCGTCCGTTTAGAAAAGACATGTCGAGATAAATAAGTTGGGTGTGTTTGGAAAGTGAGAAGGTTTGTGGGACTCGAGGAATGCTGGAGATTCAAAAAAAAATGGTTAAGACGCTGCAATGGCTAGGGTTTGTCAAACACTATGTCTATAAAAAGGAAAAATAAGGGGAAAAAAACAAAACCACAAACTCAGAAAAACAAAAGAGAAAAGAAGCAAGAAAAAACTGAGAAATCAAATGGCTTCTTCCTACCCCTTTACCTTGGATCTCAACCTAGCTCCACCGACTCAAACACGAGGCCAAGCAGTAGCACCAATATGGATGCCCTACTTTGCCTCCGCAAGGGGGCCTGTGACAGGAGCTGACTCATACTCCTGGACAACGATGTTGCCATTGGAGTTGGCAGAAATTTGGTGACTCCCAAAGATATACGTGTGTTCGGGACAAAGGATGACAACCAAGTCATGAGTGAAGCCCTGGCACTGAGCATGCAGAGTACAGCATGTGTCAAAAGTTTGGTTCATCGCCTACTTGCGAAGTCCCATGAGGTAGAGGTGCTGAAAGGTCAGTTGGCGGCGGAGCACAGGATGGTTGAAGAGTGTCAGAGTGCTATAAAAAGCTTGAAAAGGGAGCGGTCAAGGATAGTGGAGGTGAATCGACACCAGCTAGACGTATTGCGGGACGAGAATAAAAATCTATCAAAGATGGTAGAGTTGTACTCTCGCGACATGAGAAAACAGCTGGAGGACCTAGACCGACCGGGTAAACGCAAGAAACCAGATCGCGAGAGAAGTTATACTGAAGCTAAGATTGCGATCTTTGGGAGCTCAAGTGATGAGCCCCAAGAGGCTGTGCATGAAGCCCCGGAAGAGGACAGCCAGAGGGCCAAACTAAAAGCTCCTATGGTCGAGACACCGAGCGCCAAGAAGAAATGATTTCGGATTTTATTTATTTAATTTTAAAGTGTGTTTTTTTTTTTTAATAAATTGGGAAATAAAAAGTTATGTTATCTCAAAGAGACGATTGACCCTAAATTTAAAGAACGAAGATCAAACAAAAACATGAAAACCCAAACATGCATTTTTATTTTTAGTTAAGTAAACACACAAGTAACTGCTTTTTCTTTTAAGAGAAAAACTTAAGGATGACCAGTTAAGGGCCGCAGAAAATACAACCAGGGATCCGGGAAGGTTGGAGGGGTCACAATGGTCCCGCTTAAAACCCTAACTTCTTAGACACCGAAGGTGTCGCCTTAAAGAACTCCTAGACACTGTATAGACTGCGGTTGCTCACTGGAGTTACCAAAAGTTTAGCTCCTTCAAAAAATATCCTATGAGTTTTAAATTATACTACATAATTAAATAAAAACAAAATAAATAAATAAAAACTTAAATAAACACGCAATTCAAACAAGAATTTAAAAGAAGAGTTGAGATTCTTGCACCAGGTGTCCAAGACGCATCTTTAATTTTGTCTATTCTTCCAATTACATTCTTGAGAAACCTGACAAACAAGAAGAAAACAATTGAAAAAAATAAAATAACAACTGAAAAAGCAAAAACACAAACATCAGAAAAAACAGGGAGGCAAAAGTAAGTGAAAGTGTAGACATGCTCCCTTTTAAAATAAACGCGCTCGCAATTTGCGGAAGAAATGAAGGGATCCGAGAGAAAAAGAGCACAGGATAGCACCCTCGAGATCCGAAGTGCTTTCGGCTCCCTCGTCTGTATAAGTCTATTTAAACACTTCTCGGTGAAGTAGAAGAGCACCCCGCATTTCTTCCTGCAAATTCAAAGAAAAACATCAAAAAATCCAGAAACAAAACAATGGCATCTTCATGCACTCACCTTGATGATCTAAACCTTGAATTGTCCCTTGCGCCACCGAATGCGCAGATAAGGGCTCGTCCAAACCTTGTCTTCCCAAACTCCACATATCATCACGGCACGGCCTCAAACTTTGCTGAGGTAATACCGAACTTTTCTGAGGCAATGCCGAACAGAGCAGCGCGCCTGGGAGGCATGATTGGCAGCAAGCTCACACCAACAGATCATCCCTGCATGTGGCACAGAGGTCTAACAAAGCAGCGGTGGAGGAGTCCAATAATTTAACTGTGCTCCATGCGGTCTCGGCTACCAATTTGGGCATGCGATTATTGGCGAGGACACGGGAGTGTGCCGCGCTGAGCGATGAAGTAGCTTCCTTGAAGGCTATGGTGGCGGACTGCAGAAGCGGCTTTCACTGTGCCAATTAAATTCTTGAGAAACCTGACAAACAAGAAGAAAACAAGTTATTTTTAAATTAAAAAGAAAAAATAATGAATAAAGAAAAATAAAATAAAAAGAAAAAGGAAAACACACTTCCCCAAACTTAAATCAAACAAAGACGACAAACGGAAAAAAAAGCACAGTTCTCTAACTAAAATAAACTAAAGATGATAGCCGAAAGGGAAAAGCAAAAACACAAAGCTCTAGAAAATGAAAGTAACGGGCAAAAATATTAAACACCAGAAAACACGGAGAAAAAAAAAAAAAAAGTAAAGTAAAGGTGCTCCCCCTTGAAGCAATTAGGTCGAGCATGCCCGGGAAATCCGAAATGGTGTTGGCACCCTCATCAGCATATGTCTATTTAAACCACACCTCTTCAAGCGGATGATACCCAGCATTTCTTCCTGCAAACTCAAAGAAAAACATCAAAAAATTCATAAACAAAACAATGGCATCCTCATGCACTCACCTTGATGATCTTAGCCTTGAATTGTCCCTTGCGCCACCGAATGCGCGGATAAGGGCTCCTACAAACCTTGTCTTCCCAAACTCCACATATCATAACGGTACAGCCTCAAACTTTGCTGAGGCAATACCGAACTTTTCTGAGGCGGTGTCGAACAGAGCGGGTGTTGCTGGAAGGCACGATTAGCAGCAAGCTCACTGGACAGATCATCTGCATATGGCAAGGAGGTCTGACAAAGCAGCAGTGGAGGAGTCCCACAACTTAACGGTGCTCCATGCGGTCTCGGCTACCAATTTGGGCATGCGATTCCTGGCGAGAACACGAGAGTGTGCCGCGATGAGCGAGGAAATCGCTTCCTTGAAGGCTATGGTGGCGGACTCCAGAAGCGGCTTTCACCGTGCCAATTAGCACGTGGAAGCACTGCAGAGAAAAATGAGGACCATGTGGAGCTGCTGGAGATTCTGCAAGTAAGAGAGAATAGAGGCATGCCATGAAGATGAAGATGAAGATGAAGAAGTTGTTTTTATTTTTAATTTACTTGAATGTTTTTTTTTGTTTTTTTTTTGTGTTTTTTTTGTTTTTTTTTAATGCAGTGTTTTTAACACTCAGAAATAAACTAACTAACCACACTACATAAATAAATAAACTAACCTAACAAAACAAAACAAAAACATAAAAGAAAACAAAGAAGTTCCAAATTGCAATTTACAAGGATAAATAAATAAAAACTCAAATTTCAAATTTTTTTTTTTTTTAAACACACAAATATACAAGCAAGTCATGGATGACCAAAAGTCAGTTTATATGAAAAATCTTTTTTTAAATTTTTTTTATTTTTTTAAATTTTTTTTATTTTTTTATTTATTTTTTATTTTTAAAAAAAAATGTTTTATAAAAAGAAACAGAAATTTAAAATAATAACAAGTAAAGAGAAAGGATTGAAATGCTCCCCCTTGAAGCGATTAGGTCGAGCGTGATGCATTTGGAGGTCGCGACTTCTCCCACTACTCCACACTCCCCATTCTTATGATTGAGGTTGCCATCTCTCTCCATTTTTATTAAGCTGTCATAAATTGCTTAAAACAAACATAGAAAACTTGAAACAGAATTAAAGGTTTAGGAAATAAAAACTAAAATGAAAAAAGAAAAACACACATCCAATTTCATGCTTCAAAGTAATAAGTATCAAAGTTAATCAAACTAGCTTATGAAGTTCGTTCTTTCTCAAATATGATTATCCATATGGTGTGTGGTTTTAATCAAGTATTCAGAAAAAACATTTAGCTATGGTGTTTAGTCTAAACACAAATCCTGAACCCATTAAGAACAAGAAGAACAATAAAGAACCAAGTAGAATTTAAACATGGTGTTTGTCTTCAATATCTACCCATTCATTCACTAATCAGTCCAAGAGTCATATGGTGTTTATGTAAACTTGAACAAGATAATTAATTAAGAGCAAGTGAATGAAACCATAAACTAGAAATAATCAACATGCTACTTGAACATTTTTTTGTGTTGTGTAAGCTGGGACTCAAACCCAGTTCTCTTGCTTGTCAGGCAATTGTCCTTGTCCGTTGGACTACAAACACAACTTATCAATTAACCTCATTAACTTTAAAACATGAAACTGTCCAGTTATGAAAAAGATAAAAATAAATAAAAAGTAGGAAAACCAAATAGAATCAAACAATGTTACCGATCCCCGGCAACGGCGCCAAAAACTTGTTGCGTAGATTCAGCTGCACCAAAATGGGTTCAACTGCATCCTCAACTTGTGATACTCGCAAGTGCACGAACCATTGGTAGTTTAGCATATGTAAGTGCGAGGTCGATTCCACAGGGATTGGTGATTGAATGATCCAATTCAATTTTCCTACACAAAACAAAAATGAAAACAAAAGAAACAAAACAAGAAGAAAGAATGTACATTACAAGAGAAATAAATTACAACTAAGAAAACATTAAGGAAACTAAGAGAACTTTGAGGAAGAAAGGAAGTGTTTGAGAACTTTGAGTGAAATTTCTAAACCTATTGATTTCGGATCGATTATAAAACTTGGGCAACATCATAATATGGTGGGAGGAGTCATTTGGTGAGTTTTGAGTGAAATCCAATCGCTAGAACTAAGCAAAACACCAACCACTCCATGTAAGGAACGAACTGGGTGCGAACTTGAATTGTCCAATTTCTAAACCTATTGATTTCGGATCGATTCTAAAACTTGGGCAACATCATAATATGGTGGGAGGAGTCATTTGGTGAGTTTTGAGTGAATCCAATCGCTAGAACTAAGCAAAACACCAACCACTCCATGTAAGGAACGAACTGGGTGCGAACTTGAATTGTCCAATTTCTTACACCTATTGATTTCGGATTGATTCCAAAACTTGGCCAACATAATAATGAGGTGGGAGGACTCATTTGGTGAGTTTTGAGTGAAATCGAATCGCTAGAACTATTGAAAACACCAACCACTCCATGTAAGGAACGAACTGGGTGCGAACTTGAATTGTCCAATTTCTAAACCTATTGATTTCGGATCGATTCTAAAACTTGGGCAACATCATAATATGGTGGGAGGAGTCATTTGGTGAGTTTTGAGTGAATCCAATCGCTAGAACTAAGCAAAACACCAACCACTCCATGTAAGGAACGAACTGGGTGCGAACTTCAATTGTCCAATTTCTTACACCTATTGATTTCGGATTGATTCCAAAACTTGGCCAACATAATAATGAGGTGGGAGGACTCATTTGGTGAGTTTTGAGTGAAATCGAATCGCTAGAACTATTGAAAACACCAACCACTCCATGTAAGGAACGAAACTGGGTGCGAACTTGAATTGTCCAATTTCTTACACCTGTTGATTTTGGATCGATTCTAAAACTTGGCCAACATCATAATGAGTTGGGAGGGGTCATTTGGTGAGTTTTGAGTGCAATCCACTCGCTAGAACTAAGCAAAACACCAACCACTCCATGTAAGGAACGAACTGGGTGCGAACTTGAATTGTCCAATTTCTTACACCTGTTGATTTCGGATCGATTCTAAAACTTGGCCAACATCATAATGAGTTGGGAGGGGTCATTTGGTGAGTTTTGAGTGCAATCCACTCGCTAGAACTAAGCAAAACACCAACCACTCCATGTAAGGAACGAACTGGGTGCGAACTTGAATTGTCCAATTTCTTACACCTATTGATTTCGGATTGATTCTAAAACTTGGGCAACATCATAATATGGTGGGAGGAGTCATTTGGTGAGTTTTGAGTGAATCCAATCGCTAGAACTAAGCAAAACACCAACCACTCCATGTAAGGAACGAACTGGGTGCGAACTTCAATTGTCCAATTTCTTACACCTATTGATTTCGGATTGATTCCAAAACTTGGCCAACATAATAATGAGGTGGGAGGACTCATTTGGTGAGTTTTGAGTGAAATCGAATCGCTAGAACTATTGAAAACACCAACCACTCCATGTAAGGAACGAACTGGGTGCGAACTTGAATTGTCCAATTTCTTACACCTGTTGATTTTCGGATCGATTCTAAAACTTGGCCAACATCATAATGAGTTGGGAGGGGTCATTTGGTGAGTTTTGAGTGCAATCCACTCGCTAGAACTAAGCAAAACACCAACCACTCCATGTAAGGAACGAACTGGGTGCGAACTTGAATTGTCCAATTTCTTACACCTTTTGATTTCGGATTCGATTCTAAAACTTGGCCAACATCATAATGAGTTGGGAGGGGTCATTTGGTGAGTTTTGAGTGCAATCCACTCGCTAGAACTAAGCAAAACACCAACCACTCCATGTAAGGAACGAACTGGGTGCGAACTTGAATTGTCCAATTTCTTACACCTATTGATTTCGGATTGATTCCAAAACTTGGCCAACATAATAATGAGGTGGGAGGACTCATTTGGTGAGTTTTGAGTGAAATCGAATCGCTAGAACTATTGAAAACACCAACCACTCCATGTAAGGAACGAACTGGGTGCGAACTTGAATTGTCCAATTTCTAAACCTATTGATTTCGGATCGATTCTAAAACTTGGGCAACATCATAATATGGTGGGAGGAGTCATTTGGTGAGTTTTGAGTGAATCCAATCGCTAGAACTAAGCAAAACACCAACCACTCCATGTAAGGAACGAACTGGGTGCGAACTTCAATTGTCCAATTTCTTACACCTATTGATTTCGGATTGATTCCAAAACTTGGCCAACATAATAATGAGGTGGGAGGACTCATTTGGTGAGTTTTGAGTGAAATCGAATCGCTAGAACTATTGAAAACACCAACCACTCCACGTAAGGAACGAACTGGGTGCGAACTTGAATTGTCCAATTTCTTACACCTATTGATTTCGGATTCGATTCCAAATCTTGGGCAACATCATAATAAGGTGGGAGGAGTCATTTGGTGAGTTTTGAGTGAAATCCAATAGCTAGAACTATTGAAAACACCAACCACACCATGTAAGGAACGAACTGGGTGCGAACTTGAATTGTCCAATTTCTAAACCTATTGATTTCGGATCGATTCTAAAACTTGGGCAACATCATAATATGGTGGGAGGAGTCATTTGGTGAGTTTTGAGTGAAATCGAATCGCTAGAACTATTGAAAACACCAACCACTCCATGTAAGGAACGAACTGGGTGCGAACTTGAATTGTCCAATTTCTTACACCTATTGATTTCGGATTCGATTCCAAATCTTGGGCAACATCATAATAAGGTGGGAGGAGTCATTTGGTGAGTTTTGAGTGAAATCCAATCACTAGAACAAAGCAAAACACCAACCACTCCATGTAAGGAACGAACTGGGTGCGAACTTGAATTGTCCAATTTCTTACACCTATTGATTTCGGATTCGATTCCAAAACTTGGGCAACACCATAATAAGGTGGGAGGAGTCATTTGGTGAGTTTGGAGTGAAATCCAATCGCTAGAACTAAGCAAAACACCAACAACTCCATGTAAGGAACGAACTGGGTGCGAACTTGAATTGCCCAATTTCTTACACCTATTGATTTCGGATTGATTCCAAAACTTGGCCAACATAATAATGAGGTGGGAGGACTCATTTGGTGAGTTTTGAGTGAAATCGAATCGCTAGAACTATTGAAAACACCAACCACTCCACGTAAGGAACGAACTGGGTGCGAACTTGAATTGTCCAATTTCTTACACCTATTGATTTCGGATTCGATTCCAAATCTTGGGCAACATCATAATAAGGTGGGAGGAGTCATTTGGTGAGTTTTGAGTGAAATCCAATAGCTAGAACTATTGAAAACACCAACCACACCATGTAAGGAACGAACTGGGTGCGAACTTGAATTGTCCAATTTCTAAACCTATTGATTTCGGATCGATTCTAAAACTTGGGCAACATCATAATATGGTGGGAGGAGTCATTTGGTGAGTTTTGAGTGAAATCGAATCGCTAGAACTATTGAAAACACCAACCACTCCATGTAAGGAACGAACTGGGTGCGAACTTGAATTGTCCAATTTCTTACACCTATTGATTTCGGATTCGATTCCAAATCTTGGGCAACATCATAATAAGGTGGGAGGAGTCATTTGGTGAGTTTTGAGTGAAATCCAATCACTAGAACAAAGCAAAACACCAACCACTCCATGTAAGGAACGAACTATGGTGCGAACTTGAATTGTCCAATTTCTTACACCTATTGATTTCGGATTCGATTCCAAAACTTGGGCAACACCATAATAAGGTGGGAGGAGTCATTTGGTGAGTTTGGAGTGAAATCCAATCGCTAGAACTAAGCAAAACACCAACAACTCCATGTAAGGAACGAACTGGGTGCGAACTTGAATTGCCCAATTTCTTACACCTATTGATTTCGGATTCGATTCCAAAACTTGGGCAACATCATAATATGGTGGGAGGAGTCATTTGGTGAGTTTTGAGTGAAATCGAATCGCTAGAACTATTGAAAACACCAACCACTCCATGTAAGGAACGAACTGGGTGCGAACTTGAATTGTCCAATTTCTTACACCTATTGATTTCGGATTCGATTCCAAATCTTGGGCAACATCATAATAAGGTGGGAGGAGTCATTTGGTGAGTTTTGAGTGAAATCCAATCAATAGAACAAAGCAAAACACCAACCACTCCATGTAAGGAACGAACTTGAATTGTCCAATTTCTTACACCTATTGATTTCGGATTCGATTCCAAAACTTGGGCAACACCATAATAAGGTGGGAGGAGTCATTTGGTGAGTTTGGAGTGAAATCCAATCGCTAGAACTAAGCAAAACACCAACAACTCCATGTAAGGAACGAACTGGGTGCGAACTTGAATTGCCCAATTTCTTACACTTATTGATTTCGGATTCGATTCCAAAACTTGGGCAACATCATAATATGGTGGGAGGAGTCATTTGGTGAGTTTTGAGTGAAATCGAATCGCTAGAACTATTGAAAACACTAACCACTCCATGTAAGGAACGAATAGGGTGCGAACTTGAATTGTCCTATTTCTTACACCTGTTGATTTCGGATTCGATTCCAAAACTTGGCCAACATCATAATGAGTTGGGAGGGGTCATTTGGTGAGTTTTGAGTGCAATCCACTCGCTAGAACTAAGCAAAACACCAACCACTCCATGTAAGGAACGAACTTGGGTGCGAACTTGAATTGTCCAATTTCTTACACCTATTGATTTCGGATGGATTCCAAAACTTGGCCAACATAATAATGAGGTGGGAGGACTCATTTGGTGAGTTTTGAGTGAAATCGAATCGCTAGAACTATTGAAAACACCAACCACTCCATGTAAGGAACGAACTTGGGTGCGAACTTGAATTGTCCAATTTCTAAACCTATTGATTTCGGATCGATTCTAAAACTTGGGCAACATCATAATATGGTGGGAAGAGTCATTTGGTGAGTTTTGAGTGAATCCAATCGCTAGAACTAAGCAAAACACCAACCACTCCATGTAAGGAACGAACTGGGTGCGAACTTCAATTGTCCAATTTCTTACACCTATTGATTTCGGATTGATTCCAAAACTTGGCCAACATAATAATGAGGTGGGAGGACTCATTTGGTGAGTTTTGAGTGAAATCGAATCGCTAGAACTATTGAAAACACCAACCACTCCATGTAAGGAACGAACTGGGTGCGAACTTGAATTGTCCAATTTCTTACACCTATTGATTTCGGATCGATTCCAAATCTTGGGCAACATCATAATAAGGTGGGAGGAGTCATTTGGTGAGTTTTGAGTGAAATCCAATAGCTAGAACTATTGAAAACACCAACCACACCATGTAAGGAACGAACTGGGTGCGAACTTGAATTGTCCAATTTCTAAACCTATTGATTTCGGATCGATTCTAAAACTTGGGCAACATCATAATATGGTGGGAGGAGTCATTTGGTGAGTTTTGAGTGAAATCGAATCGCTAGAACTATTGAAAACACCAACCACTCCATGTAAGGAACGAACTGGGTGCGAACTTGAATTGTCCAATTTCTTACACCTATTGATTTCGGATTCGATTCCAAATCTTGGGCAACATCATAATAAGGTGGGAGGAGTCATTTGGTGAGTTTTGAGTGAAATCCAATCACTAGAACAAAGCAAAACACCAACCACTCCATGTAAGGAACGAACTGGGTGCGAACTTGAATTGTCCAATTTCTTACACCTATTGATTTCGGATTCGATTCCAAAACTTGGGCAACACCATAATAAGGTGGGAGGAGTCATTTGGTGAGTTTGGAGTGAAATCCAATCGCTAGAACTAAGCAAAACACCAACAACTCCATGTAAGGAACGAACTGGGTGCGAACTTGAATTGCCCAATTTCTTACACCTATTGATTTCGGATCGAATTCCAAAACTTGGGCAACATCATAATATGGTGGGAGGAGTCATTTGGTGAGTTTTGAGTGAAATCGAATCGCTAGAACTATTGAAAACACCAACCACTCCATGTAAGGAACGAACTGGGTGCGAACTTGAATTGTCCAATTTCTTACACCTATTGATTTCGGATCGATTCCAAATCTTGGGCAACATCATAATAAGGTGGGAGGAGTCATTTGGTGAGTTTTGAGTGAAATCCAATCACTAGAACAAAGCAAAACACCAACCACTCCATGTAAGGAACGAACTTGAATTGTCCAATTTCTTACACCTATTGATTTCGGATCGATTCCAAAACTTGGGCAACACCATAATAAGGTGGTAGGAGTCATTTGGTGAGTTTGGAGTGAAATCCAATCGCTAGAACTAAGCAAAACACCAACAACTCCATGTAAGGAACGAACTGGGTGCGAACTTGAATTGCCCAATTTCTTACACCTATTGATTTCGGATCGATTCCAAAACTTGGGCAACATCATAATATGGTGGGAGGAGTCATTTGGTGAGTTTTGAGTGAAATCGAATCGCTAGAACTATTGAAAACACTAACCACTCCATGTAAGGAACGAATAGGGTGCGAACTTGAATTGTCCAATTTCTTACACCTGTTGATTTCGGTTCAATTCCAAAACTTGGCCAACATCATAATGAGTTGGGAGGGGTCATTTGGTGAGTTTTGAGTGCAATCCACTCGCTAGAACTAAGCAAAACACCAACCACTCCATGTAAGGAACGAACTGGGTGCGAACTTGAATTGTCCAATTTCTTACACCTATTGATTTCGGATGGATTCCAAAACTTGGCCAACATAATAATGAGGTGGGAGGACTCATTTGGTGAGTTTTGAGTGAAATCGAATCGCTAGAACTATTGAAAACACCAACCACTCCATGTAAGGAACGAACTGGGTGCGAACTTGAATTGTCCAATTTCTAAACCTATTGATTTCGGATCGATTCTAAAACTTGGGCAACATCATAATATGGTGGGAAGAGTCATTTGGTGAGTTTTGAGTGAATCCAATCGCTAGAACTAAGCAAAACACCAACCACTCCATGTAAGGAACGAACTTGGGTGCGAACTTCAATTGTCCAATTTCTTACACCTATTGATTTCGGATTGATTCCAAAACTTGGCCAACATAATAATGAGGTGGGAGGACTCATTTGGTGAGTTTTGAGTGAAATCGAATCGCTAGAACTATTGAAAACACCAACCACTCCATGTAAGGAACGAACTGGGTGCGAACTTGAATTGTCCAATTTCTTACACCTATTGATTTCGGATTCAATTCCAAATCTTGGGCAACATCATAATAAGGTGGGAGGAGTCATTTGGTGAGTTTTGAGTGAAATCCAATAGCTAGAACTATTGAAAACACCAACCACACCATGTAAGGAACGAACTTGGGTGCGAACTTGAATTGTCCAATTTCTAAACCTATTGATTTCGGATCGATTCTAAAACTTGGGCAACATCATAATATGGTGGGAGGAGTCATTTGGTGAGTTTTGAGTGAAATCGAATCGCTAGAACTATTGAAAACACCAACCACTCCATGTAAGGAACGAACTAGGTGCGAACTTGAATTGTCCAATTTCTTACACCTATTGATTTCGGATTGATTCCAAAACTTGGCCAACATAATAATGAGGTGGGAGGACTCATTTGGTGAGTTTTGAGTGAAATCCAATCACTAGAACAAAGCAAAACACCAACCACTCCATGTAAGGAACGAACTGGGTGCGAACTTGAATTGTCCAATTTCTTACACCTATTGATTTCTGAATTCGATTCCAAAACTTGGGCAACACCATAATAAGGTGGGAGGAGTCATTTGGTGAGTTTGGAGTGAAATCCAATCGCTAGAACTAAGCAAAACACCAACAACTCCATGTAAGGAACGAACTGGGTGCGAACTTGAATTGCCCAATTTCTTACACCTATTGATTTCGGATTCGATTCCAAAACTTGGCCAACATAATAATGAGGTGGGAGGAGTCATTTGGTGAGTTTTGAGTGAAATCGAATCGCTAGAACTATTGAAAACACCAACCACTCCATGTAAGGAACGAACTGGGTGCGAACTTGAATTGTCCAATTTCTTACACCTATTGATTTCGGATTCGATTCCAAATCTTGGGCAACATCATAATAAGGTGGGAGGAGTCATTTGGTGAGTTTTGAGTGAAATCCAATCACTAGAACAAAGCAAAACACCAACCACTCCATGTAAGGAACGAACTGGGTGCGAACTTGAATTGTCCAATTTCTTACACCTATTGATTTCGGATCGATTCCAAAACTTGGGCAACACCATAATAAGGTGGGAGGAGTCATTTGGTGAGTTTGGAGTGAAATCCAATCGCTAGAACTAAGCAAAACACCAACAACTCCATGTAAGGAACGAACTGGGTGCGAACTTGAATTGCCCAATTTCTTACACCTATTGATTTCGGATTCGATTCCAAAACTTGGGCAACATCATAATATGGTGGGAGGAGTCATTTGGTGAGTTTTGAGTGAAATCGAATCGCTAGAACTATTGAAAACACTAACCACTCCATGTAAGGAACGAACAGGGTGCGAACTTGAATTGTCCAATTTCTTACACCTGTTGATTTCGGATTCGATTCCAAAACTTGGCCAACATCATAATGAGTTGGGAGGGGTCATTTGGTGAGTTTTGAGTGCAATCCACTCGCTAGAACTAAGCAAAACACCAACCACTCCATGTAAGGAACGAACTGGGTGCGAACTTGAATTGTCCAATTTCTTACACCTATTGATTTCGAATTGATTCCAAAACTTGGCCAACATAATAATGAGGTGGGAGGACTCATTTGGTGAGTTTTGAGTGAAATCGAATCGCTAGAACTATTGAAAACACCAACCACTCCATGTAAGGAACGAACTGGGTGCGAACTTGAATTGTCCAATTTCTAAACCTATTGATTTCGGATCGATTCTAAAACTTGGGCAACATCATAATATGGTGGGAGGAGTCATTTGGTGAGTTTTGAGTGAATCCAATCGCTAGAACTAAGCAAAACACCAACCACTCCATGTAAGGAACGAACTGGGTGCGAACTTCAATTGTCCAATTTCTTACACCTATTGATTTCGGATTGATTCCAAAACTTGGCCAACATCATAATAAGGTGGGAGGAGTCATTTGGTGAGTTTTGAGTGAAATCCAATAGCTAGAACTATTGAAAACACCAACCACACCATGTAAGGAACGAACTGGGTGCGAACTTGAATTGTCCAATTTCTAAACCTATTGATTTCGGATCGATTCTAAAACTTGGGCAACATCATAATATGGTGGGAGGAGTCATTTGGTGAGTTTTGAGTGAAATCGAATCGCTAGAACTATTGAAAACACCAACCACTCCATGTAAGGAACGAACTGGGTGCGAACTTGAATTGTCCAATTTCTTACACCTATTGATTTCGGATCGATTCCAAATCTTCGGCAACATCATAATAAGGTGGGAGGAGTCATTTGGTGAGTTTTGAGTGAAATCCAATTGCTAGAACTATTGAAAACACCAACCACTCCATGTAAGGAACGAACAGGGTGCGAACTTGAATTGTCCAATTTCTTACACCTGTTGATTTCGGATTCAATTCCAAAACTTGGCCAACATCATAATGAGTTGGGAGGGGTCATTTGGTGAGTTTTGAGTGCAATCCACTCGCTAGAACTAAGCAAAACACCAACCACTCCATGTAAGGAACGAACTGGGTGCGAACTTGAATTGTCCAATTTCTTACACCTATTGATTTCGGATTGATTCCAAAACTTGGCCAACATAATAATGAGGTGGGAGGACTCATTTGGTGAGTTTTGAGTGAAATCGAATCGCTAGAACTATTGAAAACACCAACCACTCCATGTAAGGAACGAACTGGGTGCGAACTTGAATTGTCCAATTTCTAAACCTATTGATTTCGGATCGATTCTAAAACTTGGGCAACATCATAATATGGTGGGAGGAGTCATTTGGTGAGTTTTGAGTGAATCCAATCGCTAGAACTAAGCAAAACACCAACCACTCCATGTAAGGAACGAACTGGGTGCGAACTTCAATTGTCCAATTTCTTTCACCTATTGATTTCGGATTGATTCCAAAACTTGGCCAACATAATAATGAGGTGGGAGGACTCATTTGGTGAGTTTTGAGTGAAATCGAATCGCTAGAACTATTGAAAACACCAACCACTCCATGTAAGGAACGAACTGGGTGCGAACTTGAATTGTCCAATTTCTTACACCTGTTGATTTCGGATCGATTCTAAAACTTGGCCAACATCATAATGAGTTGGGAGGGGTCATTTGGTGAGTTTTGAGTGCAATCCACTCGCTAGAACTAAGCAAAACACCAACCACTCCATGTAAGGAACGAACGTTTGCGAACTTGAATTGTCCAATTTCTTACACCTATTGATTTCGGTTCAATTCCAAATCTTGGGCAACATCATAATAAGGTGGGAGGAGTCATTTGGTGAGTTTTGAGTGAAATCCAATCCCTAGAACAAAGCAAAACACCAACCACTCCATGTAAGGAACGAACTGGGTGCGAACTTGAATTGTCCAATTTCTTACACCTATTGATTTCGATTCGATTCCAAAACTTGGGCAACACCATAATAAGGTGGGAGGAGTCATTTGGTGAGTTCGGAGTGAAATCCAATCGCTAGAACTAAGCAAAACACCAACAACTCCATGTAAGGAACGAACTGGGTGCGAACTTGAATTGCCCAATTTCTTACACCTATTGATTTCGGATTCGATTCCAAAACTTGGGCAACATCATAATATGGTGGGAGGAGTCATTTGGTGAGTTTTGAGTGAAATCGAATCGCTAGAACTATTGAAAACACCAACCACTCCATGTAAGGAACGAACAGGGTGCGAACTTGAATTGTCCAATTTCTTACACCTGTTGATTTCGGATTCGATTCTAAAACTTGGCCAACATCATAATGAGTTGGGAGGGGTCATTTGGTGAGTTTTGAGTGCAATCCACTCGCTAGAACTAAGCAAAACACCAACCACTCCATGTAAGGAACGAACTGGGTGCGAACTTGAATTGTCCAATTTCTTACACCTGTTGATTTCGGATCGATTCTTAAACTTGGCCAACATCATAATGAGTTGGGAGGGGTCATTTGGTGAGTTTTGAGTGCAATCCACTCGCTAGAACTAAGCAAAACACCAACCACTCCATGTAAGGAACGAACAGGGTGCGAACTTGAATTGTCCAATTTCTTACACCTGTTGATTTCGAATCGATTCTAAAACTTGGCCAACATCATAATGAGTTGGGAGGGGTCATTTGGTGAGTTTTGAGTGCAATCCACTCGCTAGAACTAAGCAAAACACCAACCACTCCATGTAAGGAACGAACTGGGTGCGAACTTGAATTGTCCAATTTCTTACACCTATTGATTTCGGATTGATTCCAAAACTTGGCCAACATAATAATGAGGTGGGAGGACTCATTTGGTGAGTTTTGAGTGAAATCGAATCGCTAGAACTATTGAAAACACCAACCACTCCATGTAAGGAACGAACTGGGTGCGAACTTGAATTGTCCAATTTCTAAACCTATTGATTTCGGATCGATTCTAAAACTTGGGCAACATCATAATATGGTGGGAGGAGTCATTTGGTGAGTTTTGAGTGAATCCAATCGCTAGAACTAAGCAAAACACCAACCACTCCATGTAAGGAACGAACTGGGTGCGAACTTCAATTGTCCAATTTCTTACACCTATTGATTTCGGATTGATTCCAAAACTTGGCCAACATAATAATGCGGTGGGAGGACTCATTTGGTGAGTTTTGAGTGAAATCGAATCGCTAGAACTATTGAAAACACCAACCACTCCATGTAAGGAACGAACTGAGTGCGAACTTGAATTGTCCAATTTCTAAACCTATTGATTTCGGATCGATTCTAAAACTTGGGCAACATCATAATATGGTGGGAGAAGTCATTTGGTGAGTTTTGAGTGAATCCAATCGCTAGAACTAAGCAAAACACCTACCACTCCATGTAAGGAACGAACTGGGTGCGAACTTGAATTGTCCAATTTCTTACACCTATTGATTTCGGATTGATTCCAAAACTTGGCCAACATAATAATGAGGTGGGAGGACTCATTTGGTGAGTTTTGAGTGAAATCGAATCGCTAGAACTATTGAAAACACCAACCACTCCATGTAAGGAACGAACTGGGTGCGAACTTGAATTGTCCAATTTCTAAACCTATTGATTTCGGATCGATTCTAAAACTTGGGCAACATCATAATATGGTGCGAGGAGTCATTTGGTGAGTTTTGAGTGAATCCAATCGCTAGAACTAAGCAAAACACCAACCACTCCATGTAAGGAACGAACTGGGTGCGAACTTCAATTTTCCAATTTCTTACACCTATTGATTTCGGATTGATTCCAAAACTTGGCCAACATAATAATGAGGTGGGAGGACTCATTTGGTGAGTTTTGAGTGAAATCGAATCGCTAGAACTATTGAAAACACCAACCACTCCATGTAAGGAACGAACTGGGTGCGAACTTGAATTGTCCAATTTCTTACACCTATTGATTTCGGATTCGATTCCAAATCTTGGGCAACATCATAATAAGGTGGGAGGAGTCATTTGGTGAGTTTTGAGTGAAATCCAATAGCTAGAACTATTGAAAACACCAACCACACCATGTAAGGAACGAACTGGGTGCAAACTTGAATTGTCCAATTTCTAAACCTATTGATTTCGGATCGATTCTAAAACTTGGGCAACATCATAATATGGTGGGAGGAGTCATTTGGTGAGTTTTGAGTGAATCCAATCGCTAGAACTAAGCAAAACACCTACCACTCCATGTAAGGAACGAACTGAGTGCGAACTTGAATTGTCCAATTTCTAAACCTATTGATTTCGGATCGATTCTAAAACTTGGGCAACATCATAATATGGTGGGAGAAGTCATTTGGTGAGTTTTGAGTGAATCCAATCGCTAGAACTAAGCAAAACACCTACCACTCCATGTAAGGAACGAACTGGGTGCGAACTTGAATTGTCCAATTTCTTACACCTATTGATTTCGGATTGATTCCAAAACTTGGCCAACATAATAATGAGGTGGGAGGACTCATTTGGTGAGTTTTGAGTGAAATCGAATCGCTAGAACTATTGAAAACACCAACCACTCCATGTAAGGAACGAACTGGGTGCGAACTTGAATTGTCCAATTTCTAAACCTATTGATTTCGGATTCGATTCTAAAACTTGGGCAACATCATAATATGGTGCGAGGAGTCATTTGGTGAGTTTTGAGTGAATCCAATCGCTAGAACTAAGCAAAACACCAACCACTCCATGTAAGGAACGAACTGGGTGCGAACTTCAATTTTCCAATTTCTTACACCTATTGATTTCGGATTGATTCCAAAACTTGGCCAACATAATAATGAGGTGGGAGGACTCATTTGGTGAGTTTTGAGTGAAATCGAATCGCTAGAACTATTGAAAACACCAACCACTCCATGTAAGGAACGAACTTGGGTGCGAACTTGAATTGTCCAATTTCTTACACCTATTGATTTCGATTCAATTCCAAATCTTGGGCAACATCATAATAAGGTGGGAGGAGTCATTTGGTGAGTTTTGAGTGAAATCCAATAGCTAGAACTATTGAAAACACCAACCACACCATGTAAGGAACGAACTGGGTGCAAACTTGAATTGTCCAATTTCTAAACCTATTGATTTCGGATCGATTCTAAAACTTGGGCAACATCATAATATGGTGGGAGGAGTCATTTGGTGAGTTTTGAGTGAAATCGAATCGCTAGAACTATTGAAAACACCAACCACACCATGTAAGAAACGAACTGGGTGCGAACTTGAATTGTCCAATTTCTAAACCTATTGATTTCGGATCGATTCTAAAACTTGGGCAACATCATAATATGGTGGGAGGAGTCATTTGGTGAGTTTTGAGTGAATCCAATCGCTAGAACTAAGCAAAACACCAACCACTCCATGTAAGGAACGAACTGGGTGCGAACTTCAATTGTCCAATTTCTTACACCTATTGATTTCGGATTGATTCCAAAACTTGGCCAACATAATAATGCGGTGGGAGGACTCATTTGGTGAGTTTTGAGTGAAATCGAATCGCTAGAACTATTGAAAACACCAACCACTCCATGTAAGGAACGAACTGAGTGCGAACTTGAATTGTCCAATTTCTAAACCTATTGATTTCGGATCGATTCTAAAACTTGGGCAACATCATAATATGGTGGGAGGAGTCATTTGGTGAGTTTTGAGTGAATCCAATCGCTAGAACTAAGCAAAACACCTACCACTCCATGTAAGGAACGAACTGGGTGCGAACTTGAATTGTCCAATTTCTTACACCTATTGATTTCGGATTGATTCCAAAACTTGGCCAACATAATAATGAGGTGGGAGGACTCATTTGGTGAGTTTTGAGTGAAATCGAATCGCTAGAACTATTGAAAACACCAACCACTCCATGTAAGGAACGAACTGGGTGCGAACTTGAATTGTCCAATTTCTAAACCTATTGATTTCGGATCGATTCTAAAACTTGGGCAACATCATAATATGGTGCGAGGAGTCATTTGGTGAGTTTTGAGTGAATCCAATCGCTAGAACTAAGCAAAACACCAACCACTCCATGTAAGGAACGAACTGGGTGCGAACTTCAATTTTCCAATTTCTTACACCTATTGATTTCGGATTGATTCCAAAACTTGGCCAACATAATAATGAGGTGGGAGGACTCATTTGGTGAGTTTTGAGTGAAATCGAATCGCTAGAACTATTGAAAACACCAACCACTCCATGTAAGGAACGAACTGGGTGCGAACTTGAATTGTCCAATTTCTTACACCTATTGATTTCGGATTCAATTCCAAATCTTGGGCAACATCATAATAAGGTGGGAGGAGTCATTTGGTGAGTTTTGAGTGAAATCCAATAGCTAGAACTATTGAAAACACCAACCACACCATGTAAGGAACGAACTGGGTGCAAACTTGAATTGTCCAATTTCTAAACCTATTGATTTCGGATCGATTCTAAAACTTGGGCAACATCATAATATGGTGGGAGGAGTCATTTGGTGAGTTTTGAGTGAAATCGAATCGCTAGAACTATTGAAAACACCAACCACTCCATGTAAGGAACGAACTGGGTGCGAACTTGAATTGTCCAATTTCTTACACCTATTGATTTTGGATCGATTCCAAATCTTGGGCAACATCATAATAAGGTGGGAGGAGTCATTTGGTGAGTTTTGAGTGAAATCCAATCACTAGAACAAAGCAAAACACCAACCACTCCATGTAAGGAACGAACTGGGTGCGAACTTGAATTGTCCAATTTCTTACACCTATTGATTTCGGATCGATTCCAAAACTTGGGCAACACCATAATAAGGTGGGAGGAGTCGTTTGGTGAGTTTGGAGTGAAATCCAATCGCTAGAACTAAGCAAAACACTAACAACTCCATGTAAGGAACGAACTGATTGCGAACTTGAATTGCCCAATTTCTTACACCTATTGATTTCGGATCGATTCCAAAACTTGGGCAACATCATAATATGGTGGGAGGAGTCATTTGGTGAGTTTTGAGTGAAATCGAATCGCTAGAACTATTGAAAACACCAACCACTCCATGTAAGGAACGAACAGGGTGCGAACTTGAATTGTCCAATTTCTTACACCTGTTGATTTCGGATTCGATTCCAAAACTTGGCCAACATCATAATGAGTTGGGAGGGGTCATTTGGTGAGTTTTGAGTGCAATCTACTCGCTAGAACTAAGCAAAACACCAACCACTCCATGTAAGGAACGAAATGGGTGCGAACTTGAATTGTCCAATTTCTTACACCTATTGATTTCAGATTCGATTCCAAAACTTGGGCAACATCATAATATGGTGGGAGGAGTCATTTGGTGAGTTTTGAGTGAAATCGAATATCTAGAACTATTGCAAAACACCAACCACTCCATGGAAGGAACGAACAGGGTGCGAACTTGAATTGTCCAATTTCTTACACCTGTTGATTTCAAATCGATTCCAAAACTTGGGCAACATCATAATGAGGTGGGAGGGGTCATTTGGTGAGTTTTGAGTGAAATCCACTCGCTAGAACTAAGCAAAACACCAACGACTCCATGGAAGTAACGAACAGGGTGCGAACTTGAATTGTCCAATTTCTTACACCTGTTGATTTCGAATCGATTCCAAAACTTGGGCAACATCATAATGAGGTGGGAGGGGTCATTTGGTGAGTTTTGAGTGAAATCCACTCACTAGAACTAAGCAAAACACCAACCACTCCATGTAAGGAACGAACTGGGTGCGAACTTGAATTGTCCAATTTCTTACACCTATTGATTTCGGATCGATTCCAAAACTTGGGCAACATCATAATGAGGTGGAAGGAGTCATTTGGTGAGTTCTGTGTGAAATCCAATCGCTAGAACTAAGCAAAACACCAACCACTCCGTGTAAGGAACGAACTGGGTGCGAACTTGAATTGTCCAATTTCTAAACCTATTGATTTCGGATGAATTCTAAAACTTGGGCAACATCATAATATGGTGGGAGGAGTCATTTGGTGAGTTTTGAGTGAAATCCAATCGCTAGAACTAAGCAAAACACCAACCACTCCATGTAAGGAACGAACTGGGTGCGAACTTCAATTGTCCAATTTCTTACACCTATTGATTTCGGATTGATTCCAAAACTTGGCCAACATCATAATAAGGTGGGAGGAGTCATTTGGTGAGTTTTGAGTGAAATCCAATAGCTAGAACTATTGAAAACACCAACCACACCATGTAAGGAACGAACTTGGGTGCGAACTTGAATTGTCCAATTTCTAAACCTATTGATTTAGGATCGATTCTAAAACTTGGGCAACATCATAATATGGTGGGAGGAGTCATTTGGTGAGTTTTGAGTGAAATCGAATCGCTAGAACTATTGAAAACACCAACCACTCCATGTAAGGAACGAACTGGGTGCGAACTTCAATTGTCCAATTTCTTACACCTATTGATTTCGGATTGATTCCAAAACTTGGCCAACATAGTAATGAGGTGGGAGGACTCATTTGGTGAGTTTTGAGTGATATCGAATCGCTAGAACTATTGAAAACACCAACCACTCCATGTAAGGAACGAACTGGGTGCGAACATGAATTGTCCAATTTCTTACACCTATTTATTTCGGATTCGATACCAAATCTTGGGCAACATCATAATAAGGTGGGAGGAGTCGTTTGGTGAGTTTTGAGTGAAATCCAATCACTAGAACTAAGCAAAACACCAACCACTCCATGTAAGGAACGAACTGGGTGCGAACTTGAATTGTCCAATTTCTTACACCTATTGATTTCGATTCGATTCCAAAACTTGGGCAACACCATAATAAGGTGGGAGGAGTCATTTGGTGAGTTTGGAGTGAAATCCAATCGCTAGAACTAAGCAAAACACCAACAACTCCATGTAAGGAACGAACTGGTTGCGAACTTGAATTGCCCAATTTCTTACACCTGTTGATTTCCAATTCGATTCCAAAACTTGGGCAACATCATAATGAGGTGGGAGGGGTCATTTGGTGAGTTTTGAGTGAAATCCACTCGCTAGAACTAAGCAAAACACCAACCACTCCATGGAAGGAACGAACAGGGTGCGAACTTGAATTGTCAAATTTCTTACACCTGTTGATTTTCGAATCGATTCCAAAACTTGGGCAACATCATAATGAGGTGGGAGGGGTCATTTGGTGAGTTTTGAGTGAAATCCACTCGCTAGAACTAAGCAAAACACCAACCACTCCATGTAAGGAACGAACTGGGTGCGAACTTGAATTGTCCAATTTCTTACACCTATTGATTTCGGATTCGATTCCAAAACTTGGGCAACATCATAATGAGGTGGAAGGAGTCATTTGGTGAGTTCTGTGTGAAATCCAATCGCTAGAACTAAGCAAAACACCAAACACTCCATGTAAGGAACGAACTGGGTGCGAACTTGAATTGTCCAATTTCTAAACCTATTGATTTCGGATCGATTCTAAAACTTGGGCAACATCATAATATGGTGGGAGGAGTCATTTGGTGAGTTTTGAGTGAAATCCAATCGCTAGAACTAAGCAAAACACCAACCGCTCCATGTAAGGAACGAACTTGGGTGCGAACTTCAATTGTCCAATTTCTTACACCTATTGATTTCGGATTGATTCCAAAACTTGGCCAACATCATAATAAGGTGGGAGGAGTCATTTGGTGAGTTTTGAGTGAAATCCAATAGCTAGAACTATTGAAAACACCAACCACTCCATGTAAGGAACGAACTGGGTGCGAACTTGAATTGTCCAATTTCTAAACCTATTGATTTCGGATCGATTCTAAAACTTGGGCAACATCATAATATGGTGGGAGGAGTCATTTGGTGAGTTTTGAGTGAAATCCACTCGCTAGAACTAAGCAAAACACCAACCACTCCATGTAAGGAACGAACTGGGTGCGAACTTGAATTGTCCAATTTCTTACACCTATTGATTTCGGATTCGATTCCAAAACTTGGGCAACATCATAATGAGGTGGAAGGAGTCATTTGGTGAGTTCTGTGTGAAATCCAATCGCTAGAACTAAGCAAAACACCAAACACTCCATGTAAGGAACGAACTGGGTGCGAACTTGAATTGTCCAATTTCTAAACCTATTGATTTCGGATCGATTCTAAAACTTGGGCAACATCATAATATGGTGGGAGGAGTCATTTGGTGAGTTTTGAGTGAAATCCAATCGCTAGAACTAAGCAAAACACCAACCACTCCATGTAAGGAACGAACTGGGTGCGAACTTGAATTGTCCAATTTCTAAACCTATTGATTTCGGATCGATTCTAAAACTTGGGCAACATCATAATATGGTGGGAGGAGTCATTTGGTGAGTTTTGAGTGAAATCCAATCGCTAGAACTAAGCAAAACACCAACCACTCCATGTAAGGAACGAACTATGGTGCGAACTTCAATTGTCCAATTTCTTACACCTATTGATTTCGGATTCGATTCCAAAACTTGGGCAACATCATAATGAGGTGGAAGGAGTCATTTGGTGAGTTCTGTGTGAAATCCAATCGCTAGAACTAAGCAAAACACCAAACACTCCATGTAAGGAACGAACTGGGTGCGAACTTGAATTGTCCAATTTCTAAACCTATTGATTTCGGATCGATTCTAAAACTTGGGCAACATCATAATATGGTGGGAGGAGTCATTTGGTGAGTTTTGAGTGAAATCCAATCGCTAGAACTAAGCAAAACACCAACCACTCCATGTAAGGAACGAACTGGGTGCGAACTTCAATTGTCCAATTTCTTACACCTATTGATTTCGGATTGATTCCAAAACTTGGCCAACATCATAATAAGGTGGGAGGAGTCATTTGGTGAGTTTTGAGTGAAATCCAATAGCTAGAACTATTGAAAACACCAACCACACCATGTAAGAAACGAACTGGGTGCGAACTTGAATTGTCCAATTTCTAAACCTATTGATTTCGGATCGATTCTAAAACTTGGGCAACATCATAATATGGTGGGAGGAGTCATTTGGTGAGTTTTGAGTGAATCCAATCGCTAGAACTAAGCAAAACACCAACCACTCCATGTAAGGAACGAACTGGGTGCGAACTTCAATTGTCCAATTTCTTACACCTATTGATTTCGGATTGATTCCAAAACTTGGCCAACATAATAATGAGGTGGGAGGACTCATTTGGTGAGTTTTGAGTGAAATCGAATCGCTAGAACTATTGAAAACACCAACCACTCCATGTAAGGAACGAACTGGGTGCGAACTTGAATTGTCCAATTTCTTACACCTATTGATTTCGGATTCGATTCCAAATCTTGGACAACATCATAATAAGGTGGGAGGAGTCATTTGGTGAGTTTTGAGTGAAATCCAATCACTAGAACTAAGCAAAACACCGACCAATCCATGTAAGGAACGAACTGGGTGCGAACTTCAATTGTCCAATTTCTTACACCTATTGATTTCGGATTGATTCCAAAACTTGGGCAACATCATAATAAGGTGGGAGGAGTCATTTGGTGAGTTTTGAGTGAAATCCAATAGCTAGAACTATTGAAAACACCAACCACTCCATGTAAGGAACGAACTGGGTGCGAACTTGAATTGTCCAATTTCTAAACCTATTGATTTCGGATCGATTCTAAAACTTGGGCAACATCATAATATGGTGGGAGGAGTCATTTGGTGAGTTTTGAGTGAAATCCACTGGCTAGAACTAAGCAAAACACCAACCACTCCATGTAAGGAACGAACTGGGTGCGAACTTGAATTGTCCAATTTCTTACACCTATTGATTTCGGATTCGATTCCAAAACTTGGGCAACATCATAATGAGGTGGAAGGAGTCATTTGGTGAGTTCTGTGTGAAATCCAATCGCTAGAACTAAGCAAAACACCAAACACTCCATGTAAGGAACGAACTGGGTGCGAACTTGAATTGTCCAATTTCTAAACCTATTGATTTCGGATCGATTCTAAAACTTGGGCAACATCATAATATGGTGGGAGGAGTCATTTGGTGAGTTTTGAGTGAAATCCAATCGCTAGAACTAAGCAAAACACCAACCACTCCATGTAAGGAACGAACTGGGTGCGAACTTCAATTGTCCAATTTCTTACACCTATTGATTTCGGATTGATTCCAAAACTTGGCCAACATCATAATAAGGTGGGAGGAGTCATTTGGTGAGTTTTGAGTGAAATCCAATAGCTAGAACTATTGAAAACACCAACCACACCATGTAAGAAACGAACTGGGTGCGAACTTGAATTGTCCAACTTCTAAACCTATTGATTTCGGATCGATTCTAAAACTTGGGCAACATCATAATATGGTGGGAGGAGTCATTTGGTGAGTTTTGAGTGAATCCAATCGCTAGAACTAAGCAAAACACCAACCACTCCATGTAAGGAACGAACTGGGTGCGAACTTCAATTGTCCAATTTCTTACACCTATTGATTTCGGATTGATTCCAAAACTTGGCCAACATAATAATGAGGTGGGAGGACTCATTTGGTGAGTTTTGAGTGAAATCGAATCGCTAGAACTATTGAAAACACCAACCACTCCATGTAAGGAACGAACTGGGTGCGAACTTGAATTGTCCAATTTCTTACACCTATTGATTTCGGATTCGATTCCAAATCTTGGACAACATCATAATAAGGTGGGAGGAGTCATTTGGTGAGTTTTGAGTGAAATCCAATCACTAGAACTAAGCAAAACACCGACCACTCCATGTAAGGAACGAACTGGGTGCGAACTTCAATTGTCCAATTTCTTACACCTATTGATTTCGGATTGATTCCAAAACTTGGGCAACATCATAATAAGGTGGGAGGAGTCATTTGGTGAGTTTTGAGTGAAATCCAATAGCTAGAACTATTGAAAACACCAACCACTCCATGCAAGGAACGAACTGGGTGCGAACTTGAATTGTCCAATTTCTAAACCTATTGATTTCGGATCGATTCTAAAACTTGGGCAACATCATAATATGGTGGGAGGAGTCATTTGGTGAGTTTTGAGTGAAATCGAATCGCTAGAACTATTGAAAACACCAACCACTCCATGTAAGGAACGAACTGGGTGCGAACTTGAATTGTCCAATTTCTTACACCTATTGATTTCGGATTCGATTCCAAATCTTGGGCAACATCATAATAAGGTGGGAGGAGTCATTTGGTGAGTTTTGAGTGAAATCCAATCACTAGAACTAAGCAAAACACCAACCACTCCATGTAAGGAACGAACTGGGTGCGAACTTGAATTGTCCAATTTCTTACACCTATTGATTTCGGATTCGATTCCAAAACTTGGGCAACATCATAATATGGTGGGAGGAGTCATTTGGTGAGTTTTGAGTGAAATCGAATATCTAGAACTATTGTAAAACACCAACCACTCCATGGAAGGAACGAACAGGGTGCGAACTTGAATTGTCCAATTTCTTACACCTGTTGATTTCGGATTCGATTCCAAAACTTGGGCAACATCATAATGAGGTGGGAGGGGTCATTTGGTGAGTTTTGAGTGAAATCCACTCGCTAGAACTAAGCAAAACACCAACCACTCCTCGTAAGGAACGAACTGGGTGCGAACTTGAATTATTGTCCAATTTCTTACACCTATTGATTTCGGATCGATTCCAAAACTTGGGCAACATCATAATTAGGTGGAAGGAGTCATTTGGTGAGTTCTGTGTGAAATCCAATCGCTAGAACTAAGCAAAACACCAAACACTCCATGTAAGGAACGAACTGGGTGCGAACTTGAATTGTCCAATTTCTAAACCTATTGATTTCGGATCGATTCTAAAACTTGGGCAACATCATAATATGGTGGGAGGAGTCATTTGGTGAGTTTTGAGTGAAATCCAATCGCTAGAACTAAGCAAAACACCAACCACTCCATGTAAGGAACGAACTGGGTGCGAACTTCAATTGTCCAATTTCTTACACCTATTGATTTCGGATTGATTCCAAAACTTGGCCAACATCATAATAAGGTGGGAGGAGTCATTTGGTGAGTTTTGAGTGAAATCCAATAGCTAGAACTATTGAAAACACCAACCACACCATGTAAGGAACGAACTGGGTGCGAACTTGAATTGTCCAATTTCTAAACCTATTGATTTCGGATCGATTCTAAAACTTGGGCAACATCATAATATGGTGGGAGGAGTCATTTGGTGAGTTTTGAGTGAAATCGAATCGCTAGAACCATTGAAAACACCAACCACTCCATGTAAGGAACGAACAAGGTGCGAACTTGAATTGTCCAATTTCTTACACCTGTTGATTTCGGATTCGATTCCAAAACTTGGGCAACATCATAATGAGCTGGGAGGGGTCATTTGGTGAGTTTTGAGTGAAATCCACTCGCTAGAACTAAGCAAAACACCAACCACTCCACGTAAGGAACGAACTGGGTGCGAACTTGAATTGTCCAATTTCTTACACCTATTGATTTCGGATTCGATTCCAAAACTTGGGCAACATCATAATGAGGTGGAAGGAGTCATTTGGTGAGTTCTGTGTGAAATCCAATCGCTAGAACTAAGCAAAACACCAAACACTCCATGTAAGGAACGAACTGGGTGCGAACTTGAATTGTCCAATTTCTAAACCTATTGATTTCGGATCGATTCTAAAACTTGGGCAACATCATAATATGGTGGGAGGAGTCATTTGGTGAGTTTTGAGTGAAATCCAATCGCTAGAACTAAGCAAAACACCAACCACTCCATGTAAGGAACGAACTGGGTGCGAACTTCAATTGTCCAATTTCTTACACCTATTGATTTCGGATTGATTCCAAAACTTGGCCAACATCATAATAAGGTGGGAGGAGTCATTTGGTGAGTTTTGAGTGAAATCCAATAGCTAGAACTATTGAAAACACCAACCACACCATGTAAGGAACGAACTGGGTGCGAACTTGAATTGTCCAATTTCTAAACCTATTGATTTCGGATCGATTCTAAAACTTGGGCAACATCATAATATGGTGGGAGGAGTCATTTGGTGAGTTTTGAGTGAAATCGAATCGCTAGAACTATTGAAAACACCAACCACTCCATGTAAGGAACGAACAGGGTGCGAACTTGAATTGTCCAATTTCTTACACCTGTTGATTTTCGGATTCGATTCCAAAACTTGGGCAACATCATAATGAGGTGGGAGGGGTCATTTGGTGAGTTTTGAGTGCAATCCACTCGCTAGAACTAAGCAAAACACCAACCACTCCATGTAAGGAACGAACTGGGTGCGAACTTGAATTGTCCAATTTCTTACACCTGTTGATTTCGGATTCGATTCCAAAACTTGGGCAACATCATAATGAGGTGGGAGGGGTCATTTGGTGAGTTTTGAGTGCAATCCACTCGCTAGAACTAAGCAAAACACCAACCACTCCATGTAAGGAACGAACTGGGTGCGAACTTGAATTGTCCAATTTCTTACACCTATTGTTTTGGGATCGATTCCAAAACTTGGGCAACACCATAATAAGGTGGGAGGAGTCATTTGGTGAGTTTGGAGTGAAATCCAATCGCTAGAACTAAGCAAAACACCAACAACTCCATGTAAGGAACGAACTGGGTGCGAACTTGAATTGCCCAATTTCTTACACCTATTGATTTCGGATCAATTCCAAAACTTGGGCAACATCATAATATGGTGGGAGGAGTCATTTGGTGAGTTTTGAGTGAAATCGAATCGCTAGAACTATTGAAAACACCAACCACTCCATGTAAGGAACGAACAGGGTGCGAACTTGAATTTCTAAACCTATTGATTTCGGATCGATTCTAAAACTTGGGCAACATCATAATGAGGTGGGAGGGGTCATTTGGTGAGTTTTGAGTGAAATCCACTCGCTAGAACTAAGCAAAACACCAACCACTCCACGTAAGGAACGAACTGGGTGCGAACTTGAATTGTCCAATTTCTTACACCTATTGATTTCGGATTCGATTCCAAAACTTGGGCAACATCATAATGAGGTGGAAGGAGTCATTTGGTGAGTTCTGTGTGAAATCCAATCGCTAGAACTAAGCAAAACACCAAACACTCCATGTAAGGAACGAACTGGGTGCGAACTTGAATTGTCCAATTTCTAAACCTATTGATTTCGGATCGATTCTAAAACTTGGGCAACATCATAATATGGTGGGAGGAGTCATTTGGTGAGTTTTGAGTGAAATCCAATCGCTAGAACTAAGCAAAACACCAACCACTCCATGTAAGGAACGAACTAGGTGCGAACTTCAATTGTCCAATTTCTTACACCTATTGATTTCGGATTGATTCCAAAACTTGGCCAACATCATAATAAGGTGGGAGGAGTCATTTGGTGAGTTTTGAGTGAAATCCAATAGCTAGAACTATTGAAAACACCAACCACACCATGTAAGGAACGAACTGGGTGCGAACTTGAATTGTCCAATTTCTAAACCTATTGATTTCGGATCGATTCTAAAACTTGGGCAACATCATAATATGGTGGGAGGAGTCATTTGGTGAGTTTTGAGTGAAATCGAATCGCTAGAACTATTGAAAACACCAACCACTCCATGTAAGGAACGAACAGGGTGCGAACTTGAATTGTCCAATTTCTTACACCTATTGATTTCCGATTCGATTCCAAAACTTGGGCAACATCATAATATGGTGGGAGGAGTCATTTGGTGAGTTTTGAGTGAAATCGAATATCTAGAACTATTGCAAAACACCAACCACTCCATGGAAGGAACGAACAGGGTGCGAACTTGAATTGTCCAATTTCTTACACCTGTTGATTTCGGATCGATTCCAAAACTTGGGCAACATCATAATGAGGTGGGAGGGGTCATTTGGTGAGTTTTGAGTGAAATCCACTCGCTAGAACTAAGCAAAACACCAACCACTCCACGTAAGGAACGAACTGGGTGAGAACTTGAATTGTCCAATTTCTTACACCTATTGATTTCGGATCGATTCCAAAACTTGGGCAACATCATAATGAGGTGGAAGGAGTCATTTGGGGAGTTCTGTGTGAAATCCAATCGCTAGAACTAAGCAAAACACCAAACACTCCATGTAAGGAACGAACTGGGTGCGAACTTGAATTGTCCAATTTCTAAACCTATTGATTTCGGATTCGATTCAAAAACTTGGGCAACATCATAATATGGTGGGAGGAGTCATTTGGTGAGTTTTGAGTGAAATCCAATCGCTAGAACTAAGCAAAACACCAACCACTCCATGTAAGGAACGAACTGGGTGCGAACTTCAATTGTCCAATTTCTTACACCTATTGATTTCGGATTGATTCCAAAACTTGGCCAAAATCTTAATAAGGTGGGAGGAGTCATTTGGTGCGTTTTGAGTGAAATCCAATAGCTAGAACTATTGAAAACACCAACCAGACCATGTAAGGAACGAACTGGGTGCGAACTTGAATTGTCCAATTTCTAAACCTATTGATTTCGGATCGATTCTAAAACTTGGGCAACATCATAATATGGTGGGAGGAGTCATTTGGTGAGTTTTGAGTGAATCCAATCGCTAGAACTAAGCAAAACACCAACCACTCCATGTAAGGAACGAACTATGTGCGAACTTCAATTGTCCAATTTCTTACACCTATTGATTTCGGATTGATTCCAAAACTTGGCCAACATCATAATGAGGTGGGAGGACTCATTTGGTGAGTTTTGAGTGAAATCGAATCGCTAGAACTATTGAAAACACCAACCACTCCATGGAAGGAACGAACAGGGTGCGAACTTGAATTGTCCAATTTCTTACACCTGTTGATTTCTGATTCAATTCCAAAACTTGGGCAACATCATAATGAGGTGGGAGGGGTCATTTGGTGAGTTTTGAGTGAAATCCACTCGCTAGAACTAAGCAAAACACCAACCACTCCATGTAAGGAACGAACTGGGTGCGAACTTGAATTGTCCAATTTCTTACACCTATTGATTTCGAATCGATTCCAAAACTTGGGCAACATCATAATGAGGTGGGAGGAGTCATTTGGTGAGTTCTGAGTGAAATCCAATCGCTAGAACTAAGCAAAACACCAAACACTCCATGTAAGGAACGAACTGGGTTCGAAAATGAATTGTCCAATTTCTAAACCATTTGATTTCGGATCGATTCTAAAACTTGGGCAACATCATAATATGGTGGGAGGAGTCATTTGGTGAGTTTTGAGTGAAATCCAATAGCTAGAACTATTGAAAACACCAACCACTCCATATAAGGAACGAACTGGGTGCGAACTTGAATTGTCCAATTTCTTACACCTATTGATTTCGGATTCGATTCCAAAACTTGGGCAACACCATAATAAGGTGGGAGAAGTCATTTGGTGAATTTTCAGTGAAATCCAATCGCTAGAACTAAGCAAAACACCAACCACTCCATGTAAGGAACGAACTGGGTGCGAACTTGAATTGTCCAATTTCTTACACCTATTGATGTCGGATCGATTCCAAAACTTGGGCAACATCATAATATGGTGGGAGGAGTCATTTGGTGAGTTTTGAGTGAAATCGAATCGCTAGAACTATTGAAAACACCAACCACTCCATGTAAGAAACGAACAGGGTGCGAACTTGAATTGTCCAATTTCTTACACCTGTTGATTTTCGGATTCGATTCCAAAACTTGGGCAACATCATAATGAGGTGGGAGGGGTCATTTGGTGAGTTTTGAGTGAAATCCACTCGCTAGAACTAAGCAAAACACCAACCACTCCATGTAAGGAACGAACTGGGTGCGAACTTGAATTGTCCAATTTCTTACACCTATTGATTTCATATCGATTCCAAAACTTGGGCAACATCATAATGAGGTGGGAGGAGTCATTTGGTGAGTTTTGAGTGAAATCCAATCGCTAGAACTAAGCAAAACACCAAACACTCCATGTAAGGAATGAACTGGGTGCGAACTTGAATTGTCCAATTTCTAAACCTATTGATTTCGGATCGATTCTAAAACTTGGGCAACATGTTGTTAATATTATGTTAACTCGCAATTGTACGGGGCAATTAGTAGTATAGCAAGACAAGTACGAGGTCGTACCCACGAAGACTGAGAAGTTCAAATTAGTTATGTACGTAGATTACCGAATTCAAGAAGTTAGGAAGTTAAGTCTAAAATAGAAATTAAAGTGAGAGTGATTGTGATTGTGAAAGGAAGTGAGCAAACTGAAATTGCAAATGAAAGCAAATAAACAAGTGTAACAAAGAGTGATTTTGCAGGGCTGGAAAACGGATTTGGAGACTAGGGCATTCGAATCACCATAACAATTCAACTCTGGGTTATAAGGAGTCAAGTAACAAGTCTAATTCAGATTCAAAGATTGATTCTAGCTAAAGTATGATTAGGCCATGGTGTTTGGTCCTAACCTTGTGTTCCTAATTCCCTAATTTGATCATTTGTTGTCTAACCTAAAATTAAGCATTAGGAACCCATTAAGCATAGAAGAACAATTTAAACAACCAAGCATGTATCTAATCCCTGTTGTCGAATGTCCATACATACTCTTCCTATTCATAGTTCAATTTGAATTAAAGCATGGTGTCTACTCTTAATTCAAACCAAGATAGTTAACAAACAAGTTCTAATGGTGATCAATCATTCAAACAAGCATGTTAACTTAAGCATAATGAATAAGAACATGAATCATGGATCAAACTTGAAACTCCAAACTTATAAACCCAGAATATTCGTGTTAGGTTACATCGAAGCCCTAGTTATGGATTTAGCTACTCATAATGGAAGAGAAACTAAAACAGAAATGGGAAAACATAATGAAAGCCATAAGAGTAAAGGAAACCCTTTTCTGAAGTTCTTGTGGTGTCCAATGCTTCTTCAAGAGTTTCTCCAGGTCTAGAAGGATGTATGAAGGATATGGAGGTGATTTGGGATGAGATTGGGTGAGTGATGATGGCTGAGAAAGAGGAAATTCGTAGGGAAATGGAAAGGAGGCTTTCTGGAGCTATTTTGCTGATTTGGGGCAGTTTAGAGTATTGGGGATGATTTCTGGATGTGTTGATGGAATGATGGAATGATGGAAGTGTGGAGGATGGCTGGAGTGAATTCTGTGTGTCCTTGATGAATGTCTTGGAGTTCTCTATTTATAGAGTGGAAATTCGTCATCCCCTAGGCTGGTGAAGCACAACTCACTCAACTGCTGCCCAACTGCCAAGTCTGCCCAATAAATGCTAGTTGACTGCCCAATACATACTAGCTGCTCCAGCTGCCCAATAAATGCTAGTTGACTGCCCAATACATGCTAGCTGCTCCAGCTGCCCAAGCTGATTTGTCTCCCATGTGTGGCTGTTGTTAAGTGTAGCACAATGCTCCAGGGATGTGGCCATAATAAATGTGACAGCAGCCAACAATGACTTTCTGTGAACCTGGTTGAGTGTTTCACGTGCTAAGGGCTCCAGTTTTATACAATTGGGCTGAAATTTGGATATGTTATAACAGACACCAATTGGAACAACTTCTATGAAGGATGTCTCTTCATCACAGCTGTGTAGGTTGCTGAAATGAGGCCTGCAAGATAACCCACGAAATTGGAATGATAAGGAGTGTGACCCAAATTGGGTCTGTCTTTAAGCTTACATTCCTCTTGTGCCAAACAGCCCAAAACATGCATGGATTGCATCAAATGTGATCTCTTGCTACCTAAGGCCCAATAAACTGAATGACAAACAGAAAAAGGGATTAAAAGCACACGTTTAACTCAATAACATAACCAAATCATAAGCTAGGGAGGTACAAAATGATATACAATTATGAACTGATCACAACATCATAATATGGTGGGAGGAGTCATTTGGTGAGTTTTGAGTGAAATCCAATCGCTAGAACTAAGCAAAACACCAACCACTCCATGTAAGGAACGAACTGGGTGCGAACTTCAATTGTCCAATTTCTTACACCTATTGATTTCGGATTGATTCCAAAACTTGGGCAACATCATAATAAGGTGGGAGGAGTCATTTGGTGAGTTTTGAGTGAAATCCAATAGCTAGAACTATTGAAAACACCAACCACCCCATGTAAGGAACGAACTGGGTGCGAACTTGAATTGTCCAATTTCTTACACCTATTGATTTCGGATTCGATTCCAAATCTTGGGCAACATCATAATAAGGTGGGAGGAGTCATTTGGTGAGTTTTGAGTGAAATCCAATCACTAGAACTAAGCAAAACACCAACCACTCCATGTAAGGAACGAACTGGGTGCGAACTGGAATTGTCCAATTTCTAAACCATTTGATTTCGGATCGATTCTAAAACTTGGACAACATCATAATATGGTGGGACGAGTCATTTGGTGAGTTTTGAGTGAAATCCAATCGCTAGAACTAAGCAAAACACCAACCACTCCATGTAAGGAACGAACTGGGTGCGAACTTCAATTGTCCAATTTCTTACACCTATTGATTTCGGATTGATTCCAAAACTTGGCCAACATCATAATAAGGTGGGAGGAGTCATTTGGTGAGTTTTGAGTGAAATCCAATAGCTAGAACTATTGAAAACACCAACCACTCCATATAAGGAACGAACTTGGTGCGAACTTGAAGTGTCCAATTTCTTACACCTATTGATTTCGGATCGATTACAAAACTTGGGCAACAACATAATAAGGTGGGAGAAGTCATTTGGTGAATTTTCAGTGAAATCCAATCGTTAGAACTAAGCAAAACACCAACCACTCCATGTAAGGAACGAACTGGGTGCGAACTTGAATTGTCCAATTTCTTACACCTATTGATGTCGGATCGATTCCAAAACTTGGGCAACATCATAATATGGTGGGAGGAGTCATTTGGTGAGTTTTGAGTGAAATCGAATCGCTAGAACTATTGAAAACACCAACCACTCCATGTAAGAAACGAACAGGGTGCGAACTTGAATTGTCCAATTTCTTACACCTGTTGATTTTCGGATTCGATTCCAAAACTTGGGCAACATCATAATGAGGTGGGAGGGGTCATTTGGTGAGTTTTGAGTGAAATCCACTCGCTAGAACTAAGCAAAACACCAACCACTCCATGTAAGGAACGAATTGGGTGCGAACTTGAATTGTCCAATTTCTTACACCTATTGATTTCGATTCGATTCCAAAACTTGGGCAACATCATAATGAGGTGGGAGGAGTCATTTGGTGAGTTTTGAGTGAAATCCAATCGCTAGAACTACTGAAAACACCAACCACTCCACGTAAGGAACAAACTGGGTGCGAACTTGAATTGTCCAATTTCTTACACCTATTGATTTCGGATCGATTCCAAAACTTGGCCAACATCATAATAAGGTGGGAGGAGTCATTTGGTGAGTTTTGAGTGAAATCCAATTGCTAGAACTATTGAAAACACCAACCACTCCATGTAAGGAACGAACTGGGTGCGAAGTTCAATTGTCCAATTTCTTACACCTATTGATTTCGGATTCGATTCCAGAACTTGGGCAACTTCATAATGAGGTGGGAGGAGTCATTTGGTGAGTTTTGAGTGAAATCCAATCGCTAGAACTACTGAAAACACCAACCATTCCATGTAAGGAACGAACTGGGTGCGAACTTCAATTGTCCAATTTCTTACACCTATTGATTTCGGATTCGATTCCAAAACTTGGGCAACATCATAATTAGGTATGAGGAGTCATTTGGTGAGTTTTGAGTGAAATCCAATCGCTAGAACTACTGAAAACACCAACCATTCCATGTAAGGAACGAACTGGGTGCGAACTTCAATTGTCCAATTTCTTACACCTATTGATTTCAGATCGATTCCAAAACTTCGGCAACATCATAATAAGGTGGAAGTATTCATTTGGTGAGTTTTGGGTGAAATCCAATCGCTAGAACTAAGCAAACACCAACCACTCCATGTAAGGAACGAACTTGGGTGTGAACTTCAATTGTCCAATTTCTTACACCTATTGATTTCGGATTGATTCCGAAACTTGGCCAACATCGTAATAAGGTGGGAGGAGTCATTTGGTGAGTTTTGAGTGAAATCCAATTGCTAGAACTATTGAAAACACCAACCACTCCATGTAAGGAACGAACTGGGTGCGAACTTGAATTGTCCAATTTCTTACACCTATTGATTTCGGATTCGATTCCAAAACTTGGGCAACATCATAATTAGGTATGAGGAGTCATTTGGTGAGTTTTGAGTGAAATCCAATGTTCGGTTCACAATTGTATACCATTTTATACCCTTATAGCTTATGATTTAGTTATGTTTTTGAGTTAACCTTGTGCTTTTAACCTCTTTTGTGTTTGTTATTCAATTTATTGAGCTCTAGGTATCACTTGAGGCATTTGAAGTAAAATGGTGAAAATAAAGTGTAAAAACTGGAGACTGAGTTACAAGTTCATTTTGGACTTATCTTCTTCATCCGAACTTGGATTGGGCCAATACTTGTGTGGTTGGATCAATGACATTCTGAACGTGAAGATGGACTGCTCAAAGTCGACATTTTATTGCTCCAAGCCCAATCCGTGAGCCCAAGAAGTTACACATCATGCTGACTTGCAGATGAGCTCATTGCTTGCTTGGTCATGCTGACATGAGGATGAGCTCTTGGTTTCTGAATGGAAGCTTGGTCATGCTGACATGAGGATGACCTATGGCTGCTGGTGGGAATTGTTGGTGAAGTGCAACAACCATTTCTGATTATCTAATGCAAGTGTGTTAGGTGATTGCTATATTCAATTCTGATTTCTCACCTCCATTCCCCTATAAATACATCTTCAATTCCAGATTCAAAGTGTGCAAGCCTGGGATTCACAACCCCACAATTCAGCCATCCTTCATTCCATCCTCCCTCAAACACTTCCATTATTTTCCCAAACAACAAATCCTGGGATTCACAACCCCACAATTCACTCCAGCCCTCCTCAAACACTCTCAAATCACCAACACACTCCAGCAATCAACCAAAAGCTCTAAACAGCCCCATCTCACCAAAACAGCTCCAGCAAACCTCTCTTCCATTTCCCTACGAATTTCATCTATCTCAACCATCACCACTCACTTAAACTCATCCCAAATCACCTCCATATCCTTCATACATCCTTCTAGAAGTGGGGAAGCTCTTGGAGAAGCATTAGAAGTGGAGAAGCACTTGGAGAAGCCTTGGACACCACAAGAACTTCAGAAAAAGGGGTTTTTCTACTCTTATTGCTTTCATTATGTTTTCTCATTTCTATTCAAGTCTCTTTTCCATTATGAGTAACTAAATCCATAACTAGGGCTTTGATGTAACCTAACATGAATATTCTGGGTTTATAAATTTCAAGTTTCAAGTTTGATTCATGATTCATGTTCTTATTCATTTTGCCAAATTGCCTATATGCTGATCGGAATGCCTAGCTACCATTCAGATTTGTATATCTTGGTTTGAATTAAGAGTAGACACCATGCTTTAATTCAAATTGAACTATGAATAGGAAGAGTGTGTATGAGAATTCGACAATCTGGATTAGATACATACTTGGTTGTTTAAAATGTTCTTCTATGCTTAATGGATTCCTAATGCTTAATTTAGGTTAGACACCAAATGATCAAATTAGGGAATTAGGAATACAAGGTTAGGACCAGACACCATGGCTTAATCATACATTAGCTAGAATCAATCTTTGAATCTGAATTAGACTTGTCACTTGAATCTTTATAACCTGGAATTGAATTGTTTTGGTGAATCAAATGCCCTAGTCTCCAAATCTGTTTTTCAATCTTCAAAACCATCTTTGCTGCACTTGTTTACTTGTTTCATTTGCAATTTCAGTTTGTCATTTCCTTTCACAATCACAATCACAATCACTCTCACTTTAAATTCTGTTTTAGACTTAACTTCCTACTTCTTGAATTTGGTAATCTAAGTACATAACTAATTTTAACTTCTCAGTCCTTGTGGGTTCAACCTCGATATTTTGTTTTGCTATACTACTAATTGGCACGTACACTTGCGAGTTAACATAATTAAACAACAAGTTTTTGGCGCCGTTGCCCGGGGACTGAACGAAAGTTCTTCCCTGGTTATGTGCCCAAGGTTACCCTATTCTTTTTAGTGTTTCTAATTAATCTAATTTTCTGTTTCAGGTAGTTTATGTCTAAAAGGCCATTCTTTGAACTTCCTGGTTCTTCACCTTCAAATTCGGAAACAAGTTCAGACCAAGAAGAAGAAGAAGAGATGGCTGCCATTGAGTTCATGGGAGACCTTGATATCCCAACAATTCCAGCATCTCCTTCAAGCATTTCGCTGCCCACTGTAGCTCGAAACTATGAGCTTAAATCTTCTCATCTTAATATGTTACCTTCCTTTTATGGTTTACCTAATGAAGATCCATTAACTCATATAAAGGACATTTTTAATGTTGTGAGTTCTTTTCCCTTGACAGGTGTGACGGAAGATCAACTTCGAATGAGAGTGTTTCCATACACTTTAAAGGATAAGGCGAAGTATTGGTTGAATTCCTTGAAGCCGGGTTCACTCACTACATGGGCTGCCATTCAAAAGAAGTTCCTGGAAAAATACTTCTCCACGCAAAAGACCGACATGCTTAGGGACAAGATCTTGTTATTTGCACAGCAAGATGATGAATCGTTTTGTGAAGCATGGGAGAGATTCAATGGGCTGCTCAATCAATGTCCTCATCATGGGATTCCATTGAAGCTCCAAATGCGTATGTTTTATAAAGGACTAACCCCTTCTAGTCATAATATTGTCACAAATTTTGCAGGTGGTTCTTATAAAACCAAGACTCCGGAAGAAACGTATGAACTCTTTGAGGAGATAGCAATGGAGACCCAACATACGGATACAAGAGGTAAACGTGTTGTTAGTAGTTCTAATGAATCTTCTAGTGTGTAGATTTCAAAACTTGAACAAAAGCTGGATACTCTTCTTGCATTGAACTCAAGAAACCCTCCGAAGGAAGTGTGTAGCATCTGTGAAACTCATGACCATGCTACCATAGCTTGTCCACTTGGGGCTGGATATCCAGAATTTGTGCAAGAGCAAGCTAAGTTGGTAAATTCCTACAACCAAGGTCCAAGAAATGATCCATACTCTCAAAGTTATAATCCAGGTTGGAGGAATCATCCAAACTTTTCATGGAGTAATACCCAGAATCAAGAAAATCCCCCTTCATTCCAAAGGCCACAACAATCATCATCATCTTTGGAAGATATAGTGAAGCAGATGGCAATCAACCAATCCAATTTTCAGCAAACTACACAAGCTGCCCTCTCCAAATTGGAAGTCCAATTAGGCCAATTAGCTGCTGAAGTAACTCAAAGAGAGCTTGGGAAAAGGCCAAGCCAAACTGAGATCAATCCAAAGAACCATGAAGTCAAGGCCATTCATGTGCTCGGATCAGGTGAGATTGTTGATAATAAAGTTGGTTCTAATCTTTCAATTGATGTTGTGGTTGTAGAGAATGAAGATGAAGAGGAGATCACAACTTCGGAAGGAGAACAACCCAAAACACCCCAATCTGCTCCTAAGGCCAAATCAGATTCTCAGAAATCCGATCAATTCCAATTGCATAAAAGAGATGACAAATTTGTGCCACCACATCTTCAAAAAGATAGATACGTGCCACCCACTCCATATGTTCCACCGATTCCATTTCCAGGCCGTCTTAAGGAAGCAAAGCAAGATAAGGCTTTTAAAGAGATTTATGATATTTTGAGTAAAGTTAATATCAATTTGCCTTTTCTTGATCTTATTGAACAGATCCCTGCATATGGAAAGTTCATCAAGAACTTGAAGACTCACAAGCTCAAGTTTGCTCCAAATGAAGAAGTAAAGCTCGACATGAATGTAAGTGCTGTGTTGCAAAGAAAGCTTCCACCAAAATCAAAAGATCCTGGCAGCTTTGACATTCCCATTAAAATTGGAGACAAGAAGGTTGGAAGAGCCATATTGGACTTGGGAGCGGGCATCAATGTAATGCCATATTCAGTTTATCAAGAGCTTGGCTTAGAAGGGATGAAGAAGACTTCAATTCGTCTTGAACTAGCTGATCATTCTATCAAATATCCAAAAGGTATTGTAGAAGATATTCTAGTTCAAGTTAATACACTAATTCTCCCTGTTGATTTTGTAGTGATGGATATGGAGGACAACCCAAATGGAGATCGTGTTGATCCCATTCTCTTAGGACGACCATTCATGGCCACTACAAATACAATTATCAATATGAAAAATGGCACCCTCTCCATGACTGTGTTGGGTGAAACTGCTGAATTTAAAGTGTTTGATCCTCCATCTCAACCTTCTATCTCTCTTGATACTTGTTTTACAATTGATGTTGTGAATGATGAAGTTTCTTCTAAGAGTTTGCAGAAACAGCCCAATGATGCTATAGAAGTTGTCATTGCCCAAGCAGAGGAAGATCATGTTGAACCAGAGTTCCAAGAAGTGGTAGCTGTCCTAGAAGTGTCGCAGCCATTCCCACCATTTTCTGGGCTACCACTTGAGCCCCTTGATCCATGCTCTATGAAGTTGGAACCATCCAATGGCATGTTCAAAGTTACACCCCTTGCACACTTGAAGAAAAAGAAAAGGAAAAGACAGAGGAAGAGAAGGAAGAAGAGAAGAAGTTGGGTGAACTATCTTGAGACGATTGATCCGAAACCCCCCAACTCATCATAAGCTGATTGCATAATGTCTTGCCAAGACATTAACTAAGGCGCTTCTTGGGAGGCAACCCATGTGTTCAAGAAGATGGTGCTTGGTAGCGGTCGACCTAATCGCATCAAGGGGGAGTTTTTCTCTAAACCTTCTTCTTAACTTTTCCCTTTATCATTTGCATGTTCTCAATCATCTTTTCTATGCTTTAACATTGAGGACAATGTTCAATTCAGGTCTGGGGGGAAGGTTGTCAATTTTAATTCATTTGTGGTTTCAATTTTTGTTCATTTGAAGGTTTTCAATTTTAATTCATTTGTGGTTTCAATTTTTGTTCATTTGTCGCTAATGTTTTTTTAGAATGTCATACAATCAATGCTATGGAGCTGCCATTGAGGTTTTCATATCAGAATTTTGCACTTCACAAAGCTATTGCTCTTAGAATTCTGGTGACTAAAGTATCATGCTCAAATTCTTGAAGGAAAATAGTGGAGACTACCCTAGTGAGCCATATCGAGCCTAATTGCTTTCTTGAGAGGGTTTAAAGTGTTCTATTTCTCATCCATACTTATTTTCTTCAATTCACTCTAATTGATCTCATTGTTTCATTTTGATTGAATACTAAGGATGATTCTCTTTTGCAGATATCATGTGCTTGCTCTCATTCATGAATGAACTCATTGAAGTGATGCTAGGCTATGTGTGCATAACCATTCTATGTGCTTTCTTTTCACCCAACCTTTATGTGTGTTCCATCAGCCCTCTTGAAGCCAAACACTTCAAGCCCTTTTCTTCTATCACCCTCATCATTTCCCTACCTTTGTATCTCAATCTGAGATATTTCACTTATTATAGCCATACCCTAACTTAGAAATATACCAAGGTGTGCCAAGATAAAGTTTGAAGCAAGGAAGTTGCTGCCATGTGCCTAAATGAAAGATGATGTGAATCTGTGCAATGAAGTTAAAGATGGTGTAGATCAAATCAGCAAATAAGAAAGATAATGAGAAGTGTGTCGATTTGATCTAAGTGTGAAAAATAAGGTCCATGCCAGGTGATACCATGAAGTTTGCAGCCATGTCATTCTAAATTCAATTTTACCTTGCAGATCAATGAAGAATGCAACCTTGGTATGTTCTTAAGTTACTTGTTTTTCCTTCCAATTCTTCCATTTCCCCTAAACCTTAGCCTTTCATTACAACCTTGTGAAAGACCTAGCTGATCTTTGAGGATGTATTCATGGGTACTGGTAAGTATGTGTATATCTCTATTCTTAGTATTTGATTCCTTTCATGAGATCTAACCAAATTTGTGCTTCTATTTCATACACTCACTTATGCTTTCTTGAGAGAATTAAACCATAGGTTCTGAGTGATTGAGTGTTATCTGTGAGAATTAGAGTCGAAACATGTTCTCTATTCAAGGTTTGAGTATGCTTGCTTTGAAGCCGTGTGCCTTTGAGCTATAGCTTCCACTTTACACACTGATTGATCACCTATCTTGGCAACTCTATGGTATTGGAGGTATGACTAAAGTTTTCTTTCATTTTCATTAGTTGATTTCAAAGTTTGTTTTTCTAACCACTTTGTTTTGTAGAGTTAGTAAAGCGTTTATGGGTATCGTTTCTGTTAAACCCTTAGGAGACACAACTCCTCCTACTAGGGATGCCTAGAGGTTCAAAGGCTTGTTGCATATGCTCAATGCAATCGAGTTACCTGCGGAAGTGGTTTACATAACTTCTTGTTTTTGTTTTGTTTTGTTTTGCTCGAGGACTAGCAAAATCTAGGTCTGGGGGTATTTGTTCGGTTCACAATTGTATACCATTTTATACCCTTATAGCTTATGATTTAGTTATGTTTTTGAGTTAACCTTGTGCTTTTAACCTCTTTTGTGTTTGTTATTCAATTTATTGAGCTCTAGGTATCACTTGAGGCATTTGAAGTAAAATGGTGAAAATAAAGTGTAAAAACTGGAGACTGAGTTACAAGTTCATTTTGGACTTATCTTCTTCATCCGAACTTGGATTGGGCCAATACTTGTGTGGTTGGATCAATGACATTCTGAACGTGAAGATGGACTGCTCAAAGTCGACATTTTATTGCTCCAAGCCCAATCCGTGAGCCCAAGAAGTTACACATCATGCTGACTTGCAGATGAGCTCATTGCTTGCTTGGTCATGCTGACATGAGGATGAGCTCTTGGTTTCTGAATGGAAGCTTGGTCATGCTGACATGAGGATGACCTATGGCTGCTGGTGGGAATTGTTGGTGAAGTGCAACAACCATTTCTGATTATCTAATGCAAGTGTGTTAGGTGATTGCTATATTCAATTCTGATTTCTCACCTCCATTCCCCTATAAATACATCTTCAATTCCAGATTCAAAGTGTGCAAGCCTGGGATTCACAACCCCACAATTCAGCCATCCTTCATTCCATCCTCCCTCAAACACTTCCATTATTTTCCCAAACAACAAATCCTGGGATTCACAACCCCACAATTCACTCCAGCCCTCCTCAAACACTCTCAAATCACCAACACACTCCAGCAATCAACCAAAAGCTCTAAACAGCCCCATCTCACCAAAACAGCTCCAGCAAACCTCTCTTCCATTTCCCTACGAATTTCATCTATCTCAACCATCACCACTCACTTAAACTCATCCCAAATCACCTCCATATCCTTCATACATCCTTCTAGAAGTGGGGAAGCTCTTGGAGAAGCATTAGAAGTGGAGAAGCACTTGGAGAAGCCTTGGACACCACAAGAACTTCAGAAAAGGGGTTTTTCTACTCTTATTGCTTTCATTATGTTTTCTCATTTCTATTCAAGTCTCTTTTCCATTATGAGTAACTAAATCCATAACTAGGGCTTTGATGTAACCTAACATGAATATTCTGGGTTTATAAATTTCAAGTTTCAAGTTTGATTCATGATTCATGTTCTTATTCATTTTGCCAAATTGCCTATATGCTGATCGGAATGCCTAGCTACCATTCAGATTTGTATATCTTGGTTTGAATTAAGAGTAGACACCATGCTTTAATTCAAATTGAACTATGAATAGGAAGAGTGTGTATGAGAATTCGACAATCTGGATTAGATACATACTTGGTTGTTTAAAATGTTCTTCTATGCTTAATGGATTCCTAATGCTTAATTTAGGTTAGACACCAAATGATCAAATTAGGGAATTAGGAATACAAGGTTAGGACCAGACACCATGGCTTAATCATACATTAGCTAGAATCAATCTTTGAATCTGAATTAGACTTGTCACTTGAATCTTTATAACCTGGAATTGAATTGTTTTGGTGAATCAAATGCCCTAGTCTCCAAATCTGTTTTTCAATCTTCAAAACCATCTTTGCTGCACTTGTTTACTTGTTTCATTTGCAATTTCAGTTTGTCATTTCCTTTCACAATCACAATCACAATCACTCTCACTTTAAATTCTGTTTTAGACTTAACTTCCTACTTCTTGAATTTGGTAATCTAAGTACATAACTAATTTTAACTTCTCAGTCCTTGTGGGTTCAACCTCGATATTTTGTTTTGCTATACTACTAATTGGCACGTACACTTGCGAGTTAACATAATTAAACAACATCCAATCGCTAGAACTCCTGAAAACACCAACCACTCCACGTAAGGAACGAACTGGGTGCGAACTTCAATTGTCCAATTTCTTACACCTATTGATTTCGGATTCAATTCCAAAACTTCGGCAACAACATAATAAGGTGGAAGTAGTCATTTGGTGAGTTTTGAGTGAAATCCAATGGCTAGAACTAAGCAAAACACCAACCACTCCATGTAAGGAACGAACTGGGTGCGAACTTGAATTGTCCAATTTCTTACACCTATTGATTTCGGATCGATTCCAAAACTTGGGCAACATCATAATGAGGTGGGAGGAGTCATTAGGTGAGTTTTGAGTGAAATCCAATCGCTAGAACTAAGCAAAACACCAACCACTCCATGTAAGGAACGAACTGGGTGCGAACTTGAATTGTCCAATTTCTTACACCTATTGATTTCGGATCGATTCCAAATCTTGGGCAACATCATAATAAGGTGGGAGGAGTCATTTGGTGAGTTTTGAGTGAAATCCAATCACTAGAACTAAGCAAAACACCAACCACTCCATGTAAGGAACGAACTGAGTGCGAACTGGAATTGTCCAATTTCTAAACCATTTGATTTCGGATCGATTCTAAAACTTGGGCAACATCATAATATGGTGGGAGGAGTCATTTGGTGAGTTTTGAGTGAAATCCAATCGCTAGAACTAAGCAAAACACCAACCACTCCATGTAAGGAAGGAACTGGGAGCGAACTTCAATTGTCCAATTTCTTACACCTATTGATTTCGGATTGATTCCAAAACTTGGCCAACATCATAATAAGGTGGGATGAGTCATTTGGTGAGTTTTGAGTGAAATCCAATAGCTAGAACTATTGAAAACACCAACCACTCCATGTAAGGAACGAACTGGGTTCGAAGTTCAATTGTCCAATTTCTTACACCTATTGATTTCGGATTCGATTCCAGAACTTGGGCAACTTCATAATGAGGTGGGAGGAGTCATTTGGTGAGTTTTGAGTGAAATCCAATCGCTAGAACTACTGAAAACACCAACCATTCCATGTAAGGAACGAACTGGGTGCGAACTTCAATTGTCCAATTTCTTACACCTATTGATTTCAGATCGATTCCAAAACTTCGGCAACATCATAATAAGGTGGAAGTATTCATTTGGTGAGTTTTGGGTGAAATCCAATCGCTAGAACTAAGCAAACACCAACCACTCCATGTAAGGAACGAACTGGGTGTGAACTTCAATTGTCCAATTTCTTACACCTATTGATTTCTGATTGATTCCGAAACTTGGCCAACATCGTAATAAGGTGGGAGGAGTCATTTGGTGAGTTTTGAGTGAAATCCAATTGCTAGAACTATTGAAAACACCAACCTCTCCATGTAAGGAACGAACGGCGCGAACTTCAATTGTCCAATATCTTACACCTATTGATTTCGGATTGATTCCAAAACTTGGCCAACATCATAATAAGGTGGGAGGAGTCATTTGGTGAGTTTTGAGTGAAATCCAATAGCTAGAACTATTGAAAACACCAACCACTCCATGTAAGGAACGAACTGGGTGCGAACTTGAATTGTCCAATTTCTTACACCTATTGATTTCGGATCGATTCCAAAACTTGGGCAACATCATAATTAGGTATGAGGAGTCATTTGGTGAGTTTTGAGTGAAATCCAATCGCTAGAACTACTGAAAACACCAACCACTCCACGTAAGGAACGAACTGGGTGCGAACTTCAATTGTCCAATTTCTTACACCTATTGATTTCGGATTCGATTCCAAAACTTCGGCAACAACATAATAAGGTGGAAGTAGTCATTTGGTGAGTTTTGAGTGAAATCCAATGGCTAGAACTAAGCAAAACAACAACCACTCCATGTAAGGAACGAACTGGGTGCGAACTTGAATTGTCCAATTTCTTACACCTATTGATTTCGGATCGATTCCAAAACTTGGGCAACATCATAATGAGGTGGGAGGAGTCATTAGGTGAGTTTTGAGTGAAATCCAATCGCTAGAACTAAGCAAAACACCAACCACTCCATGTAAGGAACGAACTGGGTGCGAACTTGAATTGTCCAATTTCTTACACCTATTGATTTCGGATTCGATTCCAAATCTTGGGCAACATCATAATAAGGTGGGAGGAGTCATTTGGTGAGTTTTGAGTGAAATCCAATCACTAGAACTAAGCAAAACACCAACCACTCCATGTAAGGAACGAACTGGGTGCGAACTGGAATTGTCCAATTTCTAAACCATTTGATTTCGGATCGATTCTAAAACTTGGGCAACATCATAATATGGTGGGAGGAGTCATTTGGTGAGTTTTGAGTGAAATCCAATCGCTAGAACTAAGCAAAACGCCAACCACTCCATGTAAGGAACGAACTGGGTGCGAACTTGAATTGTCCAATTTCTTATACCTATTGATTTCGGATTCGATTCCAAATCTTGGGCAACATCATAATAAGGTGGGAGGAGTCATTTGGTGAGTTTTGAGTGAAATCCAATCACTAGAACTAAGCAAAACACCAACCACTCCATGTAAGGAACGAACTGGGTGCGAACTGGAATTGTCCAATTTCTAAACCATTTGATTTCGGATCGATTCTAAAACTTGGGCAACATCATAATATGGTGGGAGGAGTCATTTGGTGAGTTTTGAGTGAAATCCAATCGCTAGAACTACTGAAAACACCAACCACTCCACGTAAGGAACGAACTGGGTGCGAACTTGAATTGTCCAATTTCTTACACCTATTGATTTCGTATCGATTCCAAAACTTGGCCAACATCATAATAAGGTGGGAGGAGTCATTTGGTGAGTTTTGAGTGAAATCCAATTGCTAGAACTATTGAAAACACCAACCACTCCATGTAAGGAACGAACTGGGTGCGAAGTTGAATTGTCCAATTTCTTACACCTATTGATTTCGGATCGATTCCAAAACGTGGGCAACATCATAATTAGGTATGAGGAGTCATTTGGTGAGTTTTGAGTGAAATCCAATCGCTAGAACTCCTGAAAACACCAACCACTCCACGTAAGGAACGAACTGGGTGCGAACTTCAATTGTCCAATTTCTTACACCTATTGATTTCGGATTCGATTCCAAAACTTGGGCAACATCATAATTAGGTATGAGGAGTCATTTGGTGAGTTTTGAGTGAAATCCAATCGCTAGAACTACTGAAAACACCAACCACTCCACGTAAGGAACGAACTGGGTGCGAACTTCAATTGTCCAATTTCTTACACCTATTGATTTCGGATCGATTCCAAAACTTCGGCAACAACATAATAAGGTGGAAGTAGTCATTTGGTGAGTTTTGAGTGAAATCCAATGGCTAGAACTAAGCAAAACACCAACCACTCCATGTAAGGAACGAACTGGGTGCGAACTTGAATTGTCCAATTTCTTACACCTATTGATTTCGGATTCGATTCCAAAACTTGGGCAACATCATAATGAGGTGGGAGGAGTCATTTGGTGAGTTTTGAGTGAAATCCAATCGCTAGAACTACTGAAAACACCAACCACTCCATGTAAGGAACGAACTGGGTGCGAAGTTGAATTGTCCAATTTCTTACACCTATTGATTTCGGATCGATTCCAGAACTTGGCCAACATCATAATAAGATGGGAGGAGTCATTTGGTGAGTTTTGAGTGAAATCCAATTGCTAGAACTATTGAAAACACCAACCACTCCATGTAAGGAACGAACTGGGTTGGAAGTTGAATTGTCCAATTTCTTACAACTATTGATTTCGGATCGATTCCAGAACTTGGGCAACATCATAATGAGGTGGGAGGAGTCATTTGGTGAGTTTTGAGTGAAATCCAATCGCTAGAACTAAGCAAAACACCAACCACTCCACGTAAGGAACGAACTGGGTGCGAACTTGAATTGTCCAATTTCTTACACCTATTGATTTCGGATTCGATTCCAAAACTTGGCCAACATCATAATAAGGTGGGAGGAGTCATTTGGTGAGTTTTGAGTGAAATCCAATTGCTAGAACTATTGAAAACACCAACCACTCCATGTAAGGAACGAACTGGGTGCGAAGTTGAATTGTCCAATTTCTTACACCTATTGATTTCGGATCGATTCCAAAACTTGGGCAACATCATAATTAGGTATGAGGAGTCATTTGGTGAGTTTTGAGTGAAATCCAATCGCTAGAACTACTGAAAACACCAACCACTCCACGTAAGGAATGAACTGGGTGCGAACTTCAATTGTCCAATTTCTTACACCTATTGATTTCAGATCGATTCCAAAACTTCGGCAACAACATAATAAGGTGGAAGTAGTCATTTGGTGAGTTTTGAGTGAAATCCAATGGCTAGAACTAAGCAAAACACCAACCACTCCATGTAAGGAACGAACTGGGTGCGAACTTGAATTGTCCAATTTCTTACACCTATTGATTTCGGATTCGATTCCAAAACTTGGGCAACATCATAATGAGGTGGGAGGAGTCATTAGGTGAGTTTTGAGTGAAATCCAATCGCTAGAACTAAGCAAAACACCAACCACTCCATGTAAGGAACGAACTGGGTGCGAACTTCAATTGTCCAATTTCTTACACCTATTGATTTCAGATCGATTCCAAAACTTCGGCAATATCATAATAAGGTGGAAGTAGTCATTTGGTGAGTTTTGAGTGAAATCCAATCGCTAGAACTAAGCAAACACCAACCACTCCATGTAAGGAACGAACTGGGTGTGAACTTCAATTGTCCAATTTCTTAAACCTATTGATTTCGGATTGATTCCGAAACTTGGCCAACATCATAATAAGGTGGGAGGAGTCATTTGGTGAGTTTTGAGTGAAATCCAATTGCTAGAACTATTGAAAACACCAACCTCTCCATGTAAGGAACGAACTGGGCGCGAACTTCAATTGTCCAATATCTTACACCTATTGATTTCGGATTGATTCCAAAACTTGGCCAACATCATAATAAGGTGGGAGGAGTCATTTGGTGAGTTTTGAGTGAAATCCAATTGCTAGAACTATTGAAAACACCAAACACTCCATCTAAGGAACGAACTGGGTTCGAAGTTGAATTGTCCAATTTCTTACACCTATTGATTTCGGATTCAATTCCAGAACTTGGGCAACATCATAATGACGTGGGAGGAGTCATTTGGTGAGTTTTGAGTGAAATCCAATCGCTAGAACTCCTGAAAACACCAACCACTCCATGTAAGGAACGAACTGGGTGCGAACTTCAATTGTCCAATTTCTTACACCTATTGATTTCGGATCGATTCCAAAACTTCGGCAACAACATAATAAGGTGGAAGAAGTCATTTGGTGAGTTTTGAGTGAAATCCAATGGCTAGAACTAAGCAAAACACCAACCATTCCATGTAAGGAACGAACTGGGTGCGAACTTGAATTGCCCAATTTCTTACACCTATTGATTTCGGATCGATTCCAAAACTTGGGCAACATCATAATGAGGTGGGAGGAGTCATTAGGTGAGTTTTGAGTGAAATCTAATCGCTAGAACTAAGCAAAACACCAACCACTCCATGTAAGGAACGAACTGGGTGCGAACTTGAATTGTCCAATTTCTTACACCTATTGATTTCGGATTCGATTCCAAAACTTGGCCAACATCATAATAAGGTGGGAGGAGTCATTTGGTGAGTTTTGAGTGAAATCCAATTGCTAGAACTATTGAAAACACCAACCACTCCATGTAAGGATCGAACTGGGTGCGAACTTCAATTGTCCAATTTCTTACACCTATTGATTTCAGATTCGATTCCAAAACTTCGGCAACAACATAATAAGGTGGAAGTAGTCATTTGGTGAGTTTTGAGTGAAATCCAATGGCTAGAACTAAGCAAAACACCAACCACTCCATGTAAGGAACGAACTGGGTGCGAACTTGAATTGTCCAATTTCTTACACCTATTGATTTCGGATCGATTCCAAAACTTGGGCAACATCATAATGAGGTGGGAGGAGTCATTAGGTGAGTTTTGAGTGAAATCCAATCGCTAGAACTAAGCAAAACACCAACCACTCCATGTAAGGAACGAACTGGGTGCGAACTTCAATTGTCCAATTTCTTACACCTATTGATTTCAGATCGATTCCAAAACTTCGGCAATATCATAATAAGGTGGAAGTAGTCATTTGGTGAGTTTTGAGTGAAATCCAATCGCTAGAACTAAGCAAACACCAACCACTCCATGTAAGGAACGAACTGGGTGTGAACTTCAATTGTCCAATTTCTTAAACCTATTGATTTCGGATTGATTCCGAAACTTGGCCAACATCATAATAAGGTGGGAGGAGTCATTTGGTGAGTTTTGAGTGAAATCCAATTGCTAGAACTATTGAAAACACCAACCTCTCCATGTAAGGAACGAACTGGGCGCGAACTTCAATTGTCCAATATCTTACACCTATTGATTTCGGATTGATTCCAAAACTTGGCCAACATCATAATAAGGTGGGAGGAGTCATTTGGTGAGTTTTGAGTGAAATCCAATTGCTAGAACTATTGAAAACACCAAACACTCCATCTAAGGAACGAACTGGGTGGGAAGTTGAATTGTCCAATTTCTTACACCTATTGATTTCGGATTCAATTCCAGAACTTGGGCAACATCATAATGACGTGGGAGGAGTCATTTGGTGAGTTTTGAGTGAAATCCAATCGCTAGAACTACTGAAAACACCAACCACTCCATGTAAGGAACGAACTGGGTGCGAACTTCAATTGTCCAATTTCTTACACCTATTGATTTCGCATTCGATTCCAAAACTTCGGCAACAACATAATAAGGTGGAAGAAGTCATTTGGTGAGTTTTGAGTGAAATCCAATGGCTAGAACTAAGCAAAACACCAACCATTCCATGTAAGGAACGAACTGGGTGCGAACTTGAATTGCCCAATTTCTTACACCTATTGATTTCGGATTCGATTCCAAAACTTGGGCAACATCATAATGAGGTGGGAGGAGTCATTAGGTGAGTTTTGAGTGAAATCTAATCGCTAGAACTAAGCAAAACACCAACCACTCCATGTAAGGAACGAACTGGGTGCGAACTTGAATTGTCCAATTTCTTACACCTATTGATTTCGGATTCGATTCCAAAACTTGGCCAACATCATAATAAGGTGGGAGGAGTCATTTGGTGAGTTTTGAGTGAAATCCAATTGCTAGAACTATTGAAAACACCAACCACTCCATGTAAGGATCGAACTGGGTGCGAACTTCAATTGTCCAATTTCTTACACCTATTGATTTCAGATCGATTCCAAAACTTCGGCAACATCATAATAAGGTGGAAGTATTCATTTGGTGAGTTTTGAGTGAAATCCAATCGCTAGAACTAAGCAAACACCAACCACTCCATGTAAGGAACGAATTGGGTGCGAACTTCAATTGTCCAATTTCTTACACCTATTGATTTCGGATTCGATTCCAAAACTTGGCCAACATCATAATAAGGTGGGAGGAGTCATTTGGTGAGTTTTGAGTGAAATCCAATTGCTAGAACTATTGAAAACACCAACCACTCCATGTAAGGAACGAAGTGGGTGCGAAGTTGAATTGTCCAATTTTTTACACCTATTGATTTCGGATTCGATTCCAGAACTTGGGCAACATCATAATGGGGTGGGAGGAGTCATTTGGTGAGTTTTGAGTGAAATCCAATCGCTAGAACTACTGAAAACACCAACCACTCCATGTAAGGAACGAACTGGGTGCGAACTTCAATTGTCCAATTTCTTACACCTATTGATTTCAGATCGATTCCAAAACTTCGGCAACATCATAATAAGGTGGAAGTAGTCATTTGGTGAGTTTTGAGTGAAATCCAATCGCTAGAACTAAGCAAACACCAACCACTCCATGTAAGGAACGAACTGGGTGCGAACTTCAATTGTCCAATTTCTTACACCTATTGATTTCAGATCGATTCCAAAACTTCGGCAACATCATAATAAGGTGGGAGGAGTCATTTGGTGAGTTTTGAGTGAAATCCAATAGCTAGAACTATTGAAAACACCAACCACTCCATGTAAGGAACGAACTGGGTGCGAACTTGAATTGTCCAATTTCTTACACCTATTGATTTTGGATCGATTCCAAAACTTGGGCAACATCATAATGAGGTGGGAGGAGTCATTAGGTGAGTTTTGAGTGAAATCCAATCGCTAGAACTAAGCAAAACACCAACCACTCCATGTAAGGAACGAACTGGGTGCGAACTTGAATTGTCCAATTTCTTACACCTATTGATTTCCGATTCGATTCCAAAACTTGGCCAACATCATAATAAGGTGGGAGGAGTCATTTGGTGAGTTTTCGAGTGAAATCCAATTGCTAGAACTATTGAAAACACCAACCACTCCATCTAAGGAACGAACTGGGTTCGAAGTTGAATTGTCCAATTTCTTACACCTATTGATTTCGGATTCAATTCCAGAACTTGGGCAACATCATAATGAGGTGGGAGGAGTCATTTGGTGAGTTTTGAGTGAAATCCAATCGCTAGAACTACTGAAAACACCAACCACTCCATGTAAGGAACGAACTTGGGTGCGAACTTCAATTGTCCAATTTCTTACACCTATTGATTTCAGATCGATTCCAAAACTTCGGCAACATCATAATAAGGTGGAAGTAGTCATTTGGTGAGTTTTGAGTGAAATCCAATCGCTAGAACTAAGCAAACACCAACCACTCCATGTACGGAACGAACTGGGTGTGAACTTCAATTGTCCAATTTCTTACACCTATTGATTTCGGATTCGATTCCAAAACTTGGCCAACATCATAATAAGGTGGGAGGAGTCATTTGGTGAGTTTTGAGTGAAATCCAATTGCTAGAACTATTGAAAACACCAACCACTCCATGTAAGGAACGAACATGTGCGAAGTTGAATTGTCCAATTTTTTACACCTATTGATTTCGGATCTATTCCAGAACTTGGGCAACATCATAATGAGGTGGGAGGAGTCATTTGGTGAGTTTTGAGTGAAATCCAATCGCTAGAACTACTGAAAACACCAACCACTCCATGTAAGGAACGAACTGGGTGCGAACTTCAATTGTCCAATTTCTTACACCTATTGATTTCGGATCGATTCCAAAACTTCGGCAACAACATAATAAGGTGGAAGTAGTCATTTGGTGAGTTTTGAGTGAAATCCAATCGCTAGAACTAAGCAAAACACCAACCATTCCATGTAAGGAACGAACTGGGTGCGAACTTGAATTGCCCAATTTCTTACACCTATTGATTTCGGATTCGATTCCAAAACTTGGGCAACATCATAATGAGGTGGGAGGAGTCATTAGGTGAGTTTTGAGTGAAATCCAATCGCTAGAACTAAGCAAAACACCAACCACTCCATGTAAGGAACGAACTGGGTGCGAACTTGAATTGTCCAATTTCTTACACCTATTGATTTCGGATTCGATTCCAAAACTTGGCCAACATCATAATAAGGTGGGAGGAGTCATTTGGTGAGTTTTGAGTGAAATCCAATTGCTAGAACTATTGAAAACACCAACCACTCCATGTAAGGATCGAAACTGGGTGCAAGTTGAATTGTCCAATTTCTTACACCTATTGATTTCGGATTCGATTCCAGAACTTGGGCAACATCATAATGAGGTGGGAGGAGTCATTTGGTGAGTTTTGAGTGAAATCCAATCGCTAGAACTACTGAAAACACCAACCACTCCATGTAAGGAACGAACTGGGTGCGAACTTCAATTGTCCAATTTCTTACACCTATTGATTTCAGATCGATTCCAAAACTTCGGCAACATCATAATAAGGTGGAAGTAGTCATTTGGTGAGTTTTGAGTGAAATCCAATCGCTAGAACTAAGCAAACACCAACCACTCCATGTAAGGAACGAACTGGGTGTGAACTTCAATTGTCCAATTTCTTACACCTATTGATTTCGGATTGATTCCGAAACTTGGCCAACATCATAATAAGGTGGGAGGAGTCATTTGGTGAGTTTTGAGTGAAATCCATTGCTAGAACTATTGAAAACACCAACCTCTCCATGTAAGGAACGAACTGGGCGCGAACTTCAATTGTCCAATATCTTACACCTATTGATTTCGGATTGATTCCAAAACTTGGCCAACATCATAATAAGGTGGGAGGAGTCATTTGGTGAGTTTTGAGTGAAATCCAATTGCTAGAACTATTGAAAACACCAACCACTCCATCTAAGGAACGAACTGGGTTCGAAGTTGAATTGTCCAATTTCTTACACCTATTGATTTCGGATCGATTCCAGAACTTGGGCAACATCATAATGAGGTGGGAGGAGTCATTTGGTGAGTTTTGAGTGAAATCCAATCGCTATAATTACTGAAAACACCAACCACTCCATGTAAGGAACGAACTGGGTGCGAACTTCAATTGTCCAATTTCTTACACCTATTGATTTCAGATCGATTCCAAAACTTCGGCAACATCATAATAAGGTGGGAGGAGTCATTTGGTGAGTTTTGAGTGAAATCCAATAGCTAGAACTATTGAAAACACCAACCACTCCATGTAAGGAACGAACTGGGTGCGAACTTGAATTGTCCAATTTCTTACACCTATTGATTTCGGATCGATTCCAAAACTTGGGCAACATCATAATTAGGTATGAGGAGTCATTTGGTGAGTTTTGAGTGAAATCCAATCGCTAGAACTCCTGAAAACACCAACCACTCCACGTAAGGAACGAACTGGGTGCGAACTTCAATTGTCCAATTTCTTACACCTATTGATTTCGGATTCAATTCCAAAACTTCGGCAACAACATAATAAGGTGGAAGTAGTCATTTGGTGAGTTTTGAGTGAAATCCAATCGCTAGAACTAAGCAAAACACCAACCACTCCATGTAAGGAACGAACTGGGTGCGAACTTGAATTGTCCAATTTCTTACACCTATTGATTTTGGATCGATTCCAAAACTTGGGCAACATCATAATGAGGTGGGAGGAGTCATTAGGTGAGTTTTGAGTGAAATCCAATCGCTAGAACTAAGCAAAACACCAACCACTCCATGTAAGGAACGAACTGGGTGCGAACTTGAATTGTCCAATTTCTTACACCTATTGATTTCGGATTCGATTCCAAAACTTGGCCAACATCATAATAAGGTGGGAGGAGTCATTTGGTGAGTTTCGAGTGAAATGCAATTGCTAGAACTATTGAAAACACCAACCACTCCATCTAAGGAACGAACTGGATTGCGAAGTTGAATTGTCCAATTTCTTACACCTATTGATTTCGGATTCAATTCCAGAACTTGGGCAACATCATAATGAGGTGGGAGGAGTCATTTGGTGAGTTTTGAGTGAAATCCAATCGCTAGAACTACTGAAAACACCAACCACTCCATGTAAGGAACGAACTGGCTGCGAACTTGAATTGTCCAATTTCTTACACCTATTGATTTCAGATTCAATTCCAAAACTTCGGCAACATCATAATAAGGTGGGAGGAGTCATTTGGTGAGTTTTGAGTGAAATCCAATAGCTAGAACTATTGAAAACACCAACCACTCCATGTAAGGAACGAACTGGGTGCGAACTTGAATTGTCCAATTTCTTACACCTATTGATTTCGGATTCGATTCCAAAACTTGGGCAACATCATAATTAGGTATGAGGAGTCATTTGGTGAGTTTTGAGTGAAATCCAATCGCTAGAACTACTGAAAACACCAACCACTCCACGTAAGGAACGAACTGGGTGCGAACTTCAATTGTCCAATTTCTTACACCTATTGATTTCGGATTCGATTCCAAAACTTCGGCAACAACATAATAAGGTGGAAGTAGTCATTTGGTGAGTTTTGAGTGAAATCCAATCGCTAGAACTAAGCAAAACACCAACCACTCCATGTAAGGAACGAACTGGGTGCGAACTTGAATTGTCCAATTTCTTACACCTATTGATTTCGGATCGATTCCAAAACTTGGGCAACATCATAATGAGGTGGGAGGAGTCATTAGGTGAGTTTTGAGTGAAATCCAATCGCTAGAACTAAGCAAAACACCAACCACTCCATGTAAGGAACGAACTGGGTGCGAACTTGAATTGTCCAATTTCTTACACCTATTGATTTCGGATTCGATTCCAAAACTTGGCCAACATCATAATAAGGTGGGAGGAGTCATTTGGTGAGTTTTGAGTGAAATCCAATTGCTAGAACTATTGAAAACACCAACCACTCCATGTAAGGAACGAACTGGGTGCGAACTTGAATTGTCCAATTTCTTACACCTATTGATTTCGGTTCGATTCCAAACCTTCGGCAACATCATAATAAGGTGGGAGGAGTCATTTGGTGAGTTTTGAGTGAAATCCAATAGCTAGAACTATTGAAAACACCAACCACTCCATGTAAGGAACGAACTGGGTGCGAACTTGAATTGTCCAATTTCTTACACCTATTGATTTCGGATCGATTTCAAAACTTGGGCAACATCATAATTAGGTATGAGGAGTCATTTGGTGAGTTTTGAGTGAAATCCAATCGCTAAAACTACTGAAAACACCAACCACTCCACGTAAGGAACGAACTGGGTGCGAACTTCAATTGTCCAATTTCTTACACCTATTGATTTCGGATTCAATTGCAAAACTTCGGCAACAACATAATAAGGTGGAAGTAGTCATTTGGTGAGTTTTGAGTGAAATCCAATCGCTAGAACTAAGCAAAACACCAACCACTCCATGTAAGGAACGAACTTGGGTGCGAACTTGAATTGTCCAATTTCTTACACCTATTGATTTTGGATCGATTCCAAAACTTGGGCAACATCATAATGAGGTGGGAGGAGTCATTAGGTGAGTTTTGAGTGAAATCCAATCGCTAGAACTAAGCAAAACACCAACCACTCCATGTAAGGAACGAACTGGGTGCGAACTTGAATTGTCCAATTTCTTACACCTATTGATTTCGGATCGATTCCAAAACTTGGCCAACATCATAATAAGGTGGGAGGAGTCATTTGGTGAGTTTCGAGTGAAATCCAATTGCTAGAACTATTGAAAACACCAACCACTCCATCTAAGGAACGAACTGGGTTGGAAGTTGAATTGTCCAATTTCTTACACCTATTGATTTCGGATTCGATTCCAGAACTTGGGCAACATCATAATGAGGTGGGAGGAGTCATTTGGTGAGTTTTGAGTGAAATCCAATCGCTAGAACTACTGAAAACACCAACCACTCCATGTAAGGAACGAACTGGGTGCGAACTTGAATTGTCCAATTTCTTACACCTATTGATTTCGATTCGATTCCAAAACTTGGCCAACATCATAATAAGGTGGGAGGAGTCATTTGGTGAGTTTTGAGTGAAATCCAATTGCTAGAACTATTGAAAACACCAACCACTCCATGTAAGGAACGAACTGGGTGCGAACTTGAATTGTCCAATTTCTTACACCTATTGATTTCGGATCGATTCCAAAACTTGGGCAACATCATAATTAGGTATGAGGAGTCATTTGGTGAGTTTTGAGTGAAATCCAATCGCTAGAACTACTGAAAACACCAACCACTCCACGTAAGGAACGAACTGGGTGCGAACTTCAATTGTCCAATTTCTTACACCTATTGATTTCGGATCGATTCCAAAACTTCGGCAACAACATAATAAGGTGGAAGTCGTCATTTGGTGAGTTTTGAGTGAAATCCAATCGCTAGAACTAAGCAAAACACCAACCACTCCATGTAAGGAACGAACTGGGTGCGAACTTGAATTGTCCAATTTCTTACACCTATTGATTTCGGATCGATTCCAAAACTTGGGCAACATCATAATGAGGTGGGAGGAGTCATTAGGTGAGTTTTGAGTGAAATCCAATCGCTAGAACTAAGCAAAACAACAACCACTCCATGTAAGGAACGAACTGGGTGCGAACTTGAATTGTCCAATTTCTTACACCTATTGATTTCGGATCGATTCCAAAACTTGGGCAACATCATAATGAGGTGGGAGGAGTCATTAGGTGAGTTTTGAGTGAAATCCAATCGCTAGAACTAAGCAAAACACCAACCACTCCATGTAAGGAACGAACTGGGTGCGAACTTGAATTGTCCAATTTCTTACACCTATTGATTTCGGATTCAATTCCAAAACTTGGCCAACATCATAATAAGGTGGGAGGAGTCATTTGGTGAGTTTTGAGTGAAATCCAATTGCTAGAACTATTGAAAACACCAACCACTCCATGTAAGGAACGAACTGGGTGCGAACTTGAATTGTCCAATTTCTTACACCTATTGATTTCGGATCGATTCCAAAACTTGGCCAACATCATAATAAGGTGGGAGGAGTCATTTGGTGAGTTTCGAGTGAAATCCAATTGCTAGAAATATTGAAAACACCAACCACTCCATCTAAGGAACGAACTGGGTGCGAAGTTGAATTGTCCAATTTCTTACACCTATTGATTTCGGATTCGATTCCAAAACTTGGCCAACATCATAATAAGGTGGGAGGAGTCATTTGGTGAGTTTTGAGTGAAATCCAATAGCTAGAACTATTGAAAACACCAACCACTCCATGTAAGGAACGAACTGGGTGCGAACTTCAATTGTCCAATTTCTTACACCTATTGATTTCAGATCGATTCCAAAACTTCGGCAACATCATAATAAGGTGGAAGTAGTCATTTGGTGAGTTTTGAGTGAAATCCAATCGCTAGAACTAAGCAAACACCAACCACTCCATGTAAGGAACGAACTGGGTGTGAACTTCAATTGTCCAATTTCTTACACCTATTGATTTCGGATTGATTCCAAAACTTGGCCAACATCATAATAAGGTGGGAGGAGTCATTTGGTGAGTTTTGAGTGAAATCCAATAGCTAGAACTATTGAAAACACCAACCACTCCATGTAAGGAACGAACTGGGTGCGAACTTGAATTGTCCAATTTCTTACACCTATTGATTTCGGATTCGATTCCAAAACTTGGGCAACATCATAATTAGGTATGAGGAGTCATTTGGTGAGTTTTGAGTGAAATCCAATCGCTAGAACTACTGAAAACACCAACCACTCCACGTAAGGAACGAACTGGGTGCGAACTTCAATTGTCCAATTTCTTACACCTATTGATTTCGGATTCGATTCCAAAACTTCGGCAACAACATAATAAGGTGGAAGTAGTCATTTGGTGAGTTTTGAGTGAAATCCAATCGCTAGAACTAAGCAAACACCAACCACTCCATGTAAGGAACGAACTTGGGTGTGAACTTCAATTGACCAATTTCTTACACCTATTGATTTCGAATTCGATTCCAAAACTTGGGCAACATCATAATGAGGTGGGAGGAGTCATTAGGTGAGTTTTGAGTGAAATCCAATCGCTAGAACTAAGCAAAACACCAACCACTCCATGTAAGGAACGAACTGGGTGCGAACTTGAATTGTCCAATTTCTTACACCTATTGATTTCGATTCGATTCCAAAACTTGGCCAACATCATAATAAGGTGGGAGGAGTCATTTGGTGAGTTTTGAGTGAAATCCAATTGCTAGAACTATTGAAAACACCAACCACTCCATGTAAGGAACGAACTGGGTGCGAACTTGAATTGTCCAATTTCTTACACCTATTGATTTCGGATTCGATTCCAAAACTTGGCCAACATCATAATAAGGTGGGAGGAGTCATTTGGTGAGTTTTCGAGTGAAATCCAATTGCTAGAACTATTGAAAACACCAACCACTCCATCTAAGGAACGAACTGGGTGCGAAGTTGAATTGTCCAATTTCTTACACCTATTGATTTCGGATCGATTCCAAAACTTGGCCAACATCATAATAAGGTGGGAGGAGTCATTTGGTGAGTTTTGAGTGAAATCCAATAGCTAGAACTATTGAAAACACCAACCACTCCATGTAAGGAACGAACTGGGTGCGAACTTCAATTGTCCAATTTCTTACACCTATTGATTTCAGATCGATTCCAAAACTTCGGCAACATCATAATAAGGTGGAAGTAGTCATTTGGTGAGTTTTGAGTGAAATCCAATCGCTAGAACTAAGCAAACACCAACCACTCCATGTAAGGAACGAACTGGGTGTGAACTTCAATTGTCCAATTTCTTACACCTATTGATTTCGGATTGATTCCAAAACTTGGCCAACATCATAATAAGGTGGGAGGAGTCATTTGGTGAGTTTTGAGTGAAATCCAATAGCTAGAACTATTGAAAACACCAACCACTCCATGTAAGGAACGAACTGGGTGCGAACTTGAATTGTCCAATTTCTTACACCTATTGATTTCTAATTCGATTCCAAAACTTGGGCAACATCATAATTAGGTATGAGGAGTCATTTGGTGAGTTTTGAGTGAAATCCAATCGCTAGAACTACTGAAAACACCAACCACTCCACGTAAGGAACGAACTGGGTGCGAACTTCAATTGTCCAATTTCTTACACCTATTGATTTCGGATCGATTCCAAAACTTCGGCAACAACATAATAAGGTGGAAGTAGTCATTTGGTGAGTTTTGAGTGAAATCCAATCGCTAGAACTAAGCAAACACCAACCACTCCATGTAAGGAACGAACTGGGTGTGAACTTCAATTGACCAATTTCTTACACCTATTGATTTCGGATCGATTCCAAAACTTGGGCAACATCATAATGAGGTGGGAGGAGTCATTAGGTG